>OX103979.1:75217007-75318846 GCA_944470395.2 Schistosoma turkestanicum | reverse complement strand
GTTAGATCGGATAGGAAACAACACTGAAGTCTGTGACATTGACTGTCAAGACGACAAGTAGGAAACAACATTTGGAGTGATATTGATAGTCAGAACGACCGATGGGAAACAACATTGGAGTAAGCAACATTGATATCTAGGACGACCATAAAATTAACCAGTTGGAATTGACCAATAGAATTAAACGTACTAAAGTAATTAATTCTCTTAGGATATTTGATGAATATCCTAACAATGTGACAGCGGTAATAACAAACAAAATACGGGTTCATTTAGGATGAATTTATTTCATGAAATCGTTCACACAGACAAATATGACGATAAACAGAGTAAAAGCAAAGCAAACCGAGATGGAGAAGCTGAGTAAGCCTTACTTACTTACTGTCATACACCTGTTAATTCCAGTGGAGCATAGACCGTCAACCAGTATTCTGTAACCTACTCGGTCTTCCGCCTTCCTTTCTACTTTTTTGACAATTGTTGTTCATTTTTCTTATGTCAGCGTAATGTCTTATGTCGGCGTAATGTTTATTTTAGTCTTTTTCTCTTCCTTTGGCCTTGAGGATTACAAGTGAGGGCTTGTCTCGTGATGCAGTTGAGTGATTTCCGCAACGTGTGTCACGTCCATCTCCAGCGTTTTTCCCTAATTTCCTTCTTATCTGGAATCTGATTTTTTCGCTCTCATAGTAGGTTGCTGTTGATGGTGTTTAACTAAGGTATCCTTAGAATCTTACGAAGACAACTGTTAATAAACACAATTGTATCTTCCGGGTAATGGCCTTTTTATCATTCTCAAAGTATCCGCTTCAGAAGTTAAAAATCTCTTGTACCGAAAATTCTGTTTTAAGTTCCAGATGTTGTTCAGTTGATTTGCCGATCCGCGCCTTTACATTTGCATCAGATCCACCTTGCTCATTATTGATGCTGACAAGGTATGGAAAAGTTCTTACATTTTCCAAAGCTTTCCCGTCAAGTGTGATTTCGTTGGCGAATGTTACGCAGTATCAGAGTACCTTGCTTTTACTTCTGTATATACTAGGACATACTGTAGCAGAAGCTACTACTATACTCGTCGCCTTCTGCTGCATTTGTTGTTGTGCCTGTGATAAAAGAGCTAGAACATCTGCGAAGTTTAGATAGTCCAGTTGCATCCTAGCAGTCCACTCTTTCTTGTGCTTCCATCCAGACGTTAACGTCTACATAATCCAGTCGACTACCAGGAGAGGGTACGAATATTTAGTATATGGTATACACTTACATCTCATTATCAAAATCTCTTCACAAATGATCAACAGATTAATTTTTCAACAGAGAATCTGATTGGTTGTTAGGATGAGTAGTTAATTTATCACTGTGTTGCTCATTCATCTTCAAAGTCTTTCTCTCTTCTAATGCAATGTTTTATCTTGTTATAAACTTATCTATCAATAAGCGTACAAATAGTACATTGAACCAACAATTTGATACCATCAAATAAAACGTACCAAACTTGATTTGATTGCATAAGCCAGTGACTGTTTGGACTCAGAATCTAAGTGGATAACATTATGGCATTTGGAGCGAACGCTACTCGGTTCGAGTACCTCAGTTGGACATCGATTCCACAATATGGCAGACATATCGAGTTTACAAGTCCCCAACAGGAAAAAACGTATATTCTGGATCCTACTGATAGCCACCATCCATCCATTTCTGCGTATAGGAGAACTAACCAAGCGAAATTATCAACCAGAAAGAAAATTTGAAACAAGGGTAGCATTTCTACACTTAAAGAACATCTGTAAATCAAATTAATACCTGTCGGACAACACCACAATGTCAAAATCACAGAGCAGAGACTTGGAGAACCACGAAATTAATCATTCGTAAGATTATCATCATATGTTTGCAAGACAAAATCAGCAGCAACCTAGTGTGGGAAAGAACAAACCAGATTCCCTCAGCTGAGGAAAAAATAAGGAAAAATTGCTGGAGATGAATAAAACACACACTGAGGAAATCACCAAACTGCATCATGGGATAAGCCCTCACTTGGAATCTTCAAGGTTGAGGCAAAATAGAAAAAAACCAAACAACACATTTCGTCTCTTATTTTTCAGCCTCCATAGATTACGTGGACATACAAATTCAGATCCGAATAAGGCAGCGTCAGGATTATTCATTCGACGATTGTGACAAGATCGGTAGTCGAATCTATCTATCTATCTATCAACCTTTTTCCAATCGGGACTGAATTCATAATATTTTATTATTCGATTAAGGAACTTCAAATATATTGAATGCTCGTTAGATTTGTGAAATGCAACTCGATACTTTCCAAATAAGATTCATCATCAAATATCTGTACAACAATCATCTCTCAATTGTTAACAACCTGACTATGAATGATGTTTGAATTACCTGTTCATAGTTTTATCATAATACTGTTGATTATGCTTGTGACTTGAGATGGCTTTATCAATCTGCAATCCGTACAGGATGTGTATATATGCCAAATGAGATAGATCAATTGTAGTGGTAAGCATTAGTGTCAAAGTTCAAACAACCAGTACAAATAAATTATTTGCTGAAGTTTTATTTTAAGAATTTAGTTTGTTTTATCTATACGGTGATAAAACTCATCTCCTAATGGAGAAACTTTGTAGCTTAGGTGTATGATTGTGGTGCTGATGATGTTGTTCAGTAGGAGAACAATGAAAGCTCCACAACTAAAACACCCAACTCAGAGTATGAAACACCACCAATCATCTTCTAAATTGTTATCCTATGAAGAACTATCGAATTATTGAGTAGTTATTGTGTTTTACTTTGAAATTTCTCGTATGTTTTCAGTTTATTTTCTGGTTGGTCTTGAGTTGATCACTTTAGTAAAACTTGTAATGAAAAAGATATGATAAGCCAGTTACCCACTGAATAGTTGGGTGAGGTTGCGCTATACCGCGAATTGATTGATGTCAGACATTAATAACGTTGGAGGAGGTTTAGAGGTTAAGCGTTCTTGAGCAAGACCGAAGGTCCCGGGCTCAGTTCCTACGTACGACGGTCGTGTTTGCACACTGCGAATGAGTCCGATATCAGGAGGAAATGGTTATTCAGTGCTACTAGGTTTCTAATGGTGGTCTAAAATTGATCAATTTGTGATTTCAATTATGAGTAATTTTCAGTTTTCAGCTTCAATCAATAAATAAGCTAGCATGACTTTCATTCAATGTCCAATGATTGAACAATTACTATCTCAGTTCAACATAGAGAACAAAACCGTACAAATCAACTAATATCAATGAAACCATAAGTCGATCAATGTTAGACCACCATTGCGCGTGATACCAATGTTTTAGAGTTCGATTCCTGCGTGCAGAGGTTGTGGATGAGCACTGCTAATGACTAGTCACATATCCTAGGACGTAGCACTTGACCAGTGCACTTACTTTTCTAATGGTGGTCTAACATTGATCGATTTTATGATTGATTCAATCAAACTCAACAATCTCTACAAACCTTGTAATATTGAAAACATTACCGACATAATCAACAGACAAACCTTCAAATAATTTAATATGCCTTTCTCCACACACTTCAAGTGGACCGCCAACATCAAATTGACAATAATCACAAGCGAAATATGCACCAGCACAAATTCCAAGATATTTACCCATTCGATGTTTAATAAAATTGTGTATTTTTAAACAACCAGTCAATTGTAGCGATTTTAAATAGCCTAAATCATAACCACCACCGAAGCATAATAAATCCGTTTGAATAAGATGTTGATTATTGATCATTGTACCGTTTATTTCTTGAATTGAATAATTCAGTGTTAAATGACGAAATGCATTTTTCAAATGAATTAAACTTCTTTCTGAAGTACCAAGATCATTATAGATTTGTATTTGTTTGCCATGATTCATAGGAGTCTCAAATTTGAACGAATCTAAATAATAATAATAATGAACAAAAGTAATCATAACCATCTACTTATAAAAGATTTAAGTAGTAAAGTAAAGAGTAGAAAAAATTATAACTAAACTATGGTTGACATGCTTGTCTATAGTAGGAAGTCATGACTTATAAAAAGAGTGAGGTAGAGTAGTAGGTCACCAATTATACATAGCGTTGATTGAGTTGAGTGATAATTTGATCAACAGCAAATATAAGTTGTACTACTCTTTTCAGGATTTTAGATTTCATTGTGGTGGTGTTTTGTTCTCTGGGCTGGATGTTTTAGTTGTGAAGCTTTCATTGCTCTTCTTCTGAACAGCATCATCAGCACAAACTTCAGATAGAAGAAGTGAAGTATTTGAATTTCTCTACGTTTGTGACCCGTAGCCTGTTCTGTTAACCTCGATCTTGATTGGTTGTTGTTGACCTTAAACTTGTCGTCGTTTGCACATTTATTTTGAGTGTATCCCCATTTTGATCTGTTTCTTGATCCTATGTCACCTATGGTTTTTGTGATTGATTGATAAATTGGATCAATGTCGATATGTTTGTTGATTGCTGACTGACGCTGAGTGCTAAGCTTCTAAAAATTCCCCAGTGATCTTTATCTTCAACCTATCCAGTATTTCCACATTGTTCCCATCTAATGTATGTCTATAGTTGTCCGTGTGTATTGATATAAGCGAAGCGTTGTCGTGGCGTTTAACTGCCGATTGCTGTTCACGTAAACGGAGTTGATGGAGACGTCATCCACTTTGTCCTATGTAGTGTTTTTCAAAGTATGAGCAATTTATTTTGTAGGTGATATTTGGTTTTTCTTCATTTGTCATTTTGTCTTTTGGTCTACATAGGATTGATTGAAGTGATTCTGTTGGTTTGTGTGCCACACTTATTCCAAATGGTTTCAGTAGTCGTGCTGTATGCTCCGATATGCCTTTTCTGTATGGAAGGATGATCCGTTTATTGGTTCCTGTGCTTAATTTCGCTTCTGTTGATGATTTCGGTTGATGTTTTTTGATGAAGTTGCGTGGATAACCGTTCTTTTGGAAGATAGTCACAAGGTGTTTTTCCTCGTTTTTTAGTGTTTCGTATGTACTGCAGTGTGTCTTTGCTCTCTTGAACAAAGTTTGTATGCAGTTGATTTTGTGGGTTCTTGGGTTGCTGCTACCGCAGCTGAGAATTACTTCTGTATGGGTTGGCTTCAGAAATACTGGAGTCTCCAGTTTTCATGTGTTAGGTCTGGTGATTAGTACATCCAGAAATGATAGACTGTTGTTTGATTCCTTTTCCATCGTGAATTTGATGTCATCAAAGACGTTGTTGATCCGATTGTAGATGTTCTCCAGCTCGTTTCTTTTGACAATGACGAATGTGTTGTCTACATAGCGAACTCACATTTTTGGCTTGATCACTGGCAGAATCGACGCTTCCAGTCTCTGCATTACCGCTTCCGCGATGAGTCCTGATATTGGTGATCCGATTGGTGTTCTTTTTGTTTGTTCGTAGACTCTGTTGCTGAAGTGGGAATAAGTTGTTAAGCATAGATCGATGAGTTCTATCAGACTTTGACTCTGAAGCTTTGTATATTTGTGCAGATTTGTGTCGTTGATGAGGAGCAGGGAAAGAGTTTCCTTAGCTAAACTTGGCTCTACTGAGGTGAATAAGGCTGTTACGTCGAAGGATATCATCGTCTTGTCGTTGTTGATTTGAATCTCCTTCAGTTTATACAAGAATTGTGTGGCAGACTTAATGGAGTAGTTGGATTCATCCACCAGATGTTTTAATATCCTTGAAATTTTTCTTGATAAGTTGTAGGTCGGGGTTCCGAGGAGGGATACAATACGGCGTAGTGGAATGTTGGGTTTGTGGAGTTTCGGCTTACTGTAGAATCGTGGAATTACTGGCCCATTGGATTTCATTCTCCAATGATCTTGTTTTAATATTTGTCCTGCTTTGACAAGCCTGTTTAGAGTCCTTGAGATTTGGTTGTCCAACTTTTTGATTGGGTTTGTGTCAGTTGGTTTATACACGCATCTGTCCTCAAGTAGTTGCTCTGCTTTCTTGATATATTCTTCTTTGTCCATAATTACTGTGGTGCGTCCTTTATCTGCTGGAACAATGATCATATCTTCCCTGATTCTGAGTTTCTTTAAAGCTTTTAGTTGTTGTCTCCCTTCCGTCGAGTTTGTGATACTATGGTCTGTCTTGTTTCTTGTTGAGTTTCTTCACTTATTCCGGCCGTTTCGAGTGATGACTCTGGTGCGGCGTAGAATTCAAGTTTCGAAGAGTCTTTCATGTTATAATTTAATCCTTTTTGAAGTTGTTCTTCTGTTTTCGTTAGGTGTTGTTTCGAAAGGTCGACCACACAACTGTTTGATTTTTCTTGTGTGGGTGGCTTTGAAATCTTAATTAGTTTATCTTTGAGGGTGTTTCTTCTTTGTTCTCTGTGTCGTCTGCTTGACATCTCGATCGCTGTTGTCAATGTTGTTAAGTGTTCTGATGTGAGTTTTATCTCTAGTTTTCTTTTTTGTTCATCCATGTTGTGTTAGTATTTGTGGATCCTGTAGTGTGCATCGGTGATCATTAGTTGTACCATAAGTCTTCCAATTTGCTCCGCTATCCCATCGGATAGTTGATTGGTGGTCTGTATCTGACACTGGTTGGCAGAACATGCTGACGAAGACATTTGTAGAGAAAGTGAAACATATTACAAGAGCAGAGAAAGCCAGGGCACAAGCTGAATACATAGAAGCAAACAAGCAAGTAAAGAAGAGCATCAGAGTAGACAAACGTGAATATGTGGAAGATCTAGCAATGACGGCGGAAAAGGCTGTAGGAGAAGGAAACTTGAGACAGTTGTACGATACAACAAAGAAGCTCGCTGGAAACTATCGTGAACGACCAGTGAATGGCAGGCAAAGCAAAGCAATCAGCAACATTGAAGAACAGCGAAATAGGTGGGTAGAGCACTTTAAGGAATTCTTGTATCGACCAGCCCTGCTGAACCAAACCAACATTGAATCAGCATCCACGGACCTCCCAGTCGATGTTGGCCCACCAATAATTGAAGATATCAGGATGGCCATCAGACAAATCAAGAATGGCAAGGCAACGGGACCTTTATGTATTGAAACAATCGATGAATGAGTGATTCTGACGTTGACAATCAATAATAAACTTCCAGAGCTATTTTGCCTTTTTACGGAACTGCTTCTGTATAGAATATTCATTTAATGCATGAAAATTGAAGAATAAGAGACAAAATGTGTTGTTTGATTTTCACCATTTTCCCTCTAACCTTGAAGACCTCGAGTGAGGGTTTACCTTGTAATGCATTTTGGTGATTTCCGCAATATGTTTCCTATCCACATCGAAGCTTTTACCTAGCTTATTCCTCATATGGGGGAACCTGATTTGTTCTTTGCCGGAGTAAGCTGCTACTGATGGTGTCTGGCCGACGGATTGGAAGTTTTTTGCACAGACAACTGTTAATAAATACCTGCATATTCTGGATGATGACTTTCATAGTTTTTCAAGTCTCCGCTCCATACAGTAGAACTATTTTGACATTTTTATTGAAAATTGTGACATTGTGGTGTTGTATGACAGGTATTAATTGGAGTTACAAATGTTCAACAAGTGAAGGAATGCTACCGTTGCTTCAAATTTTCTTTCTGGTTGATAATTTTGCTTGATTTTACTATTCACTTACATTGAATGCTGAATTTATAAATTCTTTTGTGGTATGATTTACGTTGCCTGTATCTTGAACTTCAGGAAGATTTTTCATTTGAACTCATCCACATTTTTGTGTATATGTACTAACATGATCAGAAATAACTTATGATTTTTAACGTTTATTTTATGTTCATGCAGAAAAGCACGATACGTTCAGTGTTTTCAGACTGTATTATTTATTTTCGTGAACTCTTTGTGATATGAATTGCCTTTCTCTTGTCTGGTATACATTGAAAATGTTTATTCATCACATTTCTTCCTCAAATCGTTTTTCGAAATGTGGTTGTGTTATGCGATACGTTGTGTATGTATGTTAGGATGATTCGTTTTCTGATATTCATCAATAATTGTTCTCCTATACACAGAAATGGATGGATGGTGGCTATAAGTAGGATCCAGAATATGCGTTTTTTCCTGTTTGTGACTTGTAAATTCTATGTGTCTGCCATATTGTGGAATTGATGTCCACTGAGGTACTCGAACCCGGTAGCGTTCGCTTCAAATGTCTTAGATGTGTCGCATTCACCTCCAAAGCACTTTACCAATATCTTCCTCAGCTTGAGTATCCTGGATTGTTTTCTCCCACAGTAGATTGTTTCTGATGATTTCTGATCAACGGTCCTCAAGTTTTTTTTTCCGTAGACAAGTGTTAATAAAGTACCTGTATCTTCTGATGATGACTTTCGTGGGTCTTCAAGTTTCTACTCCTTACAAGAGAACTGATTTGACGTTTGTATTAAAAATGGTGACATTATGGTGTTCGTGAGTAGCTCCATAATGCTTTCTCGCCTCTACCCGTCTATTATCAACACTAACTAATTACTTTACACACGCCTTACTAAGTAATCTTAATAGTTTTTTTTTATGACTCTTATTTTATAGTCTATCTGTTCAAGTTTGATCTACTACATTTTAGGTTAAATTATTGATTAATACTTTTATTATTCGTATCACACGTCTTCTTACTATCGATTTTTGTACTTTGTACCTATTATATGGAATGATGATGTAATTCAATTAACTGTGATCAATCTGACACTTGATTGGTTTAATAGTCTATCAGCTACGCACGTAGAACTTTGTACGTACGTACGTACATACGTACATCAGTTCAAGTTGTCATACAACACCACATTAGCACACACAGAGATGTAATTGTCAATTCAAATCACATAGCAGTAGAAGTATTAGCACTAATGGGTTTGAAGATATTACTCAAAAATTATAATCCAGTGAAATGAATTTAAAAAGAGAAAGATTGATGTGATGAGGAATTCAGAAAATTAGAACTTGAGGAAAGACAAACAATGTATGCAGCTGTACTATCGCCTCTCGAGGGTCAGAGTCAGTCAGAGTCAGATGCGACGTAGAACTTCGTGCGTAAGTACATCAGTTCATGTTGCCATACCACATCAGCACAGAGACGCAAATGTCAAATCAAATCCAATAGTAGAAGAGGTAGTAAGGGAATTGTAGTGAATGAGAACACAGGTGGGAGCAACCGAATTGTATTTAACGAAAATTACAGAGTTACTCAGTAAAATCGGAAAACCATATCGTAAATCGTTCATTTGCAAAAGATCAGTTCATCCTATGGAACTGGACTGTTCCTGTTGCCAAACATCAATCCATTGTCACTCTTCATGCGTTTCATACAAATTCCATTGTTTTCTGACTCTTCCTTTCTTGATCTTCCCCCCATATTATGCTACCAGACTTTACGTTGACACTCACGCTATATACTACTTATAAGTAGTTCGCACCACAGCACCACAGAATTAGAAGTAATCGGAGAGGTCAGGGTTAGAAGATACTATTCAAGAAGTATGATTCAGTCAGAAAAGTTTAGAGAGTCAAAACAAGAGGTGTTGAAGAATCCAGAAGATTAGGATTTGAGAGAACACATAGAATAAATGCACCGGCGCCATTGCGAACGATTTCGAGCCATGTCATTCAAGGTCTCTAACCATCGATTATTATCATCTCGTGGACCCCAACCACGTAGTCGACAATTACCGACATGGCTAAGTCCACTCGGCAATGACTTCATGGATTTCTGCCATGTTTTGGTTTGGCCGCCCCTAACTTTCTTCCAACCTATTCCTACACTACAAAACAAGGCTCGACGAGGCAGTCGGTGGTTGGGCATACGCAGCACATATCCCAACCACCTCAACTGATGAAGTTTCATTACTTCATCGATTGATCTGCCATTCCTAGCTAGCACCCGATTCCTAATCAACAGTGTTGCTCACTCGGGTGTCCCACGATATACGAGCTATGCTTCGAAGACAGCTATGATCGAAAACCAGTAACCTACGAATATCTTCTACTCTCACTGGCCATGTTTCACAGCCATATAAAGAGAACGGAGCGAACTGCTGCACAGTACACTCGTCCTTTAGTCAGCAAACGGATATCACGCCTACGCCATAAGTGAGGCAGGTTGGCAAAAGCCAATCGAGCCTTCTGTATGCGAGCTGAGATTTCGTCAGTCACCAGGCCATCGGCACTGATGAGACTCCCTCTCGAGGCCCCCAACCCGGTAGACTACACCTACCAACATGATTCAGTCCACTTGTCAGTGATTTCATGGAATTGTGCCATGATTTGGTCTGACAGCCCCTAGTTATTGGTTCGTGCCTAATATTAAGGTGACACCGAATAATGACCTAATAGAAAACTGTGTTGTTCTAATCTTCAATGTGTTAGACAGCTGTTTCATCCTAGTAATTGATTTGTGAACAATAGGGCACAAAATTAAGTGAATAACAAATGGATGCATGATTTGGTACAACAAGTACTTCCACGGTGTGGGCAGCCGGGAAGAAACAACCGCCCTCATACCCCATAACAGCACGCGAGACCAAATTGGTCACAAACAAATCCATCCTACTCCTACTAACATCTCTCTTATTTACAACGCTACGACTATTGGATTTGAACTTACAGTTGCATCTTTGTGCTAAAGAGGTATGGGGCAACCTGAACTAATGTACGTACGTACGTACGAAGTTCTACTTTGTAACTAACTGACTGACTGACTGATAACAAGTAGATCAAACTATTTAAAAGTTTAAATTTATACAATTGACCTAACAAAGCGTTCATTTTAAGCCAGAAAAGGGTGGTGAAATTTACAATAGTGTTGTACTACGATTTAATGACTTGTATCATTCTATTTGACAAAAATTAAACTAGGAAAAATAGTAGTAAGTGGTTAAAACATCTCAGATTGAATATTGACCAATCTAAAGCTGTTTATGCACATAATTATTGGTGCAAAAGGGCACCAAAATATTTATGCGTCATACAAGTTATTGTATTTGTAAGTGAGTTTAAATATGCTCGGTTACCAAAACCAAGACAGGAAGTTTATTTTATAGAGGATCACGCCCCAAGACTTCCATAATATTAGAGCGATGCCACGAGTGGCAGTCTCATGGTAGCTAGTGATCAACGATAGATTCATGCCACCATTCATGCTCAATCAAAATCTTGGAGCTGATTTACACGACTGGTTTGGGGTGAAGCTTTTTTCAACTATCCTACTCGGATCCTCCATACCAGTTAACCTAGTTTAAGCGTCGGATATTCATTCACCTTTTATACTCTAAATTTAGCGAACAACAAACACTCCTGTCACAAGAAAGCAGTGAGTTAGACATTCTTTGCAGTGGCTATATACGCATATCCATATGAGAATATTTCAAGACAACCAGAGAGTAGACTCTTCTCACTCTCTGCCGTACCATGGCATTCAGCAACAAGAAATTTTTACTTTAGAAAGGTAGCATCATACATGATGAAAACAGATAAATTCAATGTTGGGCAGCTGGCTTATGATCGAATCATTGTAATCTCACACAAAAATATATATAACTACTACATATAGATTTTTAACTCACACGTAAAATACCAATCAACAGACACACATGGAGTCAATGAAAAACACAACATTCAGCCAATCAATCAATGCACTAACTAAGATTGAATATAATTCACTTTCGTAGTAATTATTGCAATATACAGATTTATTGATTAGTGAAAAGAAAAAATGTACAAAATACATCATAAATTTACAATGATTACCAATGGGAAAAATAAAAAATAAACATGATTCAACTAAGCAAGTCTGTAAAATGATTATTATTATTATTATTATTATTATTATTAATGAATTAAACTAAGAAATAATGCGTTTTTTGGGTTTTACGCATAATTCATCATCATCATAGAGAAAATACAAGCTTATTTTCCAAGAAAAAACAGCAGTCATCATTGATAACAACCGAAAAACCAAATAAAGTATACTTGAAATGAGAGAAAGAGTGAGTGAGAGGCATGCGCTGAAGAGGAGATAGATAGGAGTTGATGGTGACATGCAAAAATGAAATAATAAAAGAAATTGAATTTATAATTTTAACTGATGAGACTAATTAATGTAAATTTCAGGAAATATTATTAACATTGTGACATAGGACAAGATTTCAGTGCACTGTTTTCATGCGTCATTGAAGCCACCGTTGTGGTTGTAGGTGTGGTTTTCATCGATGACGACGATGCTTGTGCTGTCTTCTCAGCAATTGCATCCAGCAATGGTTGACGTTTATGACGATAACGAACTGCTAAATTTTTTAATTCTGTTTCTAAATCATTTGTTAATGAAATCAATAACTGTTCTAATTCACCATAAGATAACCGGTTTAATGCACCGGGTTCATGCGATGATGCTAATCCATTCGGATATAGTCCAGATTGTTGAACAGCACGTGAAAATGGTGCAAATGGTCTTTGTGCAAATGGTGCAGCATGACCAATAGCACAGTTTGTATTCACAGGATTATTGACAGCGTTTGAATGTTGTTGTTCCGAACTATGAAACATCACAATATACATAAACAAGAGTGAAACGTTTCTATGCGTATCGAGTTATATTACTTATAAGTAGTTAAACGTTAATTGAACAATTTTTCGGACAGAAATTACGCTGTTAACGGAGGTTGATCAGAGTAATCGAGTCAATGAATGACTGATGTTGTGAATATCGTTCACATTTACAACAGTTAATAGGAATAATAATAATAATAATAATAAAAATAAATGTGAGGTACATGAATTGACAATATTCTAGTGATATATTCAATGTTTCTCAGGTTAAAAATAGGTTTCTAATGTAATACGTTATGCGGTGTAAGGTTTAACTCTACATGGAGCCCTACCGTTACTGCCGGTCCCAACCCTGGATAAAGGACGAGGGTCGGGTATGGAGCTGGTGACCCTATCTCTTAAAAATCCAATTCGCAAAACAAACGCTAAGCAGGAAAAATAATTTGCTGATCGGCTACCTAGGCACCATTAGGTGTAACAGGCGTAAGCAAGTAACTAGAATGTTAGCAGAAAAATATATACATGTAATTTTTTCAATCCTGTCTGTAGTCAACGTCGGTTGTTTTTGGTGATAATGTTCATTACCGTGTATATAATTTGTAAAGAGATCTCTAGTGATACATTTCTGTGAGACAACCCATTTCTTTAAATAATTTCATATACTACTTAATAAGTGGCAAGTAGTGAGAAATATTATCGGTCATTTTCACATTGTGTTCTTTAATAAATATCCTTCCATCATTGTAGTAACAAATCCTACATTCCATTCAGTTATATTGTTTCGCTAGTTATGATTGAATGTTTGGCATGTAGAAAATACACAAGCCCTTTGTTCCTTATTTAATACACTCTCTCTTTCCTTATTTTGATATGAGTCGTGGAGATTTGAACTGATACTAAGCGCTACGTTGATAATTACTTTTTGAGGCCAAACAGCGAGTGGTCACGATAACATCTGATAGACTGAAGAAAGATTGATATGATGTATGACTAAAAAAACAATTACTACTTCAACACAGTGAGTGTAAATCTTAGTTTTAGAGTTTTTCCATTTTAAAGGGCATCTACAAGATGGATGAGCTATTTCACAGATAAACAGTGAGACTAAAAGCAGAAACTCAAGGTCTGAGGGTGAAGTCGTAATGCTGACTGTAGAGAGATGTGACAGCAGTAAGGTGTTTCCCTCGGACAACCAGCATTTGCGGCGATGCTGCTTTCTCACAACAGAAGGAACGCGTTAAAAAAGATCGACCCTAAAAATGTCACATCTCAACCTACCTCACGGATTTCCGTCACCAGTGGTAAGAGGCCACTTGAAGAGCGGAGCTAACGCTTTACAAACTTCCCATAAAAAGGCCGTTTGTCCCATTGGCTCTGTGGTCATACCCTCAGATCGCTCAGACCCACGCTAATCCGATTTCCTTTTCAGGTCTCTCAAGAAGCACCGTTCCACGTTGTGGGCCAACCGGGAAGTGACAGCCGCCCCTTGTACCCGTAATAGAACACGAATTCAAACTATTCACAATCAAACTAACTAAAAAAGACACAAAAATGGCTGGATTGTGGCTAGGAATGAAAACCAAGACACGTGATCCGTCCATTTTCCAAATCCCCAATCCGACAATCTCACATTCAAACAATGGCAACAATGGCCAACATAGATTGATCGGATTTCAATCTTGCATATCAAAAAACAAAGTAATTCAATGCTTTACTACTAATAATTATATAAAGAATGATAATGACTTACGCATTATTATTATTATTATTTGGCATTTTCACAGCTTTTGCCATTCGTCTAGTTAATGTACCTTCAGTAGTTATTACAGCTGGTGGCAGAGCAGCATCTAACAATTCGAATGCTTCACGTTGATCACGTTCTGCATCGTCTAATCCATCGGACAAACCAACACCATCACCGCCGCCGTCGTCGCCGCCAGTTATTGCTGATGCTGCTGCTGTATCATGGACTACAACAGAACCGCTATCTTCTTCTTCTTCACTTTCTCCACTATCATTAACAACCATTGTGTCAAGATTACCAGAAGAATTATAAACATTGTTCACATTGGTCCGATCATCATCGTCATCATCATCATCGTGATGACGTATAAAACTACCATTATCATCCTCATCATCGCCGTGGTCATTATCATAACTCTCATTATTAGGATTGTTATTATTATTATTATTACTAGGACGATGTGGGCGATCTTCATTTGAGCATAATGAAACTAAAGTCGCTGCACCGTCAATATCCAAACTGGCATTTTACAAGAAGTAAGGATAAAAGAAATAAGGATGAGGATAGCTTTATTGAAAGTAATTTAAAGAATACATTTTTGAGATTCCTTCTCCTACTATCTCTCTCATCAAATAAGTTGTGTATTTGTTCATGAAATATATATAGGAAACAGTGAGTGATATGCAATATGAAACAAAGTGATGAGTTGACAATATAACTGTGTTTAGCAATTTTATTTAATTTCTAAAGCATGCTTTCTAAATGTATGACTGTTCTGCATGTGTGCTTAAGCAAAGTGACCTAGACAGACTTGTAGCTAGTGTTCAACAACAGGTTATGTGAAATTGCATTTCTCACTTATGGCAACGGAAAAGCAGGTGATTTGTCTGTTCTTGCTTGACAAGGCAAAAAACAGTGTAATTATTTCTTTATTAAAGTTACCACTTACTTACTTATTTACGTAGTTTACCCCTAGTGCAGCATAAGCCGCCAACCAGCATTCTATAACTTACTCTAGAGAAGATATAGTTCATTACTAACAAAATGTGTACATCTTATTTCTTTAGAATTCCATTTACAAAACAAGCAAACTTATTGATTGTCTTCTTTCACATATCTTCTGATCTTCAAAACAATTTGAACACACTATATATAACTTCTGGACGACACTGTTGCATACTACTTACAACATGGGTTGCAAGTAGTATCGATGATGATGATGATAATAATTGATGGTTAGAGACCTTGAATGACATGGCTCAAAATCGTTCGCAATGGCGCCAGTGCATTTATGCTTTGTGTTCTCTCAAATCCTAATCTTCTGGATTCTTCAACAACTCTAGTTTTGACTTTCTAAACTTATCTCACTGAATCATACTTCTTAAATAATATCTTCTAATCCTAACCTCTCCGATTACTTCTAATACCTTTACTACCTCTTCTAATATTGGATTTGAATTGACAATTACTTCTCTGTGCTGCTGTGGTATGGCGACATGAACTGATGTACTTACGTACGAAGTTCTACGTTGCATCTGACTGGAACAATAACGAAACTCAAAGTAAAAAAGTCTCCAAGAATCATCCATCATCTTACCCAAATTCATGATTATTATTATTGTTATTCACAATTCGACTAGATATTGAATTTGAACGAACCATTGTATGTAAATTATCATCCGTATCATCTTGAGATAATAATTGATTTTGTTTAGATTTATTTTGATTTTCATCAATTTTATTCATCACTGAATGACGTCGTTTCATATCGGAAATCGGGGTGTCCGGTGCGGATGTTTGCTGTTGTTGCTGTTGCTGTTGTTGTTGTTGTTGCTGTAAAAGACGCCGTTCTCTTGCTTCATTGGCTTCATTGATTAGTTGCCTAAAAAACGTAAATAAAGTAGGAATTGAGGATAACAAAACAAATTCGAAGGTATAACAATCTATAATCTCTATTAGATTACTTTACGGGTATGGGAAGGATTTAATTGTGACCAACTCGGTATCGTGTATTCTTACGAGTATGTAGGAGGATGTCACTTCCTGGGTATTTCTTGAGGAACCTGAAAAAGAAGTAAGATTAGCATTGATTTGATAGACCTGGGAGCGTGATAGCAGGGTCCAATTGACAACTGCTTGAGGCCAGTCACGCACGGCCTTTTTATGAGATAAGTAAGCGATGCTAGTGTTAGGAAAAGGGCACTAGGTAAGGATGGCAAATCAATCAATGAAGTAGTAAACTTTCATCAGTTGGGATGGTTGGGACATGTGTTACGTATTCTCAACCACCGACTGCCGCGACAAGCAACGTTTTGTGGTGTAGGAGTAGGTTAGAAGAAAGCTAAGGGCCGCCAAACCGAAACATGGAACAAATCCATGACATCACTGACAAGTGGACTGAGTCATGTTGGTTGATGTAGACTATCTGGTTGGGGTCCGAAGGATGATGGTAACCGATGTTTAAAGACCTTGAACGACATGGCTCAGAATCGTTTGTAATGGCGCATGTGCATCCACTCTTTGTGTGCTTTTTAATTCTAATCTTCTGAACTCCTCATCACTTCTATATTTCTCTTTCTAAAGTTATCTCACTCAATTATACTTCTCGAATCATATCTTCGCTCCATAATCTTCTCCATTACTGCTAATACTTCTATTATCGCTATCACTCATGGATTTGAACTGACAGTTACATCTCTGTGTTGATGTGGTATGTCAACCTGAACTGTACTTATGTACTTACGTACAAAGTTCTGCGTTTTATCTGTCTGTCTAGAATAGAATCGATGGGTCGCAAAATCTTTTTTGTACACAGGCTGTTTATTTGCAAACCTTTTGAATCACTACATCTGACTTCATGTATAACTTCAAAAGGACAATTTAGGCGGCACGACGTAACCAGTGTGTACAAGATGTTGAAAAATTGACCTACATTAATCTCATTGATAGCTATACAAAGTAATGCTTGTAAATTTATTTTGAGAGAGCTCAAGGGACGAGATAACTTTCTCTACGACAGTAAACTATGTCTTATAGCTTCACACACTGATATTCATGAAAACAGTATGCAGTATAGATTACTTTTGTTCACGTAAATTACTAAATGTCCGGTATTTAGACCCGATCGATGAGGGGATAGAGAGACCTCCAAACAAAACTAATTTCGAACAAACAGTTCATATTAGGTTTCATGATTTCAAACAGTAATTATTATATGAATGAATCAGTCTTCTGTGAAATCCCAAGTATGAATCTTTGGCCGAATCTACCAATGTGTGCATAGTGTGTAATATGACGAAGAAAAGATTTATTTATTTACACAAGTATTGAATTTTAAAAAAAACAACTTACAATAATATTGAACAAGGTTTAGCATTACGAATAAATTCTGTTTGTAATAAAGCTGCTGCTGTAGGACGAGCTTCTGGGGATTTTGCTAAACACGCTGCAATAAATGCACGAAATTCTAATGACCAATTACTAGGTCTACGTAATGCTGGAGCCGGTTGACTTGGTATCATAAACAATGCACGCATAGGATGAATATCAGCTAACGGTGGTTTACCATCGGCCATTTCAATAGCAGTGATACCTAATGACCATATATCTGCTGAACAATTATAACCAATCTCTTGAATAACCTAAAATAATAATCATAATAACATTTGGAAATGATAGAATGATCAACAGAGTAGGTTGGACAATGCTGGTCAGCGATCTATGCCATAATGTGGCTAACAGGCATAAGTAAGTAAGGGAGGAAGTAAGATAGAATGAGGCAATACAATCCCATCTCGTTACAGTGTTCCAAATCAATATTGCGTTTAAACAGAGGATTTTGCAAACATCTTCAACCTGCAGTGAATATCCCGACCGTAGCTATTACCTTGATGTGGTTGGTGGTCGGGCTTGCCTATCGTCATAACCCGACCGAGCTATACTGTCTGGAATATATGTTCCTGTAGGTTCTACCATGCCAGGAAGGTCGATTGGAGAACGATGAGATTAAAAGCAGTTACTGAAGTCATACTGCTGACTGTAGGGAGGCGGGATAGCAGTGAGGTGTTTCCATTGGATGCTGTCTTCTCACAACGGAAGGAAGAAGTCAGAAAAGGTCGACCCCAAAAATGTCACATCTCATCTTACCTCACGGATTTTCGTCTCCCGCGGTAAGGTCTTTTAAAGAAAGAGCGGAGCTAACACTTTAAAAACTTCTCATAAAAAGGCCGTGCGTGACTGGTCTCAAGCAGTTGTCCCTTGGGCTTAGCGGTCACGCCCCCAGGTCTTTATGTGATTTCGCAAACATCTCTGAAAGAAGTAAGAAGTGACAGTGTGAATTTTTTCCTACCTGGAGAAGGACTTTTCAACCTGGAATACACTGATAAGATTGTTTGGTTTTGTCACGATGTACAAACTATCGAAATATCATTTAATCAGTTATAAATTAGTGTGTATGAGTATAAAAATCTTGTTATAGTGTTCATAAAAGTAAGTTAAATCCTTTTAATTGTATATTTAATTAAACTGTATTTACTAATCTTGCCAGTAGATACAATTTTCAACGGAGCAGATGCGTTCATTCTTCGTCTTCTCTACAGTTACAAACTTCTGAATTCCTTCTGACCTTACTACTTACTTACTTTCGCCTGTTACCCACAATGGAGCATAGGCCGCCCACCAGTTTTCGCCAACCAACTCTGTCCTGGGCTTCCCTCTCCAGTTCTGTCCAATTTTCGTTCATTACTCTCATATCTTTCTCTATTTCTCAGCGTAATGTATTCCTTGGCCTTCCTCTTTTCCTTTTGCCTTGAGGGTTCCATGTGAGGGCTTGTCTCATGACGCAGTTAGGTGCTTTTCGTAGTGTGTGTCCTATCCACCAACTCCACCGCTTCTTCCTAATTTCCTCCTCCACTGGAATCTGGTTTGTTCTCTCCCACAGTTCGTTGTTGCTGATGGTGTCTGGCCAACGAATACGAAGTCTTTTGCATAGGCAGCTGTTAATAAACACTTGTATCTTCTGGATGATGCCTTTCGTAGTTTCCTTATGACCTGCCGACTCTTTTTAACTTTATTTCACTGGATTATGCTTCTTGAATAATTTGTTCGAACCCTAAACTTCTCCACAACCCCTAATAAGTCTCCTACATCTACCACCATGAGATTTGAATAGACAATTGGATCTCTGTGTGCTAATGTGGTATGGTAACTTGAACTGATGTACGTGCATACCAAGTTTTACGTTGTAGCTGATTGACTGACTCGCTAATCATGTTCGTTTATTTACTAATTTTACTGCCCCCCATCCTTGTCTATTTCTTCACCACATAAGTGTGCTGTAGTTATTTGATGCCCTAATATATCAGAATCTGTGTTATGCAAAATAACGATCAAAAGGAGGACGGATAATCCCAGGAATCATTAACAAATCACGCGGGAGAAGAGGTCACTCTTATTGATAGAAAACACGTCTGGTGAAAAATTGCAATTCAATCATCAAAAATCTCGATAAAAAAATTAAATTAATCCCAGTGAGAAATTCTCAAACACATAAAAATAAACATGAACCACCTGACAAGTTTATTCAAAGGAAAACGATAAGCGAAAAATCATTATTATTATTATTTTCAAACTGATTATCATTCCTCAAGTAACACGCAGTCATATCTTGAAAATTCTCATCAATAATTATTATAGTAGGGTATTGTTATATTCCATGTAGAAAGTGTTGATTTCTGCATGATACACACTCTTTTCCATCTATTGAATTGATTTTTACTAGTCAGGAACTGACATGAAAATAATGAAGGTATACTATTCCATTGAAATCTCATTCACTCGTTTCATTCACTATAGCCCCAATATTTCCCGAATACGTAATCAAGTACGCGTTACTACAGACCTTAATATAAAATGTGGCCCTAAGATGGGTAGATGATCAGTCAGTCAGATGCGATGTAGAACTTCGTACGTAAGTACATCAGTTCATGTTGCCATACCACGTCAACACAGAGATATAATTGTCAATTCAAATCCAATAGTACAAGAGGTAGTAAATGTATTAGGAGTAATCGGAGAGGTTAGGATGAGAAGATGTATGATTCAGTGAGAAAAGTTTAGAGTCGAAACTAGAGGTGTTGACGAATCCAGAAGATTAGGGTTTGAGAGAACACAAAGAATAAATGCACCGGCGCCATTGCGAACGATTTTGAGCCATGTCATTCAACGTCTCTAACCATCGATTATTATCATCTCGCGGACCCCAACCAGGTAGTCGACAATTACCGACTTGGCTCAGTCCACTAGTCAATGACTTCATGGATTTCTGCCATGTTTTGGTCTGGCCGCCCCTAACTTTCTTCCAACCTACTCCTACACTACAAAACAAAGTTCGTCGAGGCAGTCGGTGGTTGGGCACACGCAACACATGTCCCAACCACCTCAACTGATGAAGTTTCACCACTTCATCGATCGATCTGCCATCCTTGCCTAGTACTCGTTTCCTAACGACAGCATTGCTTACTAGGTTGTCCCACGGTATACGAGCAATGCTTCGAAGACACCTATGATCGAAAACCAGTAACCTACGAATATCTTCTACTCTCACTGGCCATGTTTCACAGCCATATAGGAGAACGGAGCGAACTGCTGCACAGTACACTCGTCCTTTGATTAGAGAACGGATATCACGCCTACGCCATAAGTGACGCAGGTTGGCAAAAGAAGATGGGTAGATGAACTTGCAGTTTTCTACTGGGCTACACAATATATATATATATATATATATATATATATATATATATATACAACCAACGTATGATAGAACTAACTTCAGGAGCCATCCAATAAGGTGTTCCGATAACTGTATTACGTTTGGCCAGTGTATCAGATAATTGACCTGCCACACCAAAGTCCGCTAATTTAGCAGCACCTGAATTCAGTAGTAATATATTGCCCGCTTTGATATCTCGATGAATTTTTCGCATCTGTAAATGAAAATACAAGAGATAAATTGATAAATTCAGCGGATAGAAGGCTAATACATAAGCAAGCAAATTTATGAAATAATTCGAAACATTTGAAAATATTTGAAAATTTATCCGACAGATCAAAAATTGTTTTGTTTAACTCAGTGGTTCAAGTATTTAGCTTCTGATAACGAAAATAACTATGTCTAAACAAGCCTATACATGGTGAGTACATTTACTTTATAAGCGCCTTAACCAGTAATGTACATCTATACCCTTGAAAAGATTTGTGTTCATAGAACTATGAAACAATAGAGGCTTAAATATAAATGGAGAACGAATGTCTTTGATGATTAATGCTGATAAAAACTCTAAACCAGAAGTATAATTTATCTCAAAATATTTATCAACCAATAAAATGTTGGTTTCTATTACATTTCTACCCCTTGAATAATATCTTCTAATCCTAACCTCTCCAACTACTGCTAATATAACCTTTACTACCTCTACTACTATTGGATTTGAATTGACAATTACATCTCTTTTTCACTTATTTTTTTTTCATTAACTACCTACTAAGATTAATGAGTGAAGTGCTATGGTCGTGCTTTTCACTGAAAAGAGTACCAGGCAAATACATTGACTTTATACAAACTCTCTAATCGAACACTACTGATCGTGTCAGAGCTTATGGTGAACTGTCATCTGAACTGATTACTTCAAGTGGTAGCAACCAGACTGGAAACATGGCACAAATCCATGAAGTCACTAACAAGTGGACTGAGTCGTGTTAGTAGATGTACACTACCTGGTTGGGGTTTGCAAGACAATAGTAACTTTGAATAACATGGCTCAAAATCGTTTGCGATGGCACAGGTGCATTCATTGTTTGTGTTCTGTTAAATGCTAATCTTCTGAATTCCTCATCACCTTCATCTTTCTCATCTCAAGTTTATTTCACTAGATTATACTCTTTGAATACGATCGTCAAAGCCTAATCTTTCTGAACACTGCTCATACTTTTACTATATCGACTACTTTGAGATTGGAATCGACAATTGCGTCGCTGTGTTAATCTGTATAGTATGACAACTTGAACAGATGTACGCAAGTACCAAGTTCTACGTTGCATCCAACGTTGAGACGACTTCGGGGGTCGCCAGGTCAAAAGATGTTTTTCCTTATGCTTAAAATTAGTGCTTCCAAGAAATATGCGGTTATCTGAGCACAGTTGCAACAGACGGTCGCCATTGTCTGTTCTTTGAGCCGCGACATCATAACATCCACCCAGGTGTCTTTCATTTTGACTTAGTCTACCTACTTGAGCATTGAAGTCACCAGCCATTAATACTATATCAGAGCGCTTAACTTTTTGGAGGAGGTCCGAAAGCTTTCTGTAAAACTCATCTTTTACATCATCTGGACTGCAGTCAATGGGGGCGTAGGCTGATATGACGAAGAGGCGACGACGAGTGTCCCTATCCTTTCGAATCCTTACTGTCCCGTTTCGTCGGACTGCGCACAAACGACTATCTACAGGGATCCAGTCAAGGAGAGATTGTCCTGCCCTACGACTCAATGCTATACCTACACCAGCGAGACCCCTGGAAGCAGCATCAGCGCTACCGGATACACGAATGGTAAATCGAGCTGCTTCTTTATCTTGACATGGTGAGGTCAAGTGAATGATGCTACTCGGATCTTGTATGCGCGTTTCCGAGACGCAGCACACATCGATTGGGCGAGATTCATAAGTCCCAGCCAATGAAGCCTGTTGCCCTATTTGACACAATGTCCGTACATTAAATGCTCCAACGGGGTTTAAGGAGACCAGGAATGACGTTTCGTGAACTCGCATCGTTTGCATTAGCTGTGCACTGTGATAAATGAATGTGAGAAGAGTTAGTCGTGGAGATAAGAGAGGTATTAGGGGGTGTAGGAAAAAAATCACTAAAATATCAATAATCTTTCTTACCTGATGTAAATAATCTAATCCACATAGACTATAATGTAGTACAGTAGCAATTTCTTCTTCACCTATTGCTTTACCTCTTAAACGCATAATATCAGCTATGGAACCAGCACCACAATATTCCATACATATCCATAAATCTTGACTATCAAATAAACTCCCATAACATTTTACAATAAATGGACTATCACATTGTTGCATAATTGATATTTCTTTTACTATATCAGCTAAATCACTGTCAACAGGTACCTATGAAATTATAATAATCGATATGAAAGTGTCAAAATTTAACATAGAATAGAGTAGTGAACATTTACTTTTTGTTCTTAATATGGTTACATGGTGATTATGTAAAGTAAGCTACAGTTATTAATAGGACTATTTTAAGATTTAAGTCAAACAGTAACTTATATTAGCGTAGTAGAGACTAGCATGAATGTGTATCGGTTAAAGTTGTAACACGAAATTAACAGGAAGAGAAGAAATTAACGAGATGAGAAGTATATCATAGAAAATATTAAAAACAATGGAAGTTTGAACATGAAATATGATTCAAAATGAAGAAATGTGATACAGAAAGTAAACTTTAATGATCATACTCTGAAGTAAATGAGATCCTTAACAGAAAGTATTTTTGTGACAGCTTGGGTTTTACCTAAAAACCCTTATCTATGAGGATGACATTACTTATTTGCATACAACGTTACAGTCACTGAATACTTAAAAAAAGGCAGAATCTAAACTGAATTCAAAATACTAACTGTCAGTCTGAAGTCGTGTTATTATTCCATAAATGATTTTTAAGTGAGTAATACTAAAAGCATGTGTTGAGCAATGGATAGAGATAGTATACACCTACATTTAGATGAACTTTTATTTACTGAGGTGAACAAGATGTGCGTTAAATGTACTGTCCTATCGCCTATTTAACAAGCAGTGTTAGCTAACTTAGAACCAAACTGTAAGGTGGATGGAAGAAGTATAAAATATCGACTACTAGTGAGATATAACACGGATTTTACATACGTTCGAGGTCCGTGAATACATAGTAAGCAATGGTTTCAGATGGTAAGTGATAAAATATAGAATCGGTAGTTATGAAGCAGTTACAGATAATGTTTATTTTGAAAACTTAATTAAATTCTATCCACGTTATATTTAAATAATTTTTGGGGATGAAATTTATGTTGTCTAGTTTTTTAATCAAGTTGGAAACTTGTAATTTATGTCCGCTGCTGTAAAAGATTTTCAGAATGTTGCTAAGACCATGCACCATAGTATTGACTCAATTTCCAACACTCAGGCAACATCGTCTAAACCGCCGACGAATAACCATCACAAAGCTGGTTTTGGGTGTTAGAAAGCGTCATTAAGAAGATAATTACATATAAATAACCTTTTCAAAAAGTACCGTCTAAATTATTACTTTCGAATGAAGATGTTAAACATCAGAGAACTGTTTTGCAGCTAAATGGTAAGCTGCTTCTTCAAAAGGATCTAACTCAGCTTCAAATTTAGGTAAATAACGACGAATTTATCTTTAAAACTCCGAAGCACAAATTGGTCTACCTAAGACATGCGATAGACTATGTAGGCACCTTAAGTAACCCTTCTAAAAGTGTCCTAGGTTGGCAGAGATCTAGGAATTTCGGTACACTGTAACCTAATATATTATGTTAACTATGAAACAAAGCCTTTCCAGAAAATCTTGCACTGGTAACACTAAAGCGAATTTTTAACCACTTGAGAGTAGAACGCTCCACCCAATCTGTAACAACTTTATTCGGCTCCATTTAAAGTATGGAAATATGGTGTTTCCTCCCTCACTCCAATAGGATAAGAATACACTGAAGCATACCCAAGGGTGGGCCGAAAGATGAGTTCGAGGACCTAAATTCAAACCTTCCGAAAAGGGAATTAAATCATTGGACCTTTGTTAATTAGAGAATAGGCGTTTCAGAGGTGATTTTCTAGTGTCTCATAGGACAATAAACAATTCTGAGAACTTCCTGAAATAGTTAATTAAGCTCAGTTTTAATTCTAACCTTGAGGAGAATAATTAAAAAACTATAGGAATAGCAGTAGAGTGAATAGTAGTAGGCACGCATACTCTTTACGAGTAGTCAGAGTTCATAGCCGACTGAGATGGTAAAAGTGACTCTCCTGGAGCCTTTCAAGAAACTTGATATATGTTTAAGCACTCGGAACAATATCCAATAAACTACTAATATTTCCCTTTTACTTGTTAAACATACCTAGGTTCTTAACCGAAGGAATACGTAATCCATGTTCACCAGATAAAGAAATCTGTTAAGTTTTAAACCACATCTATGTTGAAATGCGTATCTTACATAATACAAACTTGAATGTAACAATCTAGCTCGGTTTACATAAGTTTCAAATATAAGTGCTTTCATTATTCACGAAATGAGTGCACTAGTAAATGGGTGAAAATAATTTTTTCCAGTAGTATGAAATACACAACTAATGTAATGAATACAATCGGGACATTAAAAAAATCTCCTGATATCGATGCAATAAAATCACTTCATTAATAAAAACCAACAAGATACTGGGATTTCGCAGTCATAATGCATATCAACAAATAGGTATACATATGATAGGCTGATTACAAACCTTTTTCACAGCAACTATCCCACCGTTTGCTTTATATCGAGCTTTGTAAACACTACCATAAGAACCTTTTCCTAGTTTGCAAATGATCTCCAAAACCTCCGATGGAGGTTTTGATAGCTCGGAATCATCCAATCGTTGCATTGGCCTTGAGTTTAATATAGCCGCCTTGCTACTTATCCAATATCCAATATACTTTTCCCAAGCAAGTGTAAACCAATTTTCTTCTTTGGGGCTATGCTTCTGTTCTTTCGGTGCAGTTCCAGGTGTTTCATAGTTTGCCTAGTTATCCATCTTATTTCAGTTGCAGTGATAAGGATCATAGGTCAGTCAACCAGTGTTAACCTTTGAAGATTATATTTCAGTGGAAATCCAGCTTTACTCTGAAAGCCTCCTTTGATGGATCCGATACCGCTTGTTCGGATGAGGCTTTCCAGTCACTGGCCACAAAGGGGGGAAAAACGAAATCTCTCTAAGTTTATTTGATTACTGTTTTTAAATCTTCTTGAAGTGGCCTTACAGATTATTATTTCTGGAGGGATCAAATCAAACTCTTAATAATAATGATTGTACTCCTACATTCAACGAAGGAAAAAATGTAGTGATAGAATTCACCCTTACTTTTGAAGTTATCGCTTCATTTTCACTTATTAACAACTTCAGTGCTCTTTTCATCCATATCCAGACTGGTACTCACAACTGCTATTTAAACCATTAATACTCACACTTAACAAATCAGAAATGTAACTTAGTGATAACTTGTTATTCATCAACTACCGTAATCTGCTCTGCTACGATTACTTACTGATTAGCGAACAAAACCATATAATAGTAAGTGAAAAACAATACGTAATAAAGCCAAGCGAACTAAATTCGACCGCTGAGGTTGTGGCTTTAAAAAATAGTGTGGTTTGTGAACGTGCACCATCTGATCGCAATAATATATTCCTGACATTCCAACACCGGCAACATAATTCAAACTATTGAATATTTTATGCAAAACAGAAGACTTCTCTTCATGAAACCTAAAAGATTTCTCAAATATACGGTTAATAAGACATAGCGTCCAGGCCAAACTAGATGAGTGGACCCCATTAACATACCATCTAGCTATGATATAAGTCAATTAAAGAGAAATAATTAAGCCGCTTTTATTATCTTATAATATGCCACACGGAGTATCCGAGCCCTTATTTCAAGGACAGCATTGGTCTACACAACTGCAGAACTGAAAACAAACATCAAATAATCTAGATAACACCATATCATCAGATCAGGTAAGAACCTCGGCAAACTACGTCATCTGTTACACTGATGGAGCCTATTATAGGCCAGTCCCAGAACTACCACAGGGAACTGGTGAATTTTCACAGACCAGATTTATCATCCTGGATGAGTCCCACGTAGGCATCCGAAACACGTATGGTCAGTCAGGTATACATAGCGTTGTGGAGTATTTTTTGAGTAACTATTGTCAGTTCACACTTACACTTATCATTGCACGCTCTTTAAATAGAATGATTGAACTTAGAACGACTATCGTAGTTGTTAAGCTCCAAATCATCCTAGTAACAAAAGCATGGTGTCACTCGTCAACACTAGATGCAGAACTTAGTATACGTGATTATACACTATGTTGTTTCAGTCGAGATCTTTGGAGGGATGGAGGATGGACGATCTACTTACATAGCCCTTCTAATGCAATTAGGTTGGAAGATAGTATACTAAACATGACTATTCTTTATGGCTCGCTGTGTGCGGCGCAAGTTATAGGATACTTTGGAATGTAGGTATTGAGCACCCAACACAAAACTTGAGACAGAAACAACCTATTTTTAAAAGTTTTCACACGTATCGATACTAGATCCTGACTTTAAAACGACTGCCGGTGACTTGATAAACCGGCATTGTCCTATAGTGATATGAAGAAATATTAGCCGCTCTAGACATTTATGACTGGAAATAGTATTTCACGCAATATACATGCGGTAATAATATCTTGAACTTGCTGTTATTTCATAGCATTATACCCAAATCAACACAGGATGGTAGTGTTCTCTACGGGCGATTACAACGCGGTATATTATTCGAATACTATAACCCCTGAAATAAATAACTAAGATCCTCATCACGGTCTTTTCTCCTCTCACTTAAATACCAAGTCAGAAAACTATCGGCACGACCCCACACTGTAAATATTTCTCATTCTTGCGCTCAGTATATGAAACTTAGGAGCCTCTCAAGTTACTCTGTGCTCTGAATAACAATAAAGAAGTGTCTGAGGCTCCAAAAACTCAGCTCCCAAACAAACAGTAACTGAGTAAACGCATGCGTAAACCGTAGAATATCCCATTTCTTATCAAGGATGACAAAGTCTGTTATGACAGTAAGTATATATGTGAAATATTTTTCGAATTCTTCGAAAGCTCGGATGAACAGTGAAGGTTAGCTTAGGGGATATAATACTTAGATACGTCGTTGCTTAACGCTCTGTCTAGAATCACGAAATAATATTATGACAAATATAAAACATTGGACAAAGTACCTCATATTATATCAAATTCTAAATTAAATTTTATGGTCATCAACAACTGCTTACTCATTTGGCTTTAATCATTTTTACATGATCAGTACCGAATTATCAAAGTTATATAAAATACATCAGCACCTAAGTGGGTAACTAGCTCGGTTATACAAGTATCTGCGCCAGGTTCTCTTTTATTCGTAATATACATCAACTGTACTTGCGACTGCTCTAAATTAGGGAAGACTTCCCTAAACGCCGATGATCATAAGAAAGTCTACGCATCCCACAGAGATGAAGTGTATAACGTCGATAATTTTATCAAACAGGGATTAGACGAGATGATATTGTTGATTGATATACAGCAACTTCACCTTAATATCAAATGGTGTGCCTAGATTAATATCGGATATAGCAGCGTCGGACTCCATTTTGAAGTGGATGGTTAACGTGTATCCAATCATAATACTACCTCAGACCTCAGCTTAATATACTCTCAAGATTTGAGTTCTTCCGAACAAATAAATTGAAGGGAACGAAAACTTACTAGAATGAATCCTGGCTGGTGCTATTTATAGTTTTTGTCCGCCTAGTGCCTGAATGTCGTCCATTTCCGACAAGTTAAAAATAAAAATAAAATAGAGCTAACTGTCAAAAGTGTTCTCAAGAATGAGATGGAACTTGATTTATTCTGTACACTTTGATACCTTGTGGTTGGAAACATACAGGCAAAGGACAGCCAGGTTTATGATACTTTCTATTTCAATCTCGAACACAGAATAATACGTTCTTACTTACTTACTTAATAACACCTGTTACCCCCAATAGAGCATAGGCCGCCCACAAGTTTTCTCCAACCAATTCTGTCCTGGGCTTCGCTTTCCAGTTCTGTCCAATTTTTGTTCATTCTTATCATATCCTTCTCTATTTCTCGGCGTAATCTGTTCCTTGACCTTCCTCTTTTCCCTCGACCTTCAGAGTTCCATGTGAGGGCATGTCCTGTGACGCAGTTAGGTGCTTTCGTAATGTGTTTCCTATCCACTTCCACCGCTTCTGGTGGAAGTGGTTTGTTCTATCCCACAGTACGTTGTTGCTGATCGTGTCTGGCCAACGAATACGAAGTATTTTGCGTAGGCAGCTGTTAATAAACACTTGTAGCTTCTGGATGATGGCTTTGGTAGTTCTCCAAGCTTCCGTTCCATACGGTAGAACTGTCTTGACATTTGTATTGAAAATCCTGATTTTGGTTTTGGTTGGAAGTTGTTTGGAGTTCCAGATATTTTTCAACTGTAGAAATGCATCCCTTGCTTTGCCAATCCGCGTCCTCACATCTGCATCCGATCCACCTTTCTCGTCGATGATGCTGCCCAGATATGTAAAGATGTTAACGTCCTCCAAGGCATCTCCATCAAGAGTGATTTGGTTGGTGCATGTTGTGTTGCATCGGAGAATTTTGCTTTTTCCTTTATGTATGTTGAGACCTACTGCTGCAGAGGCTGCTGCTACACTGATCGTCTTCTCTTGCATTTGTTGTTACGTGTGCGATAGAAGAGCCAAGTCATCTGCGAAGTCCAGGTCGTCCAGCTGTGTCCTAGCTGTCCACTGAATACCGTGCTTCCCTTCAGATGTCGACTTCTTCATAATCCAGTCGATGACCAGGAGAAAGAGAAAGGGTGAGAGTAAGCAACCTTGCCTGACACCGGTCTTCAACTCGAAAGAGTCTGTTAGCTGTCCTCCGTGCACGCTTTTGCAGTTGAATCTATCATAAGAATTCCGTACTATGTTAACTATTTTCTCAGGCACACCGTAGTGTCGAAGAAGCCTCCACAGTGTTTTCCTATCCACGCTATCGAATGCTTTCTCGTAGTCGATGAAGTTGATGTAGAGTGGTGAGTTCCATTCAATTGATTGTTCCACAATGATCCGTAATGTAGCAATTTGGTAAGTATATGATCGATCTTAACGAAATCCGTTGGTCTCGAAGTTGGGTGTCTACGAAGTCCTTCATTCTGTTTAACAATACCCTGTTGAAGACTTTGCCTGGTATTGAAAGAAGAGTGATGCTGGATTCTTCGGTGCGTGAAAAAGTCGCCTAATGATTATCACATGCTCCCCCAACTCCTTCAATCAGCAATAGGTCTAACCTTTAACATCTCACCCCTAGCATTCTGAGTTTTCTCCATATTTAAAGTCGTATCATCATCTTCTTATCTTTCACATGTGTTTTAATTTTTATTTCTATTAGACGAAGAAATTGCGAAATATATAGATGCTCTCAACCATTATTGACCACAATAAACTCAAACGACGATTGCGAGTTCATCCTAGTTCACGTAATACTAGTTTAATAAATTTTGTATCTCCAATTTATTTAAACTTAGTGATGTCCTTACTCACTAATTTTTGCTTCATATTCTTTTATCAGCTGCCCATTCTTTTCATCTCCTAACTATCTATTAACTGACCTTTATCTTACAGTTGGTAAATTTAATAGCAGTGTGATGTGCTTCATGGATAAATCATACATTAAACAAATGCTAAAGTTGTCTGGTTTGTTTGTAACATGGAGCTACACAGAGAGACAGTGTAATCTGACAATGTGTACAAAAAATAGTCCTCAGGCTGAAATATTTATTGAAATACACGACAAACGTTAGAGAGCCTAATATCACAAAGGAAGGTAGGGCAATAACCACAATCCATCCATATTCATCAGAACTTTTTGTTTGCTTACGGATCCTTAAGATATAGTAGGGTGTAACTAATCATAGATATTAATGTTACTTTGCCATATCTTTGACTAATGTGTATAACCTTCACCAGGTTTTACTTCTTACTAATAAATCCCATTACAAGCTGATCTGTACAATTATGTTGGAAAAGAGCTCTCTCGTGACTTGAGAGTAAATTATCATTATTATTATTACCATCAAATATTCTCACATATTCCGATATCTCTCCGCCTAGTGGGATTCGACTGATACATGCTGTATTATATCTACGGATCTTGCATTTTCCCCTGTATTTGTTGAGACCCACTTCAGCAGAGGCTACTACTACACTGGCCGTACTCTCCTGAACTCGTTGTTGAGTGTGCGACAGAAGAGCTAGACCGTCTGCGAAGTCTAGATTCTCCAGCTACCGAAACTAGCCAGAGGATAACCGAAAGTACAGAGCAGCCAAAGCAAGATGGCGACCAGAAAGAGGAGAAGCTATGTGATGGTAGTGTAGTAAGAGTTTATTTACAAAAGGGACCAAAGGTAGTTCGTAAAACAAAAGCATGAATAAACAAATATTCCGCAATGCGTTCACTGGCACGATTGATTAGAATAATTAGTGTTGATATTAAACCAATCGTGTTTAAGTAAAAAGTAAAATCACTAAAAGGTCCGCAAAAATTTGACAATGAGGATTGTTCTCAAAGCTGAGAAGTATCAGCGTCTGAGGTAACATTCTGCTGCGAATAAATTGCTTCTTGGCCGGGTACAGACTGATATATTGTTAGTTCTACGTTATCTGATTATGCGACAATGTTTCTTGGTGCTTCGATGTAGAATCTGAAGACCAATTTTTCTATTGTAAAATTTATGTAATCTTCTTACTATTCGATTACTATCGGTTTTGTCACGTGCAAATGGTACGATGGTACTCAGGGAAATATAAGAACGAACGGCATAGTGTAAAACGCCAAAACAACTCACAATTATCGGTATTCGACGACGGTCAGTTATCAACTTCCAGAACCAGAGTTTAGAAAAAGCTCATGTTAAGAACACCACAAGTCAGCAACCATTTTATACAGATGATTGAGTGACCAAACATGCCTAAGAAACAACAAGTAAGTAGATTCACATACTTCAAAATCCTCCATAAGACGATGTATTGGGTAAGTTTAATATATTTCCATGACCAAACAGATCCGAAAGGTTTTAAGCTCGATCTTCAAATTATTGCACGGCGGTTCCGTCTAAAGTGTTATAGTTTTGCTTTATTTGGAAAAATCTGATTAGCAGCTGAAGTGGAAAAGCCTTTTAGATGCAGATACAGTTATTTTCCAGCTGACTTAACGAATGAGTAAGTAGAAGTTTTTGTCCAGACGTATAGTCAAAGTCCCTCATACCATTCTTTTAGATAGAAATTTAAATTTACCAAACGATCCCTAGCGATAGGACTGACTTAAGCTTATTATTTTTATATCATAATTCAGCAATTAAGAAAGGTAGGTATGTACGCAGATGCGCGTAAAATAAATTTGGCGGTAGATTAAACCACGTGATAATCTTATTCGATGTTATCTGCGAGGGATTTCTATCGCTTACAAAAGTTGAGTAGTCAGGTAAACATTTTGTATTTATAGTAAGATAAGACGTGTTAAAGTTCTAAAAAAATACATAATGGAGGAAAATACTACGTTCTCTAATGTTAAGGTCAACTTGGCGATTGGTTGACTTGTGGAGGATAATCGTGTTAGTGGTCTATGCAGTTATTTTCATTTAGTAGAAGTTTAACTTTAAAGCCTTTCAACTACTTACCTGATCTCTTACTAAGCAACACGTTCTCACTGTATCTAAAATGCGCGACTGGTTTACCGAAAGTGTTCTTTTGAATATCCCTGAAACATTAATTTGTTTTAAAATGGTCAGTTCGCAGCAACCCCGAAAGCATCAAGAAACAGAACCAGAGGCTTCATGGGAAATGATCTCGTAGTCAACTCACTTTTTTTCTACACAAATTAACCCTAAAAGCTAATATGAAATCTAGTTTCAACCCTCAACTATGTCCATTAACAGCCCTTTAACTCCTTCATTTTGCATCCACGGCTTGTGATGCGAGATTGGTATGTAGATCGCAGCATTCAGGATAAGGGTCCGGCTTAACTCTTGAGATACCGAGTTCCGAATTTTTGCTTTGGAATCAAAACTGAGGTCTAGGATTGGAATTAACTTATAATGTTAGCCTTTTATGTGTCGCAATCTAAAGATATTGCTTTGGATGCTAATTTTCAAATGATATCTTAACTTAGATATAAACCAAATAAATAAAGTTTTTTACTTGACGAGCTTCCGTTGTTAGTTTTTAGGTAAGGGTCTACTTAAATGGAATGGGAGTCCAGCTGATAAACTTACTAGAGTCCAGTACTTAACTGTTGGAATCGCTTAGTCATGCTTATGATATAGTTCTACTTATGTAATAGTGCCTTCACTGTAGCTGTTAGTGGCCCGGGACTGGACTCTGAAAGTCCTTTTCATTGCCCTCTCGTTGTTTACGGAGATGGGTTTCCGTCGGGGGCTCTAACCGGATTGGTTGGTACAGAGGATCCACCTACTAAAGTTGGAAAACCAAACGAGTGGTCCTTATAGGCTCCAGGATCCTGATGGAACGAATGGCGCATGAACTTATTATTAATCATTTGTTAACATAGGACTACATCTACCTGATGGAAGGTTTGGGGAATGTCCCTCAAAAAGATCCATCTCTTTCGTTTTGTACAACCATAGGGTACCCTAGCTCACAAATTTGCATCTCTGTGCTATCGTGGTATGGAAACTTGAGCTATCAGTCAGTAAGTTACAACGTATAACTTCGTACGTACGTACATAAGTTCAGGTTACCATACCACATTAGCACACTGACGCAATTACCAGTTCAAATCCCATAATGTTACGGATAGTAGATGTATGGACAGTAATCAGAGAGATTAGGACTCAAAGATATTATTCAAAAAGTATATCCAAAATAAATTTAGAAAGAAAGATGATATGAAATTCAGAAGATTAGGATTTGAGAGAACACATAGAATGGATGCATCTGCTCTATTGCGAACGATTTTGAACCATGTCATTCAAGGTCTCTAACCATCGGTCAGTTTCGTCTCATGGACCACAGTAAATGGTCTACACTTACCAACATGACTCAGTCCATTTGTCAGTGACTTGATGGATTTGTGCCATGTTTTGGTTTGGCCGCCCCTAGCTTACTTCCAACCTACTCTTACATCACAAAACATCGCTCGTCGATGCAGCATTTTAGTCGTGGAGATAATGGAAATGTTAGCGGGTGTATGAAGGATTTTATTGTGACCAGTTCAGTCCCGTCTGCTGTTACGGGTATGAGGGGGGTTGTCACTTACCGGCTGCCCACACCGTGGAATGGTGTTTCTTGAGAAACATGAGCAGGAAGTTAGGTTAGTTTTGGCCTTAGAGACCTGGGAGCGTGACCGCAGAGCCCGAGGGCCAGCTTCTTGAGGCCGGTCACGCATGGCCTTTTATGAGAAGTTTGTAAAGTATTATCTGCGCTCTTCAAGTGGCCTTACCGATTGTGACAGAGATCCGTGAGGTGAATTGATATGTGACAGCAGCATCGCTGCAAATGCTGGATGTCTGAGGGAAACGCCTTACTACTATCATACCCCTGTTCAGTCAGCAGTACGACTTCGTTCTCAGACCTTTAGTTACTGTTTTTAGTCTTAACGTTCTCTAATCGGGCATGGCAGAACCTACTGTCAATATAGCACGGTTGGGTCATCACGATAGGGCAAGCCCGACTACCACGTCAAGGCACAGCTGCTGTCGGGGAAACTTTAAATGATATGCGTACATACGAAGTTCTACGTTGTTGTTGACTAACATACCTCCTACAAATGTAAGTGTTTAAACGGATAAATACAATTAATTTAGTACATATCCTCTTAACACTCTTCAGATCATTTGAGTATCTACTAAAAGATTGATTGGCTGCAAAAATACAATATTCTAAGTGAGGTCTTGCGTAAGCGTATCCTGAAATACAGAGTTTGAACTGTATGTACCATTAGTTTTCATATTTGCTTTTTACAGAATTTCGGTCTCACACTTCACCTGTATTTTTTTTATAGGGTAAAGTTAAAAACTCAGAAGAAGGTATCTCATTGGTCAAAAAATTAAATAAATCGTTGGATACGTTAGATGCTCCTTGCGATGGGAATGCGATTTCAAAATCTTTAACCTCTGAAACATCAAATCAACTGCACGATAAAAGTAATGCTAAAAAAAGACGAAGAGTAAAAAAGCGAAAATCCTCAGTTAACAACGAGTCTTGTGTAAAAGATGTTAACTGTTCTAACAGAACTCAAGATCTTGAATCTAGTTTAAACACCACATACATAACTGATGATTCTGATCAGGAATTCGGAAAATTACATACAAAGAAACAAAAGTGTGATCTTAAACAAGGATCACCTAGTAAAGCAGTTGCTGAAATAAACCATAAACTGTCTCCTAAAAACAACGTTCCGGACGCTTCACTACGCCCTGAGACCTTGTCATTATCATCAAAACAGAATATCAATAGCCTGAATCCTTTGAAACAAGGTGAACGGTTACTCAAAGAAATGCTTGGGCCCATCACAGTCGAAGAGTTTATCAGGTTTGTTCAATAATTTTTATTTGATTGACTATTACACCAAACATTTTTGCATTGATTAGCATTTTGTTTGTGTTAGTTGCGCTGTTTTTTTTTGTAAAAAAATTAACTTGTATAGATGTAGAATTTCCAATAAATTCTAATAGGTAACAATCCTCAGTGAGACAACAGGAACTCAGTAAAAAAACGAACGTCACTGACAGGTGGAGTGAGCCATGTTGTCGGGTGTAGACTACTACCTGGTTGGGGTCCTCGAGATGATAATACCGATTTTTTAGGGACTTTGAACGACATGGTTCAAAATTGTCTGCAATGGCACAGGCGCATCCGTTCTTTGTGTTCTCTCAAATCCTAATCTTCTGAATTCCTCATCACCCTTGTCTTTCTCTTTTTAAATTCACTGAATTATACTCCTTGAATAATATCTTCGAACCCTAATCTCTCCGATTACTTCTAATACTTCTACCATCTCTATCACTATGGGATTCAGATTGACAATTGCACCTCTGTGCTAATGTGGTATGACAACTTGAACTGATGTAGTTACGTACGAAGTTCTACGATGTAGCTGACTGACCGAAATGAATGAATGAACACGTATATGGTATTAGATTCTCTAAAGTGTTTTAATTAAAGAATTGTTTAGGTAGTATCTATTTCACTAGATAACTGTATTATGGAGCATCTCTTATCGTTATAAGCTACATCATCTGTGAATACTTTATGCTGGAGTATCTATAGTCATGAATTCAACACAATGGATTGTCATTATTTATTGGCTAGTAATAACGGGATACGTTGTGTTGTAGTCTGAAAATCTTTATCTTTATAATACTATTCAAGAAATAGTTACTTAATGGTCTAAACACACTTGTCATAGATTCAAGCCCAACTCTACCTACTTCGGTTTCAAGTGACCTGGTAGCATCACTATCCAACAGTTAGTCATTCAACACAGTATATGTAATTCAAACTGTTAGGATATTCATCCAAAATATCCTAAGAGAATTATTGGCCATTTCCTATTGGTTAATTCCTACTGGTCAATTTTATGGTCGTCCTAGATATCAATGTCACGTGCTCCAATGTTGTTTCTTATTGGTTGTCCTGACTATCAATGTCACTTCAAATCTTGCTTCTTATTGGTCGTCTTAACTGCCAATGTCGCAGACTTCGATGCTGTTTCTTATTCGACCAAAATGTATAAATAGGCATTATGTGTAAGGTTTTATGACCAGGACCACGACCCGTTCCCGGATCCTGGTTCTCTTCTGGATTCGGACCTCGTACTTTCTGGATGCTTGTAGAATACAGGTTCTTCTTCATACCAAGTCTTGTTCTTTCACCCAATGGGGGTTGGGATAATTGGATTAGAGTAGCATATCGTGTCACTGGATCCTCGCTCTCGCCTTTCCGACTAGGTAAACTCGTAAAATAGTTCAAGTATATCAAGTTGACGTGTTTACGTGCATGCGTAACACAAAGATGAGTACATCGGGACTGTACTTACTAAATTGTTTATCATATATAATGATAATATTGGTAAATTTCATTGAATTGTCTGCTAACTGTTAATATTTTTCTTTTATCCTTATTCATTAGAGCCAGGTATCAAAAATCTCCGTTACATGTCGAACGGTCCAGTTCAAAATGTGGTGAATGGTTGAATTTTTCTTTCATAAAAAAATTATTAGAGAAGGTAGGTTATTTATAATCTTTAGTTACTTACCTATGTCTTCAACTATCTAATCATCATTTTATTGTTGTACTGTGTTTCGTCCGTTGAGCTTAGAGGACGAAACACCACCATTTGAGATGGATACACAGACTATAGTTGTTTGAAAGTTGATAATACTGTTAGACTGACTGCATGTTAATCTGTATCAAGATATATATATATACTGTGTGAATAATTTGTTGGCAGGTGTCTGTCTTAACTATTATCTTTCAATTAGAGTTATGAAGATCATTGTTTTTCCACTCTGAAATCATGAAGCAATCGCTGTTAACCATTATTGACTCCTTTTATCAATTCCTCCAGTTCACTTCATTATTATAGTTTCGATAATTGTCCAAAGTTTCGTTATTTGCAGTCTTATGGACTTGATCTAAACCATCTGTGTGTTATAGATTCTTTGACGTCTATAATCTTTACAGGTTTACTGTCGTGATTAGTTTTAACTTGACAGCATTGATGTATGTCTTAATTGCTTGCATTATAAGAGAAGACAGAATAATTCTGTACTTTTGTGATATACTTTATAAATAACTATGCTGGTGAACTATTCTGTATTTTATTAACTAATATCAAATATCTTAGATTGATAAGATTCAGCCAAGAATGAATTCTGTCTCACAAGATGATTATAGGTACACTCTACTGACAATCACCGACTCATATAGGATATAGGCCTAGGATTTCTTGTTGCTTCCCTCCTACCACTTATATCTAAGAGCACAGTGTACCTTGTATCAAGTTATTTAAACTAGTGATCACATCGTAAACTGATCAGTTCAGTGTTGTCAAGACTAAGCAGTCGGAGGACGTGACATTGTTTACTGCTCAATGATTTCCTAGTAACAAAATCTTTTAGGTAAAATCATTCAGACACTTATGAATAAATTTTTACCGTATGTGTACGTGTGTTATTTTTCAAATGATAACCCAAGTAAAGGAATTTGTTCCGGTTTATTAAATCTGCTTATTCAGACCAGTAGTTCTCCTACCTCTAACGTTCTCGGACACTTCACTGATTCACCCGGTTCCAAAGTAGAAACATGACTTCGATTGAAATGAAGATAGAGTACAAAGCAAAATAGCACGTAACAAATTGTCATTGTATATGCAAACTTCACATAGGGATATTCCAGAATCTTCTCAACTCATCCACTTGCACTGATTGGTTGAAATTAGACCAATTAAATCTTTGTCCTATCAACAATGTTTTCGGTAAAGTTTTTGTCAAGAGCTGATATCGAATCAAATAGTACTGATAATCTGGTGCGAATTTGTGACCCAATGAAGTATGCGTACTGCGGATGTAATATGTAATATCTTGTGAGAAAAAAAAGTCTTGATAAAATCAAACTATTTCATTTTCTTTCAGGAATTTCTCTTTTTCGGTCAACATGTGGATTTAATCGAAGGTAAAACTCTACAAAATGGTATTGTTAATCCACCTGGTCGAGCTTTTGCCGGGACTGTGTGGGAGCATTATTTTGTAAGTGTTTATTTTGTTTGATAAAAATATCAAATAATTTTCTTTTATACGCAAGCATTTAGCATTTATTTTTATATCCGATTTTGTGTTTTTGTTTGTGAGGCTGTTAATAACCAACCGTTGTCAACACAAAACCTGAAATGATTGTACTTACTTCCCGACCGAAGTTGCTACCTTGACGTGGTGGTCGGGCTTGCCTATTGTGATGACCCAACCGAGCTATATTGGCTAGAACATATGTTCCTGAAGGTTCTACCATGCCAGGCAGGTCGATTGGAGAGCGATGAGACTAAAAGCAGCTACTCAATGTCTGAGGGCGAAGTCGTACTGCTGACTGCAGAGGGGTGTGACAGCAGTAAGGTGTTTCCCTAGGATAACCAGCATCTGAAGCGATGCTGCCTTCTCACAAGGAAGGAAGGGGTTAGAAAAGTTCGACCCTAAAAATGTCACACCTCACCCTACCTCACGGATTTCCGTCTCTTTGGGTAAGGGTGCCCACTAAGGGCTTTTAAGAGCATAGCTAACCCCCAAAAAACCTTTAATAAAAAGGCCGTGCGTGACCGGCCTCAAGCAGTTGACCCTTGGGCTCGGTGGTCACGCACCAACACTAATCTATCTTCCTTTCCAGGTCCCTCAAGAATCAACCTTCCACGGTGTGGGCAGCCGGGAAGTGACGACCGCCCTCATACCCGTAACAGCACGCGAGACCAAATTGGTCAAAATCAAATCCTGTTACTCCTAGTGGAGCATAGCCCGCCGACCAGCATTCTCCAACCTACACTGTTCTGGGCCTTCCTTTCTAGTTAATGAAACTTCAAAGATAAATGAAGTGTTTAAGTTATCCACTAATTCATTTAATTAAATCATACTGGTAGTGTAAATTTCATGTTTAAAAGTAAAGAAAGTTTGATTAGATAAGTGTTGTAGACTAATTGATTCCTTCTTTTAAATGACTACACTGAAAATCATATTTTGTAAAGAAGTAATCGGTCAAAGATTAGTGGGCTATCATTTCTCAATATCTGCTGTTAACGGGACATAGATGGATTAAAGTATAATTGCGTTAGCTGCGCGCTGATTGGCTAATTCCTATCCAATCAACGCTAGTCGATACTTGGAGTACATTCCAGAAGCTTCTCATGTGAAAACTGTAAAGAGACTAACATTGTTCCCTATTTGGCCTTTGCTTCGGTTTCTTATTTCCATTTAACCTTGCTATTCGGAATATAAAACTTTTTCCTATTCAACTGTGTTTTGATTTGCGGACTAATCGAGTGTATTGTTGTGAGAGAATATACACTAAGCCATCGGAGTAGCTGGGGTTACTAAGAGAGAATTATAACATCTGCTACATAGAACTAGGATATAGGTGTCGACTGATTGAACGTCAGCAACTTAATCATTCCAACATTTCCTGTTACTATATATTTTTGCAGTATACTGTCAATTAGATTTGTATTGAAATCATGAATAGATCAATACTAGACCACCATTAGAAACAGTGAAGCACTAGATGGCCGTTTCGTCCTTGTATGGGACTCATCAGCAGTGCGCAATCACGACTCCTGCAACACGTTGGATTCGAATCTACGACCCCCGGTCTTGCGCGTGACCATTGAACTTCTGCACCATTGAGTCGGTATCGAACCGTTTTAATGTCTAATTTCAATCAATCAACGGTCTTGCGCAACCTTATCCACTGTCTTCAGTGAGCATTGCTTCACACCCGAACAGGCTTGAACCCAACCAGTGCTTCCAGGTTTCCAATGGTTACCTATCATTGATCGATTCATGGCTTCAATCAAGTCACTCGACAATCTCCACAATCCTACCATACAATTAGATTTCGTTTCTCTCTTTCTCTTTGTTTTATTTCTTTAGCAAAGAAAAGTATTACGTTTTAATAATCTTCAAACATTCTCCAAACGTCTCCGTTTTCGTATTGATCTTTTACAAGAATATTTCGGTTGTAATTTTACCATTACTGCTTATTTATTACCGTCGAAATCAACTGGATTATTGTCGAATCAATTAGATTATGACTTATTTATATTACAGCAGGAAGGTTCACAGAATTTTCAAATTACAAGGTATCATTGTAGTTGGTTAATCGTGTTTGTTTTTAAAACCATATTGTTAAGTAACAATTGTATGTAATTATTATCCAAGTTGGGGAAAACATTTAAACAAATCTATTTTCCATAATTCAGAATATCATTTGACATGTTATCTGAAGGTGTAATACTGTAAGTGTTTGTCTTTCAAGTGTTGCGCTAGTACTTACTTTACACTGGATTGTAGTGACCAGCGTCATGTGCATCGGCTCTTTCTTAGTGCTGATCGAATTCTGTTGCGATGTGACCATTAATTTGGGTGACTCGACATTGTTTGCCTTATGTTGAAATGTAAAGTGGTGTCTGGATGTAGTCGACAGAAATCACTGCTTAATCTAGGTTTCGTATTAACTGGTCATATTTCAACTTGATTGATAGAATTCGATGAGCACTAAGAAGGGGCGGACGCACATGATATTGGTCACTAATACCCAATGATCGATCATTTGTAAATTCATCTCGGTTCTACATTAGTGTTATGCTTGCCATCAGTTGATATGCTTGAAACTATTACGAGTTCACCTTAGTCGGTAAACGAAAGCGAAGACATGACCCAGTGACACGATAGGCTACTCTAGTCCGGGCATCCCAAGGCCCCACTAAGTAAAGGAAGGAATCTTGACAAGATGTCGAGAGTGTATTCTACAAGCACCCAGAAAATATGAAGTTTAAAAGCACACAAATCGAGTTTATTTATACATAATAGAAACGTCCTTGGAAGAGCCATAAAAATAGCTTACTAAAATAATACATCAACCAATGACAGTCGAGGATTTTCCGAGTGGGAAATGTAATCTCAAAGTCAACTGATCAACCCATGCGCGAAGGCATAAAATCCAAAATTAGGACCTTCTTTATCACGTGAGCTCTGGGGATCTAATGTCTCCAACAATGTGATCAGTTGTGACCCAGATAATTCAGTAGGTAACATCGCCGATTGTGATGCTGAGTGACACGAGATCGAATCCGTTAGAAAGCTTCAGTTGCTGCTTAACCACCTGGATCAATGGAGATTCACTATCTCATCAATAGATTTATCTATTTTGCGAAGTACCCTATGAATGTATGATGATATACCTGCGTTTTTGCAGTTGATTACATATTTATTTCACACATAACTATATAATTTTCACAAAATTGATTTTTGACTATGTAGGATTTGAATGTGTAATCAAATGACTCAACTGTTCAGTCAGTCACACTATTAGCCGACTGGGAAACTTAACAGGCTTCATTTATATTTTATGTTCAATCAAATAGAGCTCTGGAAATTTTCACGTACAGTGGTGTGTGAGACTAGTCGTGAAAGTCAGTCAGTCAGATGCAAAGTAGAACTTCGTACGTAAGTACATCAGTTCATGTTGCCATACCACATCAGCACAGAGATGTAATTGTCAATTCTAATCCAATAGTAGAAGAGGTAGTAAAGGTATTAGAAGTAATTGAAGTAGTTAGGACTAGAAGATATTATTCAAGAAGTATGATTCAATGAGAAAAGTTAAGACAGTCAAAACTAGAGGTGTTGAAGAATCCAGAAGATTATGATTTGAGAGAACACAAAGAATAAATGCACCGGCGCCACTGCAAACGATTTTGAGCCATATCATTCAAGGTCTCTAACCATCGATTATTATCATCTCGCGGACCCCAACCAGGCAGTCAAGAACTACGGACATGACTCAGTCCACTCATCAATGACTTCATAGATTTGTACCATGGATTTCCTCTCCAGTCATAGATTTCTTATCTGGATTCACATTCATTGTGTGTATGACTGCTTATCATTGCCTATCGTTCTAATACTCTAGTGTCTCGTGAATTAGGTATCTGGTTTAACGTGATCTTGTCTTTGTGTTGATTAACAACGGTACTACTGTAGTGAACGAGAACACAGGTGGGGCAACCGAATTGTATTTAACGAAATTACACAGTTACTCAGTAAAATTGGAAAACCATATCGTAAATTGTTCATTTGCAAAATATCAGTTCATCATATTATCGAACTGGACTGTTCCTGTTGCCAAACATCAATCCATTGTCACTATTCATGCGTTTCATACAAATTCCATTGTTTTCTAACTTTTCCTTTCTTGATCTTCCCCCATATTATGCTGCCGGACATTATGTTGACACTCACGTCATATACTACTTATAAGTAGGTCACACCACACTACCACTATTACTATGGAATTCGATTTGACAATTCGATCTTTGTGTGTTAATGTGGTATGTCGACTTGAACTGATGTACGTACGTACGTAGGTACGTACAAAGTTCCAAATTGTAGCTGACTAACTGGTTATCGTTGATAAAGAAAAAATATCTCCAACACTACAATTAATAACATATATAGAGTTTGTGTAATCTTGTCGACAAAAAAAAATGTTTCCCCCTTTTCTTTTTCTTCTGTTTACAGTAACGATAAAGCGATGAATTTCAAAGGTCAAAATAAACGTAAGTTTTTCTGTTTGACACTTTTTTTTTTTATTAAACGGAAAAGCAACTATGATATAATTCAGTCTGTGTAATTAATAGTTGAAGTTTAATATGTACATATATATTTATGAAGCAAATAATTATGTAAGGGATAAACACAACACAATTTGTAGCCCAAGTGGATGATGACTGTAGTGGAGTTTCATTCTCTGGGTTGGATGTTTTAGTTGTGGCGCTTTCATTGTTCTTCTTCTGTGAATAACAGCATCATCAGCACAAACGTCTATCAATCAGAAGAACAATGAAAGCTACACAACCAAAACATCCAGCTCATTGAACGAAACTCTACTGCAAACACAAAAGCGACCATGATCTGAATAATGAGGATGTTGTTTGATAACTGAAATATTTTATCTTTTAGTTGCTCGACATCTGACTCAGTTTGGACAAACAAACGATTACATATTCTGTGAAATAAAAATCTTCGCGTTTATTTCTGTATAGATCATACTTAGGTGAACCCCGTTTGTGCGTTGGCGGTAATCAGAAGTCAGATATAGTTTTGTGCATGAAGATCAGGATTTGAGAGAACACAAAGAATGGATGCACCTGCGCCATTGCAAACGATCTTGAACTGAGATTTCATCTATCACCAGGCCATCAGCACTGATGACACTCTCCAGATAAGTGGAGTGGTCTACATGTTCGACTACTTCACTTCTTATCACTAGTTCAGGTGCCGATGAAACCCAATCTTGAAGCAACATTTTGCATTTCGAGGGTGAGAACCGCATCCCGAACATGCTTGCATTGTGTTGCTTAGGGTAGTCAGAAGACTCTGCACTTTTTCAGCGTCTTCACCAAATAGAACTATGTCATCAGCATATTTACAAGTCAGCAAGCGTGTCTGCTGGTAGAGGCTCCTTATAATTCGATTGGGCCCATTCACAGTCAGCAAGCCAGTTTACCACATCAACATAAGAAGAGCGGCAATAGAGAATAACACAAACCTTCATTTGGTTATTGAATTTGATCCCTTCTACTACTATATGATAGACATGTTTATTACTTATTGAATAGTCTTGCTATTTTCATTACTATTTCATTGAATAGTTTCTTTCTATCAATTTTATTATTATTATTATTTAGGCGTAATGTCTGTGAAGTTGAAACCTGGAGATTTACTTTATATTCCTAAAGGATTCACTTACACTATATCACATGACAATAATACTCAGCATACATTACATCTTTGCATTAGTTTTGATGAAAAGTATAATTGGGGCGATTATTTGTCTGAAGTAAATTAATTTTAATGAATTTTTTTCAAACTTTTTATTATTTCTGTGTATCATGTGACATTAAAGTAATCAGTGTCATTTCACTTCGAAACTGGTTTGAACTCTCGTCCTATCTAGCTCTCATACCTTAATTGTAACTGATCTACACTTGATCTGCCAGCTCTAAACGTCAGTTACCATTTGTGGAGCATAGGCTACCGACTAGGATTTTGCGTCCATCTCTGTCTTTGGCATTCTCCTTTCTAGTTGTTCCGAATTGCTACTAATTATTTCCATGTGTCTGCCTCCGACTCCTGATGCAATGTGCCTCGTTGGTCTTCCTTGTTTTAACTTGGCTATGAGAGTTCTTAATTAGGGCTTGTTTTATGGTACAATTGGGCGATTTCCGTAATATGTGTCCTGAGATGCATATTAATGTGCCCCTAAGGTTCTACTTTCTCTTTCTCCTGGTCATCGACTGGATTATGAAAACGTCAACATCTGGAGGGAAGCACGGTATCAACTGGACAGTTAGGACGCAGCTGCACGATCTGGACTTCGCAGATGACCTGGCTCTTCTATCTCACACGCAACAACAAATGCAAGAGAAGACGACCAGTGTAGCAGCAGCCTCTGCAGCAGTAGGTCTCAACATACATAAAGGAAAAAGCAAAATTCTCCGATGCAACACAACATGCACCAACCAAATCACTCCCGACCGAAGCTGCTACCTTGACGTGGTGGTCGGGCTTGCCTATCGTGATGACCCAACCGAGCTATACTGGCTGGAACATATGTTCCTGCAGGTCCTACCATGCCAGGCTGGTCGATTGGAGAACGATGTGACTAAAAGCAGCTACCCAAGGTCTGAGGGCGAAGTCGTACTGCTGACTGCAGAGGGGTGTGACAGCAGTAAGGTGTTTCCCTCGGACAACCAGCATCTGCAGCGATGCTGCCTTCTCACAAGGAAGGAAGGGTTAGAAAAGGTCGGCCCTAAAAATGTCACACCTCCCCTAACTCACGGATTTCCGTCTCCCTGGGTAAGGGTGCCCACTGGGCCTTTAAGAACGGAGCTAATCCTCTAAATACCTCACATAAAAAGGCCGTGCGTGACCGGCCTGAAGCAGTTGTCCCTTGGACTCTGCGGTCACGCACCAACACTAATCCATCTTCCTTTTCAGGTCCCTCAAGAAACAACCTTCCACGGTGTGGGCAGCCGGGAAGTGACAACCGCCCTCATACCCGTACCAGCATGCGAGGCCAAATTGTTCAAAATCAAATCCTTCCTACACCCCCTAATGTCTCTCTTATCTCTACGACTAACTGTACTCACACTCCCTTTTCTCACTGCACCGCTAATGCAGACGAAGCGAGATCACGAAACGTCGTTCCTGGTCTCTTGAAACCCCGTTCTAGACTACATATTGGAGCTTTTAATGTACGGACATTGTGTCAAATAGGGCAACAGGCATCATTAGCTAGGACTTTAGAATCTCGTGCCATCGATGTATGCTGCGTCTCGGAAACGCGCATACAGGATCCTAGTAAAATTATTAACCTGATTTCACCTTGTCAAAATAAAGAAGCAGCTCGATTTACTCTTCGTGTATCCGGTAGCCCTGATGCTGCTTCCCGGGGTCTTGCTGGCGTAGGCATAGCGTTGAGTCCTAGGGCAGAATTATCTCTCCTTGACTGGATCCCAGTAGATAGTCGTTTGTGCGCTGTCCGACTAAACGGGACAGTAAGGACTCGTAAGGATAGGGACACTCGCCGTTGCCTCTTCGTCATATCTGCCTATGCCCCCACTGACTGCAGTGCAGACGAGGTTAAAGATGAGTTTTACAGAAAGCTTTCGGACCTCCTCCAAAAAGTTAAGCGCTCTGATATAGTTATAATGGCTGGTGACTTTAATGCTCAAGTAGGTAGACTAGGTGAAAAGGAAAGACATCTTGGTGGATGTTATGGTGTAGCGACTGAGAGAACAGACAATGGCGACCGTCTGTTGCAACTATGCTCAGATAACCGCCTATTCTTAGCGAACACCAACTTTAGGCATAAGGAAAAGCATCTGTTGACCTGGCGACCTCCAAAGTCATCTCAACGTTGGACTCAACTAGATCACATCGCCATCAGCCACCGATGGAGGGGTTCGATAGAAGACTGTCGCTCGTTCTGGAGCACATGTTTGGATTCAGATCATGCTCTAGTGCGAGCTCGTATCTGTTTAAGGCTTACTGGACATAGGAAAGACACCGTAAGGAAGCCTCTTAGGGTTTTACTTAATGATAATCAAACCAAGAAAATATTTCAGGAGCAACTAGAAAGAGAGTTAAGCAACCATGCAAGCGATTCCCATCCAGAAACAGGTTGGTATGATATCAAAAAAGCTGTGGAAACAGCAGTGATATCTGCTAGTAAGGTAAACCATGAGGCTAGGATGAAGCCGTGGATTTCAGTCGCATCCACCGAACTGATGGATGCTCGAAAACGCATCCCACCTGACTCTGAGCATGATGAAGAGCGTAGTCAGCTTAGGCGCAGACTTATAAAAAGTCTGCGTAACGACCGCGAACAGTGGTGGGTGGCAAAAGCAAAAGCGATAGAAAAGGCAGCGGCGATCGGCAACACTAGACAACTTTTCCGACTTATCAAGGAAACTGGTATTAAGAACCCGAATGTGAGTGAGACTATCTCGGAAAAGGATGGTCTTATTATCCATTCTCAATCCAGGAGACTGGATCGATGGGCAGAACACTTTAGGGATCAGTTCAACTGGCCTTCAGCCACACTTCGGTTGCCCACGATCTCCAGTCATCCTGAATGGCAAATCGACGTAAGTCCCCCTAGTCTTAATGACGTTGAGAAAGCGTTAGGAAATCTGAAACGAGGACGAGCTGCAGGTCCTGATAGACTGATCCCTGAGATATTTAAGGATGGTGGTCCAGTTTTAGCAGCTAGGTTGACTGAGATCTTAGGTAGAATCTGGGAACTGGACGTAATCCCATCCGACTGGTCTCAATCCTTGATTGTCCCAATCTATAAGAAAGGACAAAAGTCTTCTTGTGACAATCACAGGGGAATAAGTCTAACTAATATAGTATCTAAAATACTGGCCTCAATAATACTTCGACGCTTAACGAAAGCTCGTGAAGAGCAGACTCGAGAAAACCAGGCTGGTTTTCGACCTGGACGTGGTTGTATAGACCACATTTTCACGCTCAGACAGGTCCTGGAACATAGACACACATTTAGGCGTCCTACAGTAGTTGTTTTCCTAGACATTAAGGCGGCATTTGACTCTGTGGATCGTGAGGTTCTGTGGGAGTGTCTGTCATTGAAAGGTGTACCACAGAAGTACATTAAACTCATACAAGCTCTTTACTCGAACACCACTGGTCGAGTGAGAGCTTATGGCGAACTGTCACCGGAATTCTCTACATCAAGTGGTGTCCGTCAGGGATGTCCACTTTCTCCATTCTTGTTTAATTTTATCATAGACATGCTCCTAGATATAACCTTATCCTCGTCTGAATTTTCAGGAGTAGACCTTCTACCAGGTGGCTCGCTTATTGACTTAGAATATGCCGATGACATTGTCCTACTTGGTGAAGACGCTGACAAAATGCAGAGTCTTCTGACTACCCTAAGCAACAATGCAAGCATGTTCGGGATGCGGTTTTCCCCCTCGAAATGCAAAATGTTGATTCAAGACTGGGTTGCATCGGCACCTGAACTAGTGACAGGGAGTGAAGTAGTCGAACGTGTAGACCGCTTCACTTATCTGGGGAGTCTCATCAGTGCCGATGGCCTGGTGACTGACGAAATCTCAGCACGGATACAGAAGGCTCGATTGGCTTTTGCCAATCTGCGTCACTTATGGCGTAGGCGAGATATCCGTTTGCTGACTAAAGGACGAGTGTACTGCGCAGTAGTTCGCTCCGTCTTACTTTATGGCTGTGAAACATGGCCAGTGAGAGTAGAAGATATTCGTAGGTTAATGGTTTTCGATCATAGGTGTCTTCGAAGCATTGCTCGTATATCGTGGGACACCCGAGTGAGCAACCCTGTTATTAGGAATCGGGTGCTAGGTAAGAATGGCAGATCAATAGATGAAGTATTGAAACTTCACCAGTTGAGGTGGTTGGGACATGTGTTGCGTATGCCCAACCACCGGCTGCCTCGTCGAGCCTTGTTTTGTAGTGTAGGAATAGGTTGGAAGAAAGTTAGGGGCGGCCAAACGAAAACATGGCAGAAATCCATGAAGTCATTGACTAGTGGACTGAGCCATGTTGGTAATTGTCGACTACCTGGTTGGGGTCCGCGAGATGATAATAATCGATGGTTAGAGACCTTGAATGACATGGCTCAAAATCGTTCGCAATGGCGCCGGTGCATTTATTCTCTGTGTTCTCTCAAATCCTAATCTTCTGGACTCATCAACCCCTCTAGTTTCGACTCTCTAAACTTATCTCACTGAATCATACTTCTTGAATAGTATCTTCTAATCCTAACCTCTCCGATTATTTCTAATTCCCTTACTACCTCTTCTACTATTGGATTTGAATTGACGATTACTTCTCTGTGCTGATGTGGTATGGCAACATGAACTGATGTACTTATGTACAAAGTTCTACGTTGCATCTGTCTGTCTGTCTGTCTGATGTGGATGCCTTGGAGGACATTAACACCTTTACATATCTGGGCAGCATCATCGACAATCATGGTGGTACCGATGCAGATGTGAGAGCGCAGATTGGCAAAGCAAGGGCTGCATTTCTACAATTGAAAAATATCTGGAACTCCAAACAACTTCCAACCAAAACCAAAATCAGGATTTTCAACACAAATGTGAAGACAGTTCTACTGTATGGAGCGGAAACATGGAGAACTACCAAAGCCATCATCCAGAAGATACAAGTGTTTATTAACAGCTGCCTACGCAAAATACTTCGGATTCGTTGGCCAGACACCAGCAACAACGAACTGTGGGAGAGAACAAACCAGATTCCAGTGGATGAGGAAATCAGGAAGAAGCGTTGGAAGTGGATAGGACACACATTGCGGAAAGCACCTAACTGCGTCACGAGACAAGCCCTCACATGGAACCCTGAAGGCAAAAGGAAAAGAGGAAGGCCAAGGAATACATTACGCCGAGAAATAGAGAAAGATATGAGAGGAATGAACAAACATTGGACAGAACTGGAGAGAGAAGCCCAGGACAGAGTTGGTTGGAGAAAACTGTTGGGCGGCCTATGCTCCATTGGGGGTAACAGGCGTAAGTAAGTAAGTAAGGTTCTACTGGCGGAGTTGAATGAACAATGGTCATTCTTATATTGTTCTTCATAAAAATGACAGAAACTTTATTGAATAAATTTTTTCTTGGTCGTATTTCTCGTGTTTTAATATTGATTCCAATCCATCTTCTTGCTCTCTAACTTTTTCACAATTTCATTTGTGATAGAACACAGTGAGAAGACGCAAAATTGATCTGAAAAATGTTGTAATGTATTTGCGCTATACACATTTCTAACAATCTAGTCGCACACACATATTTATTTGTCAAGGCATTTTATATATGAAGATGAATAAAAGGTCAATTTAATTAAAGTTCAAACAGCGACATAAAGGTGTTAATTGTAAAAATAAAGGAGAGAGAAAATTAACCTGATATAGAAAGGGTAGGAAATTAATTGTCAAATTACCTATTAGGCCATAAAATGATTTAAAGATTACCAAGGTAAATTCAAGGTTATGACACATTGTTTCTGTACACATTGATGGGGGTGGGGTTAATTTACGAATAGCTAAGGTTTCCATAATCCTCAGAATTCGTCTCTGAACTTTTGTATACAATGTTTTTAAGACTGTCTTGCTATATTTCCCACCCTTACGGGTCATTTGACGTTCACTGATGTTAAAGTCACTTAGTTACATCATGTTCTATAACCCTTGATTGGATTATCGGATTACTCCTCCCTATGTGTGTGTGTGTGTCCATGCAAACATGTAAATTGATAAATGCATTGGGATGTGATGTAATCATTCGAACAACGTTTAGGTCTATGTGGAATCATGGGCTTAGTCTTTTCAATGATAATCAGTTTAGTAGCGTTGTATGTTTTCTCTATGGCTGCTTTTAGTCTCTGTTTAAAGATTAAACCGTTTGATGAACTCCTAAATAGTGAAGAAATATATAAACACTTCTTTTCCATAGAATAAAAGACAGGCTCTTGGACGATTGGTCATTACTTTCTGCTAACAGTTCGCTTCGTTCGAGTGTGAAACATGCCACAATAGTGGAGGGAGGATATTCGTCGGTTATTAGTATTATATCAAAGGTGTCTTCAACCCATCGCTCTTATATCCTGGGACAATCGAGTAAGCAATGCTATTGTTAGGAACTGAGTACTAGGTAGAGACGACGGATCAATTGATGATGTAGTAAATCTTCATCGGTTGAGGCGATTGGGACATGTTTTACGTATGTCCAACCACCGTCTGCCTCGACGAACGAAGTGGTCTGGTGTAGGGTTAAGCTGGAAGAAAGTTAAGAGGCGATCAGACCAAATCATTGCACAAATCCATTGAAGTCACTGACAAACTGGACTGATCCATTTCAGTAGGTGTAGACTACCTGGTTAGGGTCCATAAGGCAATCGTAACAGTATGGTTCAATGCTTTAAATGACATGACTCGAAATCTTTCTATCTGTTTTACTGTACAAAACTGTTTATAAAAAAATTGATATTTCCCTACAATTTTATTTCGTTTCAATTGTTAGTTATTACCAATAATGATAAAGAATGCTGTAGAGAATGATCCAGAATTTCATAAACCACTTCCATTGAATGCTTTCAAATATCTTGGAGTATTTTTTAATAAAAATGAAGCAAATAAACATGTAAGTGATGAATTCAGTTTGTATTTCACAAAAATTTTGTAAATTTCTCTTAGTTTATATGTCAAGGAGCTCCGACGACATATCAGCTATTTATGAAATTGTCAAGGTGTTATGAACACATGTCAACACATCAGTTGATATGCTTGAACTATTCTGAGTTCAGCTTAGTCGGTAAACGAGAGCGAGGATCGATGATCCGGCGACACGACAGGCTACTCTGATCCGAGCGTAGCAAACTCCGATAAGTAGAAGGCGAAGGCATGAAGTAGAACGTGTATATTCTACAAGCATCTAGAAAATATGAGGTCCGAGTCCAGAAGAGAATCAGGATCCCCGGACTAAGAATCCGGATCATAAAACGTTACGGACAATGCATATTTTTCCAGTTAAGTCGAATAGGAAACAACATTTGAAGAATGCGACATTGATAGTTTAGAATTCGACTTAAAAATGATTCTCTTAGGATATTCGATGAATATCCTAACAGAAGGTTAAGAAAACGTAAAGCTCTCAGCGAAATGGTTGTGATGGAGTTTCTTTCTGTGATATACACATCTGGCTCGGAGAATGGAACTCCACTAGAAATTGTGAAGGCATTATAAATATCAGTGAATGAGTCAATCGGACCTCAAACATATTGGTCCAGAGGTTAAGTGTTCGCGCGGAAAACCGAAGATCCTGGGTTCGAGTCTTGTGAGTATCAGGAGTCGTGTATACGCCTCGCTGATGGATCCCCATATTGAGGCGAGGTGGTCGTTCAGTGCTTCCAGGTTCCTAATAGTGTTCTAACAGTGATTGACTGGTTTAGCTACCAGAAAATGCGTGGAAGCCGAAAATGTTCCATCCAATTACGACCTAGTGGAATTTCTAGAATATTGACGTTGGCATACAGTGATTGGATAATTGCGTAACATTACCGTGCTTACGAATCCGGACAATTATAATGATACACACACACGGTTTCCATGTACATTTCGACACTTACTGGCGTAAACATTAATTTCCCGTTTTCTCTTGGCTTTTGATTTGGGAGTTGGGGGAGGCGGAGGTTTCACTCGTTCAAATGTCGAAGTTTGTCTTGTTTAGTAGTAGTTGTTTCCAGTAGCAAACTGAACAGTTTTGTTAAAATTAAAGTCAATACAATTGGTGTTTTTTTTCATTGGACTGATTGCCGATTCTCTCTCTTTATCTCATCCATTCAAACTGTCTCCCTTTTTCTATTTGTTAATATTCAAAGGCAATTGAATTAGAAAAAGAATTTCGTTTACAAACTATTCAACTATTGAAACGTTTAATTCATAAAATTGAACAACGTCAAACATTTACAATTCAAAAATCAAAATCTACTAATCAGTCAATTGAAGAAGAAACGCGTCGATTGTCATCTGCAACAACAACAACAACCGCCGCCACCACCGCCACCACAACGACGACGTCAAGTAAAGAAATCGAGTCCGTAAGACCACCTCAACAACAATCGCAACAACCGAATCCTTATGATAATTTGTTTATTCAAACAATTGATCCTTTACATTTGGCTATTGATAAAATTATGTTGAAAATAATGCGTGAACGATGTGCACCGGAGTTGAGTGAAGGTATTGGTTTTGTGTGTTTCTTATTTTCATTATGGAGGAATTGATTGATTGAAAGTTAGACGATAACATCTTCGTTGAATGCCAACCGATTCAGTAGTAAAGGGTCTAGGGGTTAGGGTGTTCACTTGCGAGACTCAAGGTGTGTGCGCGCTGGTCATGGATGGGGATTGTTGATGAGTAGGGATTGATCAAAGGTTTAGATAGATGCCTGCTGGCCTAGCTGTGGTCTCAGTCAGTCAGTCAGTCTGCAACAACGTACGTACGTACATCTGTTCAAGTTGCCATACCAAATTAGCATAGAGACACAATTCTCGATTCAAATCTAATAGTAGTAGAGGTAGTAGAAGTATTAGCAGTCACCGGAAATGTCAGGGTTCCGACGATGTTATTCAAGAAGTATAATCCAGTAAAATAAACTTAAGAAGAGAAAGGTAAAGGTTATGGAACAATTCAGAAGATTAGAATTTGTGAGAACACAAAGAATGGATGCACTTGCGCCATTACAAACGATTTTGAGCCATGTCGTTCAAGGTCTCTAACCATCGATTACTATCATCTCGCGGAACCCAACCAGGTAGTCTACACCTGTTATAATGGCTCAGTCAACTTGTCAGTGATTTTGACAGTAATCTAGAGGTTAAGCGTTCATGCGCTAGACCTAAAATTCCCCACGAGTTGGGTTCGTCGATGCGCAGTGCGATTGATGAATTATATATTGTAACGAAACGACCGTCTTTCGGTGATTACAGGTTTTATAATATTAGTCCAACATTGATCGATTCATGATTATTCCCATTGTGATTCTTCATTTATTTTTTCCTATTTCAGATGAATTAATCCGATCTAATTTGACACAAAGCAATGATAAATCAAATCCTTTAACTATTCATAGTAGAATTCGTTTAGTTCGTTCCACAGCAATTCGATTGATATTGACATATTTTGAGAAGAACGACCCAACTATTACAGCTGCTACTACTGTCATGAACGGTAATGACGATGACAGTCATCCAAGCAGTCAACGACAAGAACAACAACAACAACAGCATTCAATGATTCCTTCATTTATGGTTTATCATTGCTTGAATAATCAAAGCAATCATTCTGATATGAATGCCAATGTAGGCATTGGTTTTCATAAGAAAGTAAGTAGTTTGGTTAAGAGTTTTTGGTTTCCTCTTTCTTCAATGTATTATCGTCTGTGCTTAAAACTTAGCTGTGTATGTTGTGTTTACGAGTTGAGGATATCGTTATCGGACTTATTTTACGCTATCATGATGCTTTAGCGAAGCCTAATTTTTATTTTTTTTTGTGAAGTCGGTAGTGAGAAGTCAAATATCGATTCAGTTGGATAAGTTTATTTCATGTATTTCGTGTTTATTTTACGCAGATACACGTACGAGTTCAATGTTGCAGTCATTCAGTCAGTTGCAACGTAGAACTTTATACGTATGAACATAAAAGTTCAGGTTGCCATACCACCACATTAGCACAGAGACGCAATTGTCAAATCAAATCCCATAGTGATAGAGATAGTAGTAGAAGTATTTACTGGTAATGAAGAATATTAGGGTTCGAAGATATTATCCGAGAAGTATAATTCAGTGAGATAAGGTTAGAAAGACAAAGGTAGAAGTGTTGACGATTTCAGCAGATTAAGATTTGAGAGAACACAACGAGTGGATGCACTTGCGCCATTGCAAACAGTTTTAAGCCATTTCGTTCAAGGTCTCTAACCATTGATGACTTTTGTCTTGCGGACCCCAACCACGGATGCGAAACATGGCCGTTCAGAGTAGAGGACATTCGTAGTTTACTAGTATTCGATCATAGGTGTATCCGAAGCATTGCTCGTGTATCCTGGGACGACCGAGTAAGCAATGCTATCGTTAGGAAACGAGTTACTAGGTAAGGATGGCAGATCAATAGATGAAGTTGTGAAACTTCATCAGTTGAGGTGGTTGGGTCATGTGTTACGAACCATCGACTGCCTCTACGAGCTATGTTTTGCAGTGTAGGAGTAGGTTGGAAGAAAGTTAGGGGTGGCCAGTCCAAAACATGGCAGAAATCCATGAAGTCACTGACAAGTGGACTGAGTCATGTTGGTGGATGTAGGCTACCTGGTTGGGGTCCGCGAGATGATAGAAATCGATGGTTAGAGACCTTGAACGACATGGCTCCAAATCGTTTGCAATGGCGTAGGTGCATCCACTCTTTGTGTGCTTTTTAATTCTAACCTTCTGAATTCCTCATAACCTCTATCTTTCTCCTTCCAAATTCATCTCACTGAATTATACTTTTCAAACCAATCTTTGCTCCTTAATCTTCTCCCTTGCTGCTAATAATTTTACTATCGCTATCACTCTTGGATTTGAACTGATAGTGGCATCTCTGTGCTGACGTGGTATGGCAACCTGTACTGATGTACTTATGTACGAAGTTCTGCGTTGTATCTGTCTGTTTGTCTGACCCTAACCACGTAGCCTACATCTACCGACATAACTCACTCCATTTGTCAGTGATGTCATGGATTTGTGCCATGTTTTGGTTTGTCCTCCTCTGTCCCCTCCTCCACCCTCTTTCATCTCTCTTTTATTTCTACTAGTAACCCTTCTCACACTCCTTTATCACACTGTACCGCTAATATATATATATATGTATATTTTTCAATTTATCTAGTTTTTAATCGCTCTCACTCATCTTATACACAAATATCCTGTATTCATTCCGGTTCATGGTTTACCATTGGAAAAACATACAGATTGTGTAAGTTTTGTTTCATTTATGCAAATTGTATTTTTTTCTGATGTTGCTTAACTAAATAATGATCGGCATGCATAAAACTGTATTCCTTTTGGAATCAATCATGTTTTGTATTCTCGTCATATAGCTTGCACTATATAGTTTATGTAAGGAAGACAGAGATGTAATGTGCTCTTGGGTTTTCCTGTGACTTCGGGGATTCCAAATGAGGGCTTGTCTTGTGAGAGAGGCAGTTGGATGCCTTCTTCAATGTGTGTTGTATCCACCTCTAGCACTTCTTCCTCAACCAATGGGATCTGGTTTGTTCTTTCACACAGTAGTAGGTTGTTGTTGATGGTGGTGTCTGGCTAGCGAACCCGAAGTATTTTGTGTGGACAACTGTTAATGAAAACATGTATGGATGGATTTCGTGGATCTTTAAGTTTCTACTCCATGCAATGAATGAACTGTCTTTACATTTACTTCAGTTCCACCACCCACATATGTAAAGGTTTTAACATCTTGCAAAGCTTCTCCGTCAAGTATATTTTGGTTGTTGTATGTTGTGCTGTATCAAAGAATTTTACTTTTCCCTTTATGTTGAGACCTGCTGTTGCTGAGTATAATGCTACACTGGTTGTCTTCTCTTGTGTTTGTTGTTGCATGTGCGATAGAAGAGTCAGATCATCTGAACAGTCTATCTAGATCGTCCAGCTGCCCATTAACCCATACTTTATCCCCCCCTTCCCGAATGTTGACGTCTTGATAATCGAGTCGATCACAAGGAGAAACGGTGAGAGTAAGCAACCTAGACAGGCACCGCTATTCATTAACTCAAATGATTATGAGATACTACAAGTTGATGTTATACACATGAATTCCATTCAATTGATTGTTCCACAATGATCCGTAATGTTGCAATTTGGTCGGTACACGATACTTAAAAGTTGTAATCAGTAGTTAAGTGAAATAATCATCATTACTAACTGTTATTCAGTAGAAAGCAGAGAAAAAACGACCACAACATACAAACGCGAAATAACATAAACCGATGATTAACAAAATTATTATTTTTATTAGTGTTACGCTCACCAATTTATATGCCTGAATGCCATTATGAGTTCACCTTATGTCGGTAAACAACAGCAAAGACAAATGTTCCATTGACACGATAGGCTACTTTAATCCGAGTGTTTCAAGCTCCCGCTAACAATATCAAAAAGTCTTGATTTTGGCGTAGAAAGTGTATTTTACAGGCGCCCCAAAAATATGAGGTTTTGTACAGAAGAAGAAGAAGAAGAGGAGCAGAAAACTTTACAGACAATGCATATTTATGTTAACCAATAGGAAGTGGCATTTAAAAGTATTTGACCTTGATAGTTCAGAACAACCTTAAAATGTTGACCAATAGAATTATTAGATTCACAAAATCATTTCTTTAGGATATTATTTGATGAATATCCTAACAATTAGCTAAATTTTAATATTTTACACTTCATTAACTTCATGTGTATTTTTCTCTTTCTCCCCTTTTTTCATTGTAATAATCCCAGTTAAATGTAGCACTAACATTTTACAAATTAGGATTCATAATCACAGAACATCATAAACAGCATCAAATTGATGATGATGATGAAGTGCAAACTATTGAAGGAGAAGAAGAACAATCTGGTGAAAACAATGTTGTTTTGACGAAGATCGATAAAATACCAAAGCATTCCACAGCGTTGATGAAGAATACTGAAGTTGGTAGACGAGGCAATTGTGTAGTAGTAATCAGTTTAGATAATAATCATAAAACGCAAGATGACGATTGTCGTCTCATTGATGAAGACAACATCACTGATGATGATGATGCTGCTGACGATTGTATTATTACTGGGAAAATTGAGAAAAGCAAATAACATCACATGGTGTATCGAAATGATGTGTCGTACAGATTTTTTTTTTTTAAAAGAAACATTTGTTTATTTGGAGAAATGCATTTTACTCCTAATCTATTTGTACATTTCATAAGAAAGAAAATGAGAATAAAAAATGTTGTATAATCATCATGAGAAATATATGTTTTGTGTCAATTAATTTCTCACAGTATTACAATCATGGGAACGATTTAAATGATATGAGCCAGTGTGTATCATTCCTCCTTGATAGAGATAGTAAGCCATTTCACCGATGTTAGTTATACGACCAAACTGTTTTACTGGCTCCTTTAATCTTCGACAGTTTGCTACAACCAACTAGTGCCTAAAACTTGGAATACAAGCATGAACTATAAATGATAATAAACTTTAACCTCAAGCACGACCAAACTGTTTTACTGATTCCTTTAATCTTCGACAGTGTGCAACAACCAACTAGTGCCTAAAACTTAGAACACAAGCATGAACTATAAATGATAATAAACTTTAACCTCAAGCTATCTATCCAGTATTGCAATGTGCCAATATGCTCTCACATAATCTTGAATTGAACATGCCTAGATCCAATCTTTATACCCTGTTAACAACATTGATTAGGATTTTATTGCGGTCAAATATCTACAGCCTACAGGTTTCACAAATGTATAGTATTTCAACTCGTTTTTTAAACTTTTAACAGGGTTTTCACAGCGTTTTTTAAAATAACCAAAAAACTGAATGAACTTATCTGAATTCACTGAATCAACAAATGTTTTAGCAAAGAGAACTTCATTTTCTGTTATAGCCGATATTAAACTTATATTGGTTCCACGCGTTGATGGAACTAGGGCACTTGCCGGTTTTCCTCTTGTAGATCTTCCCAAGGTTCTTCTTAAGTACAAAAGAAGATTCATCTATAAATACTTTTATAAATGTATCTTCAATGTTCATAAAATTTTGAGCATAAATTTGGCGTTTGTTTTGACTGGGTTCGGAATTTATATTGACCGATGTATATAAGAAATCTTTTTCAAAGTAATCTGAAGTCTATAAATTATCCTTCTTATAGATTCAAGAGAATGACCTATAGAAAATATGTTTTCTATTTTTTCTCGAATTTCTACCATCGTTATTAACGGGTTTAATTCTATCAATTCTTCAACGAAATTGATAATATCACCGCATATCTCCTTATTTCATGGTTTTCCTGCTTTTTTCTTCTCAACTCGCGATTCCTTTTTATACAACCTTTTAATATTTGTAGCGGCCTGATAGTTTACATCTGTAAGAAATGCCGCATCCATGACGCTGTATCCATCTTCAATAACTTTTTTTATAAGGCTTTTTCTTTTTTCATTCGAAATCAAGTTGTTTTTTCTATTTATTTCTGGCATTCTAAGGATTACAAAAAATTTTAAAAAACGCTGTGAAAATTTTAAAAAATTTTTTGGTTATTTTAAAAAACCCTGTTAAAAGTTTGAAAAACGAGTTGAAATACTATAATAGAAATATAATGCAGTATAATGATATTTGACCAGATATTGGCGGAGGCGGTAGCGTAACGTTGCTCAATCTAAAAGGTGATTGATTTAACAACTGAACTGCGAAATTCGTTAATCGATAACTCACAAAAATTATGCGAAGTGAACTCTTGTTTCAACAATCCTTATATTACATATACTGTCATCAGTTATTTAAGCCTGTTACCGCCAATGCAGCAGCATAGGCCGTTGATTAGCATTCTCCAACCCACCCTGTCCTCCTCCTTTCTTTCTAGTTCTGTCTAATTGTTGTTCATTCTCACGTCCGTCAGCATTTCTAAACGTAATGCGTGCTTTGGGCTTCCTTTTTTCATTCGCCGAACCTAAACATGGCATGAATCCATGAAGTCGCTGACAACTGGACTGAGTCAGGTTGGTAAGTGTAGGCTACCTGGTTGGGGTCGGCAAGACAGTAGTAACCGATAGTTAGAGGCCTTCAATGACATGCCTCAAAAGCGTTTGCATTGGTACAGTTGCATCCACTTATTGTGTTCTCTCAAATCCTGATCTTCTGAATTCCTCATAACCTTTATCTTTCCCTCTTTAAGTTTGTTTCACTAAATCATACTCTTCGAATCATATCTTTGAACCCTAATTTCCCCGATTACTGCTAATAATTCTATTACTATGGGATTAGAATTGACAATTGTGTCTGTGTGCTAATGTGGTATGGTAACTTGAACTGATATACGTACTTACGAAGCTGTACCACCCAGCTGTCTGACTGACTGGCCATTTTTCCTTTGGCCTTGAGGACTTCAAGCGAGTGTTTGTCTTGTGTCCTATCCACGTCCAGCGCTTATTCCTTCGCTGTAATGAGCGTAAATGTTCAGTGATACAGTTTTTTCCTAATCAATCTTACATTATCGCAATGGTGGTTGCTTAAATTCTTTCTGAGCGCCTACGTTGCTTACCAGTTACATCATTATTTCGCGAAGATTTTCAGTAGGCTATAAAGATTCATGATAAGAAACGTTTGTTTGTTGAAAAAAAGTGTATTGCAATCAATGAGATTTTATTCAGAAGACAATATTGGTCTTGAAATAAAAATCATTTTTTTCATTAGTAGCGTTTACAAAATATTGAAAAAAAAACAAAGCACGATATACATCATTATTTATCAGGAAATACATTCGTTTAAAAGTACAAAAAGCATTTTTATTTGCATACTACTACTTTACTACTACTACACATAATTATCAGTGGTGTTGTGACACGCGGGTGGGGGAGTTCAAAGAAACACTTCCAAATCGAAATCTAACGCTGAACAAGGCATTGTTAATTCAAAATTTCTTATCACTTCAGGATGTAAAATACCTAGTCGGCCAATAGTTTTATTACCAGGCTCCAAGATAATATCCGCACAACGACCATCAAAATAGGTTGGATCTATGAAAATAAAATTAGATAATTATTACAAATAATTAGAGGGATATGTAAATCGGTTCAGTGTATTGACTTGTTAGTGGGACATAGATGGATTTAAAGCATGATTACGTCACTACGCGCTGATTGGCTAATTTCCTATCCAATCAGCGCCTGATCGAAGCTTGGAGAACAGGATAGAAAATTCTCGTATTATTAGCTGCATGCTGATTGGTCGAATCCAGTCCAGTCGATCACGTGAATTTTCTTCCAGAAGCTTTCTCATCTAAAGGCTATAAATAGACTCGCATTATATTTATCTTTGCCTTCTTCGCCTACAAGCCGTCTTAGCCTTCGAGCCTTCTTGCTTTCTTCGCCTTGGCTTTCGCCATCACCTCCGGCTTCTTTTCCTTGCTATTTTGGAATACAATCCTTCCTGTTCAACCGTGTTTTGATTTGTGTTACTTTTCCAGTGTTTTGTGTCAAGAATACTAAGCAATAAGATTTAGCCTAGAGAATATCTTAAGCAAACCGTTACAACATGACTGAAAATTGTTTGACTACTTTCAATCAGTTATAACGAAGAACTTCGTACATAAGTACATCAGTTCAGGTTGTCATACCATATTAGCACACAGAGACGCAACTGTCAGTTGAAATCCCATACTGGTAAAGATAGTAGAAGTATTAGCAGTAATGGAGAAGATTAGAAATTCGTATAACACAAAGAGTGGATGCACCTGCTCCATTTCGGGCCATGATGTCATTCAAGGTCTCTAACCATTGGTGACTGTTGTCTCACCGACGCCGACCAAGTAGTCTACATCTATCAACATGACTTAGTCCAGTTGTCAGTGATTTCATGGATTTGTGTCATGTTTTGGTTTGGTCGCCCCTAGTTTTCGCCCAAACTACTCCGACACTACAAACACATCGCTCGTCTGTTAATCACCTTTCAAGGAGTACATAATAACATTGTGTTTAAAGTATCACTTAACAATTATTTATAACTGGTATGTAATGTAATTCATTTATTAAACATTGGTTTGCTTGCATGGTGAAGGTGTTCAACGAAAGTGAACGGACGGAAAGCCGATGTCCGGCGCCTAAACTAGATTGGTGACTACCTACCCAGGATTCACTTGTGAGAAGCTGTATGTATAACCATGATTGTTCTAGATCGTTAGTGCACATGTGCTCCATGGATCCCTAGGGAAAAATTGGCGTATGAACACCTATTGTTTGGTTACTGGCTACGATGGGACTGCATCTTCTCCACTGCGCTGGGGAGTCGTTTAGCTACTTGTTACATTACTCTATGGTCATTATCAATATAGATTGTCACTTGGTCCTTGATTTTACTAACATGTTTGTAACGATTAGTTTCAACTGATTTACTATTTATTCATTAAATAACAATGATATTAAAAGGAAAAGTAACAAAAACGGATAAGAACTACGGCGAGCCTGATTCAAGATCGTCAAAGACAAGCCTTCACCTAGGGCAAGAGCATTCATCATAATGCTGGCCTTGGCACCAAGTAAGAGAAGCTTAATGAGAAGTCGTGACCGGTGGTCGTTCAACTCTGTTCGGGTGTGAAGTAGTGCTCAGCGAATATAGTGGATGAGGTTGCGCAAAAACCATGGATTGATCGAAGTTAGACATTAATACCGTTAGGTGCCAGCTGAGTAGTCCAGAGGTTAGGCGTTCGCGCGCTAGACCGTAGGTCCTGGTTTCGAATCCTGGTTGCGCATTGCTGATGAATCCCATACCAGACAGGATGAAACGGCCATCTTTTAGTGCTTTCAGGTTTCTTACAGTGGACTAACATTGATCGATTCATGATATCAATAAAGTAACTCAACAATATCCCCACAACGTCATTTTCTTACCTGAAGTAGCATTCAGTTTATAGGTGAAATTCGATTGAGATTTTTCAAGTGTGTTTTTTTTCGATAAAATTGATTCAATTTGTAATAATTGCATTATTCTATCTAATAAACCATGAATAATTTCAAAACCGGAATTTTTATTATAATAAATTGCACAAATACGTCGTTGATTACTGGCGCCAACATCTGAAGACGAAACGGACGGAAGGAGATGATGATGAACAAAAAACAAACTGATATAGACAGATGTTTTTTTTTAAAAAATTTAAACTGATATAGTTTGCAATAAAATAATAGCAACGAGTATATATTGAGAGAATCCAACTGTGGCTACTCTATCTACTTTGACGTGTCACTACCATATGAAGTTCTGCCTAGTTTCTAAGGTAGGGAGTTCATTCTTCTAGTGACTTGATGAGAAAGACGATAGTCAGATGATGACTACTAATTAGTCATTGTTTACTACTTTATTGTTAATTCTAGCACTTTTTTGTTGTAAGCATCATGAAATTCATTTTAATATTCTAGTTCTCGGGTTTACACCGTCGCACTGATTTCCTGACCGTAGTTTTTACCTTGACGTGGTGGTTGGGCTTGCCTATCGTGATAACCCAACCGAACTATATTGGCTACAACATATGTTTCTGAAGGTTCTACCATGCCAGGCAGGTCGATTGGAGAACGATGACATTAAAAACAGCTACTCAATGTCTGAGGGCGAAGTCTTACTGCTGACTGTAGAAGGGTGTGATAGCAGTAAGGTGTTTCCCTCGGACAACCAGCATCTGCAGCGATGCTGTCCTTTCACAAGGAAGGAAGGGGTTAGAAGAGGTCGACGCTAAAAATGTTACACCTCATGGATTTCGGTCTCCACTGGTAAGGCCACTTGAACAGTAGAGCAAACACTTGAAAAGCACTCCTATAAAAAGGCCGTGCATGACCAGCTTCAAGCAGTTATTTATCCCTTGGGCTCTGCGGTCACACTCTCAGGTTTCTAATCTACCTTTTTTTTCTAGATAATTAATAAACAGCTAAGCTCCAGTCTTTTGAAATTTGCTAAAGCCGTTGCGATCAGGCGCCTAAAGCTTGATTTATGAGATAGAATCTTATCTTTGATCCCTTGATTTTTATATTACCAATAATACTGCTACTAATTTTACTATTTTGAGATTACGCCTGACAATTTCATCTCTCTGTGCTAATGTGGTATGAAAACTTGAACTGAATTATGTACATAACAAGTTCTGCGTTGCTGCTGGCTGACTGATTAATTTTAAAACAGAATAGATACCAACCGAGGTTTTGGATATATCATGTAACATATTACCTACTGATTCAAACACATAAATATTCGCACAGACAGAAATCTAAATATATAGGCGACACACAAATTATTGAATGTGTGAATAGGTTTCGGTGCCCGAACCGAAGATCTAAAGGTCTAACCCTACACGACAATGAAGTAATATTAGAAGATACAGTCCCGAAGTATTCAGTGACTAACAATAGGCCAAATGTTGCCTCAAATTTTTGAAGCCCACGTGCACCGTTTCTTCCGTAATGATGATTTTGCCAATTCCACTGTTGAAAGCCACATGGTTAAAAAGCACCGAACGTTGGCTTTTTTGTCCTCTTAATAAACTCAATTTCGTACAAGAAGTACTATCCACTATTGAGATATGACATTTGTGAAAATTTAAAAGTTTACATTATTATTTAATTAAGGATTATAATTGACAGAATAATGTAAGGAGTTCGGGTAGATTGTTTCATTTTACAGTTTATCTTATGAACGGATATCACGCCTACGCCAATTGAGCTTTCTGTATCCGCGCTGAGATTTCATCAGTCACCAGGCTATCAGCACTGATGAGACTTCCAAGATAAGTGAAGTGATCAACACGCTCGACTACTTCACTGATTTACACTGTCTATGATCACTACGATATGACATAAAGCAACTGCGTCATGAGGCAATCCCTAAATTGGAATCCTCAACATCAAGGGAAACCAGTGAAGACCAAAGAACACATTGCGCTGAAATGTGAGGGCAGATATGAAAATATGAATAGCGATTGGGTGGAACGGGAAAGAAAGGACAGAGTTGGAGAATGCTGGTCGTCGGCAGCCTATGCTCTATTAGGGGTAACATGTGTAAGTATATATAAATATATATATATATATATATTTGCTTACCTTTAGATGGATTTTTTACTACAATATCTTGAACTTCAAATAATTTCAAAGGTAATGGTAAACTTCTATTACTGGCCAGTGTATTCAATAATCCTGGTAATAAACTAGTTCTAACAACCTGAAAATAACAGAACGGAAAATTGTGCAAACATTAAGAATACACAGTCGATAACATGAACAATGAGGTGTTGTGGAAAGTAATCAAATGGGAAAACTGATATTAAAAGGAAAGATCAATAAGCGTTGGATATCTCCTTCGTTCCTCAACAAGGGGGGCGGCTCCTTACTAATGCACACCTATCACCCAAGACAGGAGGACAAAGTCCGGAACAAAACATGTCGTAGTCAGTAATTATACTTTTGGATGACTAGAGAGTCAGAATACGACAATGAACTTTTCCTAACTGTAATCAAGTTGTAAGTTTTATTGCTTTTGTTTGTTTTAACACGTCGATTATGTCTATTGATCGTATAATCTATTCAGGCGCGTATATAGAAAATTTACAACTACTTATCACCTCACATAGTATAAAAAAGTACAATCCAAGATAACATGGCGGCCGGCAGTATGTATTATTGAAGGAAACTTAATGCAATATTCCATACTGAGAATTCCATATTTTACTAAACATATATTATTGAACAATGATTGTGTATGTGTGCTGGGTTACTACTCTGTCCGGTTGGTCAAACCAAAACAGGCAGCTATTCCTCGAGCCCTTTACCTATAGGTCTGATATACAACACGAAGAGAAACAATTCAATAATATTGGCGACCAACAGTATGTTCATGCACCCATTTGTTCCCAAAGCATCCTGGAACCTGGGAGCATCGTCGGTTTCAAATGAGAGTTTTCCGACTCCGCTAGATGGATCCACAAAACCTACCAACTCAGGTTAAGCGTCCGGAATTCGCTATTCAACCTCTTAATATTGTAAAGAACACTTTCGCTACGAGAAGGTAGTGAGTGAGTAGAGTGTCCGTGATAACGGGATAGGCAGGGTGAAGTCTCCTCATTTTCGACCCCACCAAAGTATCTGGGTGACTTTGTGTTAGGATATCCATCTAATATTCTAAGAGAATTATTGGTCAATTCCAATGTTGTTTCATTATCGGTCATCCGGACTGTCGATATCATTTCAAATGTTCTTTCCTATTGGTCATCCTAAACTGTCAATGTCACACAGACTTCGATACTCTTTCCTATTCGACCTAAATGTATAAATATGCATTATCTGTAAAGCATATGATTCCTTCCTTCCTTTATCTCTACTGTACTTGACCCCATAAACAACTTTCATCTAACTGTGTTGTGTTCAGATACATTGGAGATTTGGGAACAGTATTTAGGGTCGTATTAGAATATCTGAATTCGGAAGTTGATAGGATTTGAATAGCTACTTAGCGGCCTTATAACAATTTGATTGTGTTCTTTGAGTTCGACAGTTTAATTAGCCTAACATTACATCATATTTTTCAAAAATTTTATTCAAAAACTTACTTGAAAATCAAATGTTTTCGGATTAGATATGTGTACCGCTGGAATATCATCTAATTTATGTCTTAGTTTAGTACTGACATCTTCTCTGGAACACTAAACATATAACGAAATAAGAAAGTAAAAAAAAACACCAGAAAAAGTTAAAACATATAGTATAGTATTGAGTTATGATCAATAAACACATGTTTAGTCACAGAGTGTGACAGTTGAAACATTTGATAATACAATATTCATAGTCAGTCAGTTACAACGTAGAACTTCGCGCATGCGTGCATGCATGCATCAGTTCCAGTTGTCAGACCACATTAGCACACTGAGAGATCGAATTGTCAATTCAAATCCCATAATTGTAGTAGAGGTAGTAGAAGTAATAGCAGTAATCCGAGAGATTAGGGTTCGAAGATATTATTCAAGAAGTATGATTCAGCGGATAAAAATTTGAGAACAGAAAGATGAGGGTCATGAGGAATTCAGAAGGTTAGCATTTCAGAGGGAACACAAAGAATGAATGCAGCTGCGCACATTGCAAACGATTTTGAACCATATCATTCAAGGTCTCTCGTGGACAATAACCAAGTAGTCTATACCGATTAGCATGATTTAATCCAATTGCCATTAACTTTATGGATTTATTCCATGTTTTTGGTTTGGCTGCTCCCTAATTTTCCCATAGCCTACTCCTACACCAGACAACATCACTCACCGTGGTCGGTGGTGGTTAGGCATACATACACAACACATATCCTAATCATCTCAGTCAGTCAACTACAACGCAAAACTTCGTACGTACATACATCAGTTCATAGAAAAGGAGTTGTCCATACAAATCCCATAGTGGTAGAGAGATAGTAGAAGTATTAACGTTGATGGGGAAGATTAGGATTTGAAGATGCGATTCAACAAGTATAACCCAGTGAAATAAATTTAAGAAGACAGACAGATACAACGCAGAACTTCGTACGAAAGTACATCAGTTCAGGTTGCTATACCACATCAGCACAGAGACGCAAATGTCAGTTCAAATCCAAGAGTGATAGTGATAGTAGAAGTATTAGCAGTAATGGAGAAGATTAGGGAGCGAATTTATGATTCGAAAAGTATAATTCAGTAAGATAAATTTATAAAGAGAAAGAGATAATGAGGAATTCAGAAGGTTAGAATTAGGAAGAATACAACGTAGAACTTCGTACATACTTACATTAGTTCATAGTGCTATACCAGATTAGCACAGACAAATGGAATTGTTAAGCAAATCTCATAGTAACAGAGGTAATAGAAGCATAAACAGTAATCGGGAAGATTAGGGTTCGAAGATATGATTCGAGAAGTATAATTCAGAGAAATAAATTTGGATAAAAGTGACGGGGAATTTAGATTAGAATTAGGTAGAAGACAAAGAATGGATAAACTAACGCGACTGCAAACAATTTTGAGCCATGTCGTTCAAGGTTTCTAACCATCGGTCAATGTCATCTTGCAAGTCAGCAACAAAACAGAACTTCGTACATACGTACGTACATTAGTTCAAGTTGCCATACCACATTTGCACACAGAGATGCAATTGTCACTTCAAATCCCATAGTAGTATAGGTAGTAGTAGTAGTAGTAGAAGTGTCAGCAGTAATCGGTAATTTTACGGGTTCGACGATATTATTCAAGAAGTAGAATCTAGTGAAAGAAACTCAAAAAGAAAATGATAAAGGTGATGAGCAATTCAGAAGGTTAGGATTTTAGAGAGAACACAAAGAATGAATGCATCTGCGCCATTGCAAACGAATTTATGACATATCATTCAAAAAGTCTCCAACCATCAGTTACTATTGTCTCGAAAACCCACCAATCAACGTAAGTATCTCAGCTGATGTAGATTCAATGAGTGCTTCGTCAAATTGACTTGCTACCAATTATATTGTTTAGCTGAATTAAAAAACCAGTACATTTCATAAAATTGATTTGCTATCTTCTCTTTATGTTTAGTCATAATTCTTTTAAGAAACCCAAATAACAATTTCGAAACATTTAAACTTACTAATGAGAAACTTAACACTTCAGTAAATCCCATTTGAGCTATTTCAGCACGAATCAAATCGGTTAAACGACTGATTGGTTGATTACCAGCTACACAGTAAGTTTGTGGTAATGATTCCGGTATATTATCATAACCGAATGCAATAGCAACATCTTCACCGATATCACATGCATGTAAAATATCATGTCTTGTTGGTGGTATACGTACAGAGATAAGACCGGTTACATTTTGACCTGTTGAAGAAAAAAAACAGACAGACAGAGAGAAATGTAGCAAACAGAAACAATATTTCGGAGTATTGATGTGTATATTTTGTCTTTTTTTAAGGGAAAAAAGAAGTATTCATAACAGATAGGTGGAATCGTCATTAATAATAAGGGATAATAGTAGCTTTTTGAATGATATGGCTTGAAATCGTTTGCTATTGGGGAACTGTCAACTATACAACTATTTTTTGTCTTTTAATCTTCTGAATACTTCATGACTTTTGAAATAGAAATTCACTGGGTTATACTTTTCGGATGATATTTTCGAAGACTAATATTCTCCATTACGACTAATACATCTACTATTATGAGATTTGAAGTGACAATTCGATGTTTCTCTGTGTGCCAATGTAATGTAATGGCATCTTGAACTAATGTACGTACGTACGAAGTTCTATGTTGTAGCTGACTTTATGAAGAAAGTTTGCAATTCCATGGTCGATGGGCTTGTGAAGAGCAGACTAGAGAAAACCAGGCTGGTTTCAGACCTGGACGTGGTTGTATAGACCACATCTTCACACTACGACAGGTCCTGGAACACAGACACACATTTAGGCGTCCTACAATAGTTGTTTTCCTGGACCTAAAAGCGGCATTTGACTCTGTTGATCGTAAGGTTCTGTGGCAGTGTCTGTCATTGAAAGGTGTACCAAAGAAGTACATTAACCTTACACAAGCGCTCCACTCGAACACCACTGGTCGAGTTAGAGCTTATGGCGAACTGTCAACGGAATTCTTTACTTCAAGTGGTGTCCGTCAGGGATGTCCACTTTCTCCATTCTTGTTTAATTTCATCATAGACATGGTCCTACAAATAACCTTATCCTCGTCTGAATTTTCAGGAGTAGACCTATTACCAGGAGGCTCGTTTATGGACTTAGAATATGCCGATGACATAGTCCTACTTGGTGAAGACGCTGACAAAATGCAGAGTCTTCTGACTACCCTAAGCAACAATGCAAGCATGTTCCGGATGCGGTTTTCCCCCTCGAACGTGTAGACCGCTTCACTTATCTTGGGAGTCTCATCAGTGTTGATGGCCTGGTGACTGACGAAATCTCTGCACGGATACAGAAAGCTCGATTGGCTTTTGCCAACCTGCGTCACTTATGGCATAGGCGAGGTGTTCGTTTGCTTACCAAAAGACGAGTGTACTGTGCAGCAGTTCGTTCCGTCCTACCATATGGATGCGAAACATGGCCGGTGATAGTAGAGGACATTCGTCGATCATAGGTGTCTCCGAAGCATTGCTCGAGTATTGTGGGACAACCGAGTGAGCGATGCTGCCATTAGGAAACAAGTACTAGGTAGAGATGGCAAATCAATTGATGAAGTAGTGAAACTTCGTCAGTTGAGGTGGATGGGACATGTGTTACGTATGCCTAACCACCGACTGCCTCGATGAGCTATGTTTTGCGGTGTTGGAGCAGGTTGGAAGAAAGCTAGTGGCGACCAAACCAAAACATAGGTCATCTGAGACTACGTCCAGGCGAATATCCCTATCGTACAAGCGACTATATATTAAACTTCAATCTATCCGTCCACAATTCCATTTTCACACTAGATGCTATGTTTATGTTTAAACAAACTCCAAGAAATCATTGGAGAATTTCTGGATACGCGGCAGATTAATAATATTGATTTTGCGTATTGGATCAACGAGACCAAATGAATGACAACACTGAAACACAATAATATAATTTTGTTGTTGTCAAATCTTGAACGTTTTTTTTTTAAAAAAAGAACTTTTATGACCTTAAAGCTCTTCGATAGACTTATCTGGTTTGATATAGGGAGTTTCCATCAATCTAACCCAATTGAGTTGTCAAGATAAACAAATTCAATCATTGGGTTAAGATTGAAACTACAACAAGACATTGAATGGTTTTCAAAACTTTAAAAAACCAACAGAGGGATTATTTATACCATGTAACTAGTCAATTTATTCAAACATTTACGAGGACAAAAATATTTATGCGACATACAAATGATTGAATTTGTGAGTAGGCTGGTATACTGTTTGGTTGCCCAAAAAGAAGCAGATGCTGTCCTTCTGTTATAATGCTGCTAAGTATAGCTATTCAGTCCGAGCGGCGTCCAATTCAAATATCCCGATACGACCTAAAATGCTATTTCCAAATCTCCTATATATCAGAACACAACACCGTTGGATGGAGTTGTTTATTGGGTCGAGAACAGAAGACAGGTAGGCAGGAAGAAACGGAATCGAAATCGGAATCATGGGGTCTTGTAGATAGTGCATATTTATAAATTAAGGTCGACTAGGAAAGAGCATCAAAGTCTGTGACATTGACAGTCCGGATGACCAATAAGAGACAACACTGAAGTATTTGACTTTGACAGTTAAAACGATCATAATTTTGACCAATAGGATTATACTTCTAAAAATAGTACTCTTAGGATATTTGGTGAATATCCTAACAGCTTCTGAGGGATTTACTCTGCGAACTATTGACATAGATGTCTAATCCACAAAACAGTGAGGCAACGTACGAAGATTTAGTCCCAAGGTAGCTAGCTAGCTGCCGGTGACCAACAATAGATTCATATGCTACTGGTTGCATCAGGATAGTGGAGCCTACGTGTATCATTTTGTTATGAATTGAGGGTTTTTCAACTCTGTCGGTTCAAGCCCATGCGGGACATTTGCAATAACATAAAACGCAATCCAGAACATAAAATGTTAGAGAGAAAGAGAATTACCTGTTATTAATAAATCTGACACTGAATCTTTACACTGATTGGAAGATACACTTGTACATGTGAAACCCATACGATTTAATAAATTGATTACTTCTGATTCAGAAAAACTGGTACCTAATTGACGATTGATGTAATCAATACTGACAACTTCATCACGATAATCTAGACGCTAAAAGAAAAGTAAGTAAGCTAAACATTAGAACGACATTGCCAGGAAAGTCTTATTCACTACTTTCTCATGGCATTGGGAAGGGGTTGTTTACGAAATTGAGAGAATGAAAAGCGAATGCCTGGCGCTTAAACCAGATTTTTGGGTACGGAGGATCTTAACAGGGAAGTTAGAAGACATTTTAGTGACTTGAGATCTGACTACAATTTAGACGAATGACAGAGTATGCGATGAGACAAATCTTCCCGTCGATTTCCGTATATCATAATGAGGCGAAACCTGTTTGTGAGACGGTAGTAATAAGAAGTGGATGAATTCATTTCATGCTATCGTCAATCCAGACAGACATGAGAGCACAAAGCGCAGAGGCAAAGCGAATTGAAGAAGGCGAGTGAGCCAACCCATTGCGATGAACAATGACTAAGTATATGTAGTCAGGCAAAAAGTAAGTATGCACATACACACTTAAGGAAGAACAACCAAGATATAATTGAATAATGAAGAAAACCGAAGATTGGATGAATTAATTTATCCAAAGTCTGGGACACGGCCTTCTGGGCTCAATATTTATGTACGCACACACACTAAAATCATCATTCCAAACCGATAGATTTATATTGGCTCCAAGATGTTGATGGAACAAATGTTATATGAACCTGTTCTAGGTCATCAACAATCATTCGACTGTAGTTTCTGATGTTGTTTCATTCTATGCCTTGTCAATTAGACTTCTTAATTAAAGATTCGGCGAGTGGCTCTCTGAAATAATCATCTGCTTCAGTTTGAGCACCCCCGACAGTAAGTATAAAGATATTTGTTTCCATCAAAATAACAACCAATCCATTTAGCTGACAGATCTGTCTTTAATCAACAATTTATATTTCATGCTTTGTTCAATAACACGTCACATCACTTCCCCATCACTTGAGAAGATAAAAATGATATGCTCGTCAATTGATATGCTTGAATGCTATTACGAGTTCACCTTACTCAGTAAACGGGACAAAGCAATGACCCAGTGATACAATAGGCTATTCTAATCCGTTTGTCCCCGGCCCGGTTAACTAATATCAAGAAGTCTTGATAAGGCCGTAGAAAGTGTATTCTACAAACACCCAGAAAATACGAGGTTGACAAGCACACAAATCGAGCTTATTTATACATGATAGAAACACCCTAGGGAGAGCCAAAAAAATAGCGTACTAAAATAATATATCGACCAATGACAGTCAAGGATTTTCCGAGTGGAAAATGTAGGGTCAACTAAGGTCAACTAAGCGACTTATGCACAGAAACATAAAAAATCCAGAACTAGGACCCTTTCCAAGTGAGTTTTGGGGATCTAACGTCTCCCAACAGAAGACGACGCTCATAGTACCCTTTTCCTCTTTTAAATTTATTTTACTAAGATTGTACTTCTCAAATCATATTTTCGTGCCCTAATCTTTTCGAACACCGCTAATACTACTACAACCTCTACAGGTATAGGATTTGAATTGGCGATTCGATCTCTGTGTGCTACTTTAAACTAGTGTATGTACGTAAATAGTTTTATGTTGTAACTGACTGACTTACAATGCCTACTTGTATTTTACGCCGATGATGATCATGATGAGCACAGCATGAAACGTGCAGATATTTATAAAAGTATGAAAGTATCACTGAGAATCAAAGTCTCTAATCATCGGTTACTCTGATTTTGCGAAACCACCAACCTGGTAGTCAACACCGACTAACACATAGCTCAAACAAATGAACCACTTTTTCTCAACCAATTTTAAATGCACTATTTGTTAGGATATTCATCAAATATCCTTAAGTTTAATTCTATTGGTTAATATTTACGATCGTCCTAAACTATTAAGTTCACATACTTTTAAATGTTGTTTCCTCTTGGGGTTAATATTCACGGTCAACCTAACTGTATAAATATGCATTGTCTGTAAAGTTTCATTCGCCTCTTCTTCTTCTTCCGTACAAAACCTCACATTTTCTGGATGTTTGTAGTAGAATACACTTTCTACGCCAAAATCAAGACTTTTTGATACCGTTAGTGAGAGGGGGAGTTAGGGACGCTCGGAGTAGAAGAGAGTAGCCTATCGTGTCAAGAGGATCAATTGACTTAGATCTTGTTTACCGACAAGAGGTGAACTCGTAATAGCATTCAAGCATATGAACTGGCGACGAGCATAACACACAATTCCATTTAAAAATTCTAACAAATCACTCACTGGATAGAAGTAACGACTACCATCATGTTGAATAATTTCGACAGATTCAGCGCTAAAAACAAACAAACAAAATGACAAGAAACATAATAGTTTAACATAGTTTTTCTATAGAAAACTTTCTGCTGTTTGTTGAATACTACTACATTGAATAGGTTTATGTAATAGCTTAGATTTTATAGAAAAAGTGACCAAAGAAAAAGCAGACACTCTTCTCTCTGGTAGCAACTGCTACGGACGCTTTACTACATACTACTTATCTGCCAGTAACCTTTGAGTAGCATCCACCAGCATACACGGACTAATAAATTGGATGTACGCTGAAATAACGCATGTCCTAGCTGAAAAAGTTAACCTTTCTTGTTTTCGGAGTGTTGCCCCGACCGTAGCTGCTACCTTGCCTGTCATGATGACCCAACCGAGCTATATTGGGTGAAATATATGTTTCTGTAGGTTCTGCCATGCCAGACAGGTCGACTGGACAACGATAAGACTAAAACGAAGCGACTCAAGGTCTGAGGGCGAAGTAGTACTTCTGACTGCGATGGAGAGGTGTGAAAGCAGTAAGGCGTTTCCCTCGGACAACCAGCATCTGCAGCGATGCTGCCTTCTCACAAGGAAGGAAGGGTTAGAAAATGTCGGCCCTAAAAATGTCACACCTCACCCTACCTTACGGATTTCCGTCTCCGGTGGTAAGGCCACTTGAAGAGAGAAGCCACCACGTCAAAAATATCGCATAAAAATGCCACGTGCGATCGGTCTCAAACAGCTGGAATTCGGGTTCTGCAGTCACGCTATAAGGCCTCTAGGACCAACGATAATTTAACATTCTTTTGAGGTTCCTCAAGAAATATCCTTCCAGAGTGTGGGCAGCCGGTAAACGACACCCACCCTCATACCCGTAACAAAACACGACACTGACTGACTTCAAAGTGTTGAAATGGCTGATTTAACTGTAAAGTTTTATTCTCTTCGCCTTTGAGCTACAACCACCAATCATCTCTCTATCATAACCCTACTTACTAGTTAATAGAGACATTAAACAATGACAATGAATGAAAAAAAGTAGAGAAAAGAATGATTTAATTTATTGAAAATCATAAAAAAAAACGTCATCAAGACTTACGTGAATGGTTCTTTACAATACTCAGAGAACATTGTGATCAGTGTGTCAAGAACAACAATAGCTTTGTGTAAGTCAGTACCAGTTGCTTCAATGAAAATATTTCGTGTTTTTGTGGTAATTCGAGAATGATCACCTGAATCGATACAAACCCAATATACAAGTAAGTCATTTATGGAATAATGACAAAAAAGGAGGCGATGTAATTTATTCACAGGGAGAGAAAATAACCAAACATTTAATTAGAAAAAATACAAGCACAGTCTACTGAAACCAACGTAGTGCTATCAAAAACCTCTATATTTAACAGTACGACTTCACCGTGAAACCTTAATTTGCTGTTTTTAGTCTTATCGATCTTCAATCAACGTGCCTGGTATGGTAGAATCTAAAGAACTATATGTTCCAGCCACCACGTTAAAGTGGCAGCTACGGTCATGTTCAGAAAACATGAAGAAAGTTTTAAAGTGTAATCTATGTAGCTACTACCTTGATGTAGTGGTCAGGTTCACCTATTGTGATGACCAAACTAGGCTATAGTGGTTGGAATATATGTTTCTTTAGATCTAACCATACCAATTCAGTCAGAGTCAGTCAGATGCAACGTAGAACTTTGTACGTAAGTACATCAGTTCATGTTGCCATACCACATCAGCACAGAGAAGTAATCGTCAATTCAAATCCAATAGTAGAAGAGGTAGTAAGGGAATTAGAAATAATCGGAGAGGTTAGGATTAGAAGATACTATTCAAGAAGTATGACAGTGAGATAAGTTTAGAGAGTTGAAACTAGAGGGGTTGAAGAATACAGAAGACTAGCATTTGAGAGAACACAAAGAATAAATGCACCGGCGCCATTGCGAACGATTTTGAGCCATGTCATTCAAGGTCTCTAGCCATCGATTATTATCATCTCGCGGACCCCAACCAGGTAGTCGACAACTACCGACATGGCTAAGTCCACTCGTCAATGACTTCATGGATTGCTGCCATGTTTTGGTTTGGCCGCCCCTAACAACCATACCAATTAAGCCGATTGGAGAACGATGAAACTAAAAGCAGCAACTTACGGTCTGATGGCGAAGTTATACTGCTGACTGGAGAAATGAACGATAGAGGAGAATATTGTCTAAGCCTGAGGACAATGATACTTAGAGTAAATGAAACTAGTGTAGTAAAAAAAATTTCCTGATGATCACAAAGAATGAACAGTAAGGTAGGTAGTGAAAAAATGATCGTAATAACATGTTAAGCAATATAACTTATTCTAATTACTATGTATTAAGTTTTTTTTAAACACAGAACGGTTTTTCATAGAATTATGGCTGAATACTTTAATAAATATCTGCAGTTACAATTTTTTTTAAACAAACTCATTCATTGTGTGTTGGCTACAGTAGAAGCACATTTTAATTGGGGAAGGATAATTATACTATCGGTAGAGAGGTTTGAATGTGAGATATGGTGACAGAAAGTTTTAAACACGACTACGATACACAAAAAAATGTTATTCTCCCAGCCTCAGTCAGTCAGCTACAACGCAGAACTTGATATGTACGTACGTCAGTTCAAGTTGCCATACCATGTCAATACACAGAGGTAGTATTGTCAATTCAACTACCATAGTAGTAGAAGTATGAGTGGTAATAGAAAAGATCATGGTTCGAATATACAATTCAAGAAGTACAATCCAGTGAAATAAATTTAAAAAACTGTCATGAGGAATTCAAAAAGTAAGAATTTGAGAGAATGGATGCATCTGAGGCACTGGAAACGATTTTGAGCCATTCAAAGTCTCTGACAATTCGTCACGATTGTCTCACCAACCCAAACCAGGTAATCTATACCTACTAGCATAGCTCAGTTCAGTTGTCAATGACTTTATGGATTTGTGCCATGATTTGGTTTAACCACCCTTGTAGCTTTCTTTCAACTTATCCCTAGATCAGACAGCATCGCTTGTCGAGGCAGTCAGTAGTTAGACATACTTCACACATGATTGTCCAAACATGAACATAACTTACCATTTATTATAGGAGGCATTGATAGGACAACATTGGAACTGTCAAAAATAATTGGATATTTAGGTTTATCTTGAATTAATGGAAGATATTGTTTTAAATGTGAATCATTCTGGAAAAAAAAAAGAAAATTTTAAATAAAAATATACGACTAAGGTAACTTAAATCATTCAGATTGAATTGAACGTTCAGAAGACTAACTGATATACTGTACTGTTTAGGCTAAAATTGAATTGTTTGCAGTTGAGGGGGTTCAATTCATCTGCATGAACGTTGTAAAGGGAAAGTGTCCGTTAATGTCTCAAACCAATGTCGTAAATTAACCATTTATTCGCTTTGTACACCTATTCCTAAAGTTGATAAATAAAGCGCGATGCGGAAGTCACTTAGATGACATTCATAAAACACGAACAATTCACCAATGTTAGTGTTTCAAAACGACGGAACCAACTGAACAGAAACTTGGAGAACCACGAAAGTCATCATCTAAAAGATACCGAGATTTACTAACAGTTGTCTATGCAAGATGCTCTGGATTCGTAGGCCAAATATCATCAGGAGTAACTTACTAGGGGACAGAACAAATCAGCTTCTGGCTGGGGGGGGTTAGAAAAAACCGATGGAGGTGGATAGGGCACACATCGAGGAAAGCACCCAATTGCGTTACAAGCATGCCCTCACTTGGAACCCTCAATGCCAAAGGAAAGGAGAAAGACCAAGGAACACAATACGTCGAGAATTAAAGGAAGACTCTGAGAGAATGGATAGCTTTTAGGAACAGCTGGAATGGAAAGCCGAGGACAGAGTTAGTTGGAGATCGCTGCCCGTCAACCTATGTTCCACGAGGGGGAACAGGTAATATTTACCTACAGATACATCACATTTCATCAAGAATGCACAGATCAAACATGAGCATACTAAAAAATTGTACAGAAAAAAAGTAGTAACAACTGACATGTTGTATGATGTCGAACTCAATAAATCATGTAGAAATTAGTAAACTAGGATATACGTAGACTGACAACTGGAAAAAAAATACTTCTTCGCCCTAATCGTTTTTAAAAAGATATCTTAATGACAATTCCTGCTCTACTGAAATCATAAATTAAGTAGTATATGTAACCCAAGTATTAAAAATCGCGAATTCCAAGCTAACAATTTGCAAACAATAAGAAAGACAAAAAAAAACTCACTGAAAAAATTTGCATTAATTCTTCAGCCCTATGCTCTTCAGTTTTATTCAATGCTTTAAAACGAATATCATTAGGAGATTTAGCATCATAAAAGAATGGTGGATTTAAAGTGTCCAAATCATGTGCGCCGATAGCGACTAAAGATCTCTTTCTAAAATCATATTATGAATATTTAAAAGAATTCAAACTGGGAAATGAATCATCATTCAAATCAACATTCAGAGAAAAATAGCATAACTGAAGTGTACAAATGGTTTGAAGAATATGAATGGCCTATCACACAACGGTGAGTTGTGATTATTAGTATTCGGTTACCGATGTCTTCGAAGCATTGCTCGTATATCCTGAGACAGCCGTATAAGCAATGCTGTCGTTAGAAAAAGAGTACTAGGTAAGGATGGCAAATCCATTGATGAAGTACTAAACATTCATCAGTTGAAATGGTTCGGAAATATGTTACGTATGTACAACCACTGACTGACTCGACGAGCAGGTTGGATTTAGGTTAGGTGGTGTTTGGTTCTTTGAACTCAGAGAACCAAACACCACCACAATCACCCACCTGCGCTACAAATGTTCTCCACCATTTCAATTAAGTTAAGGGTGGCCGAACGAAAACATAACATAAATCCATGAAGTCACTGACAAGTGGACTGAATCATGTTGGTACGTATCGAGTACCTGGTTGGGGCCCGCGAGATGATAGTGACCGATGGTTAGAGACCCTGAGTGACATGGCTCAAAATCGAATGCAATGGCGCAGGTGTATCCACTCTTTGTGTTCTCCCAAATTGTAATCTGAAGTTTCACTACTTCACCTATTGATCTGCTACCCTTACGTAGTACTTGATTCCTAAATATGTCATTGCTTAATCAGTCGTCCCAGGATATACGAGCAATGCTTCGAAGACATCTATTACCGAATACTAATAACCTACGAGTATATTCAACTCGTATCGTATCCATATAGTAGAACAGAACAAACTGCTGCGAAGTAGACTTGTCCTTTGGTTAGCAGACGGATATCTCGCCTACGCCATAAATGACGAAGGTTGACAATAGCCAATGGATTATGATTATTCGGGTTTAAACCTTCCTCATTAACTAACTGTCTTGATGAAATTTAGCGTTGATCTAAATACTAGCTGAGTTGATATACAACTAGAATTATTTTCCATAGTACATCTAATGTCTAAACTTATCAGAAGTAACAATTCGATCAATTTCAGTATCTATGAGATACCCATGTATTCATCAAATCTCTCGATCAAACCATTTGTTGCTGGGTGATAAAGTTGTGTTGATGTGGTGAACTTGGGGCAAAGGAGTGCAATCGTGGAATAGAACTCAATTAAGATTGTGAGCTTCTAACAGAAGTGATAGCACTAATGTTATCATCTTGGAAATAAACACAGTCTAGACACACAATAGCTCCAGTTTCTGCAAGAATATTCTACTTCACTGATCTACAAGAATATGCTACATCCTATTTTATATAATGGTCACTAACTGTGGGAAAATGTATAAAGTTTTTCAATGGGTACAGCAGTTTGATGGTAATGTTGGCAAGACATGAAAGATTTACCACGAATAATTTTATCAATACACAATGCATGATACTTATCAAAGGTAACCAACATCGGAACTCCAGTAATTCATCATTTGGATAAACGACGTTTCAGTAAAATGCAAACAACAGATTAACTTCAAGTGGTGAATCTTGAAAATTGTTTGTTACCAGTGTCGTCTTTTTAATATTTAAATGATTTGGTTTTTGCATTCTTACGCAACTATGGGTAGTAGGAATTCATATATGGATATCGCAACCATCAAGGAAATCTATCTTTGGTTTAATAAGTATACCTGACACAGGAATCCGGTTAAATACATCTCAGGCTACTAAAGGGACTCGTACCTCTTATTAAGAATCTGTCGAGTACGCATTTTAATTCATCGACAACTCATGGCAAGTTATTAAACAATTGGAATAACCTCGTTGTACATCTTGCCTTTAAAAGGGGTACATTGTGTGAACCCGAGAACTAAAATACTTACATGAATTTCCTGATGGTTACAAAAAAAGAATGCTAGAATCAAAAGTAAGGTAGTAAACAATCATCGTAATAACTGGTTAGGAAATATAACTTAAAGTAATTACTATGTATTCAGTACTAATTAGTCATCATCTGACTATCGTCCTTCGCATCGAGTCACTAGAAGGAACTCCCTACCTTTAGAAACTGGGAAGAACTTCGTATGGTAACACATTTGAAAACAACAATGCGACTTTTAAAATTCAAAAAAGTGTTTTGAAAACTAACGATCAAAGTTTCACATGAAGCATTACCTGCACAAATTTTGGTGGAGCTTCTCCTGGAGATCAATGAAGCTGTTGAGTCGAGACTCATCCAGTACAATGTTCCTTAATACACCAGCAACGACAAAAGGTCTAACACTTTGCGTCTATTTTCATGAAATCATCCCGTTATCAACTTACCGATGGTAAAACATGCAGCTGGATGGGATTCTGAGGCTTATTAGTGACAAAAACCGGAGGCTTCATTCTGATACACGTAGAATTACTAAAAACTGGCTTACTTAGATTCGAATATCATAAGAGCTCGAGATAAACCCTCAGGACAGAGTAAATCATAACGATTGGCAGGTATTTCGACTTTATAGACTGGTTCAGTACTACATCCTTTAGACTTTTCTTTTCCTTTTTCACGAGTGACTAATTCTTTTTCAGTAGTCTGAAATTAAGTAGATACCAGAATTTCAGCATACAACTTCATCAAGTTCAAGACCATAACTGAAGCATAATTCTTCAAATTCTTCTTGAGCTATCAAATGAAATAGTAAATAATATTTAAACATCTATTACAATATTCCTTTTGAAGTTTCTGGAATAAAGTCGATTGAGAGATAGATACGATCGGCATCGTGAACTCCAATGTGACCTTCACTTAGGTCACGCGGCAGTATTTATACCTACCGCCAATTAGCATTTCGGGCCTCCTGAACCATTTGTCGGTGATAAGTATAAGCCTATCGATTAATCTTTTAGTCTGAAGCAATATGAAGGCCTAACGACTCCTCTTTCTACATGGAATTAGTAATTCCACCGAATTCCAGAATGATATCTATCCCGTTAACATGCAAGAAGATTAACAAACGGGAAGTTTTGGATCTTTTCTCAGCCTACTAATGTACTTTCCAACAATACTTTAGATTTTGCATATTATTGTTAAGTAAGTGACACAGATTTCAAGTTAACGTACCCGTCACAACCTTCTGAGGTGAGTTATTGTTCGGAGTTGTATTTACGATCCAACGTTCAATCATTCTGAGACGTTTTCATGGGAAAATGTGTAGCAGTGAGATCCCTAATTTCCCATATTTCAGCGAATTTGTTCGTTTTTCTATTAGAAACCGGTGAGATCACATATGTATATCTGTAACTGCGTATCTGGTTACGCATTTACTTCCTACCTCTATATAGGCCTAATAACTTACATCATAGCATTTCTTATGTTAATGGTTCTTCTTCCTGTCCTTTGGCTTTGAGGGTTCTCGTGATGCTAATGGGTGGTTTCTGTAATCTGTACCTGATTTACTTCATCGTCCTCTCCTGATTTCCTCCTCCTCTGGAATCTGGTCTGCCCCCCACCAGAGTAGTTTGTTGCTGATGATGTCTGGCAAGTGAATCCTAAGTATTTTGCATAGACAACTGTTACCAAACACTTTTACCCACTGGATGATGGTTTTCGTAGTTCTCCAAGTTTCCGCCTCTTACAGTAGAATTGTCTTGACACTTGTATTGTGACTTTACTGTTCATTGACAGGCAGTTGTTTTGATTTCCAGAAGTTTTTCAGTTGCAGAAATGATGTACTTGCATTGTTAGTCCGTGTATTTACACCTACATCAGATCCACATTTTTACGAATTATGCTGTGCGAAATCTGTAGGTTCCTGTATCTTACAAAGATTCTCAAAGAAGTGTGATTTAATCAGTATACACTGTGTTGTAAACTGTAAAGCTGATTTGAGTCTTTCGTCCAATTCGACTACGCTATGTGGAAGACATTTTCTGGTACTTAGGTTAGTGAGATACCGCTTTAGTTTTTACTGCCGCTGAGATATCTTTTCTTTGGTTTTGTTGTAACGGTTGCTTGAATATATTTTCCGGCTAAATCCCATTGCTTAGTATTCTCTGACCACAGTACACTGGACAAGTTCCCAAGAATCAAAACACGGTTGAACAGGAAATGATTATATTCAAAATAGCAAGGTTAAATGGAATAAGAAGCCAAGTTGATAGCGAAGATGAAGGCGAAAATAGATACAACGTTAGTTTATTTATAGCATTTACATGAGAAGCTTCTGGATAAAAATTCACGTTATCGACTGGATTAGACTTAGCCAATCAGCACGCAGCTAACAAACGAGAATTTTCTACCCTGTTCTCCAAGAATCGATCAGGCGCTGATTGGATAGGGTCCAACCGCAACCGAGTGACTGGCTTGTATTTTCGATTAGTCCATCTTCTCGGCAATAAGGGAATGGTGTCACTCTTTGCTTGCACAGAAACTAACTTGTGTGTTCCAGGCGTTTTGATTTCGAAGGTGTCCAGCAGAACGTCAAAGGGTATTTGATACCGAGTCCTGTTGCTGGCTATCGAAATTGCTTTCAGTTGGTTAGCATGACGTGCTCAAACTTCTGAGCCATCTGATACCTCATAAATCACATTCCCTTACTTAGAACTAAAGATTGAAATCCAAGGTTTGTGATCTGTCAGTAGTGTAAACTTACGACCATAGAGCATTTTATGAAATCTTTTGACAGCGAAAATAATTGCTAGAGCTTCTTTCTCAATTTGACTGCAATTTCTCTCGGCTGGGGTGAATGATCTGGCAGCATGGGCAATTGTTTTTTCTGATTTATCCGGAAACACATGAGATATTACTGCTCCAACACTATAACTAGAGGCGTCAGATGCAACAACAATGCAAAGTGTGTCAAAAGAGGCTTCGAGCTGAGCATCGACTTGACTTTATAGAAAGATGCTTGACATTGTGCTGACCGATGCCAAGGTTTACCTTTTGATAGTAATCCATTCAAGGGACCTCTCACTCGATGCATTTCAGGCAGGATTGCTCTGTAATAACTGATTAACCCCAAGAAGGATCTTAATGAAGGGACATCAGTTGGTGAAGGCATCTTCTGAATGGCTTCGATGTTGGCTGGGTCTGGTCGGCGACCGTTATCATCTAAGAAGAAACCAAGGTATTTGATCAAATGCACGAAGAAGATACACTTTTCTTCACGCAGTTGGAAACCATACTCCAACACTCGGTTAAGGACTTGATGTAGTCGGTCTGACAGTTCACTGTCACTTGAATCCATAACTATGATATCATCTAGATAAGCTGCTGTCCCAGGTATACCTGTTAGCATCGTATCCATTATTTGCTGAAAGATAGCCGGCGCGGTCTCGATGCCAAATGGTAGACGAGTGTATTGAAATATCCCTCGATTGGTGTTAATAGTCAGGAGCTCTCTACTATCTTCATCTACTTATACTTGTAGATAGGCATCGGAGAAGTCTATTTTCGCGAAACATGTTCCACCATTAAGCTTGGCAAACAGATCTTCAGGAACTGGTAACGGATACTGATACACATCCAATGCAGAATTTAAACCGGTTGAGATTTCTGCACAAATGCGTATAGTTCCATTAGCTTTCTTAATCACTACGATCGGTGCGGCCCATGAAGAGTAGTTGACTGGTTGGATTACCCCAGCCTGTTGTAAGCGATTAAGTTCCTGATCGACTAGCTCAAGAGTGGCATATGGTACAGGACGTCCCGGACGAAAAATAGGTTTCGCATCTGATTTCAGTGGTAAGTGAGTGTTACGGGAGAAACGAAGACATGAATTGCGAATAGACTTTGGTACCTAAATTTGGAGTTTGGTTCTGTTGTTAATTTGAGTTCGTGAATTGCAAATAGATCGACATACTGTACTTCAGTAACGGGAGGGAGCAAAACTTGGACGCAACAGTGAGCTTTCATCTGGGTACAGAGGCCAAGGTTATTCTGAAAAACAGAGGCAAACTTTTCGTTTAGTTTTTCATGTAATCTTTCACCTGTATTCTTTGAAAGTAACGGGGTGTTCAATGATGAAAACGATATGTTGCAGACACTGTTAATAGGTTCATCCATTATTCCCAGTTTTTCTAGCATATCTAGACCAAGAAGATCAAGGTTTGGCCGTTCTGTCAGATAGCATATTCCTGTATATTTTGTTCCGTTGAAGGAAAATTCACACTATATCTCACCAACCAGTTTTAACACACCACATGAAGCGCTTTTAGCTGTTTTCTTAGAAGGCTTCATTGGTGGTTTTCCCAGCAAATTATACGTTTCTCTAGACATTAAGGTGATATCTGATGCCGTGTCGATTTGAAAACGAGCTGATGCACCGCTGATCTGGATAGTAACATACTTTCTTCGAACGTCATAGTCTGTTTGAAAAGCAGCTACCAGAGAAAGTGATTTAGACTCGGCTAATTTCACCACATGTCGAGTGCGTTCATGCTTCTTCCTTGGCTGAGACGTACGATTTGGTTGACAATAGCCTTCTTTATGTCCACGTTTGTTGCACATCTGACATATTTGTTTTTAAAATGGACAAAATCGTACGTAATGCCAATCATCACATAACCAACATGCCGTCGTTGGTTTTTTACAAGATGTTTTCGGCTTCTAGACTTTTAACCCAGTAATAGTATTGATACTAATGCTGGTTAAACTAGGATTTACCTGTTCAATCAACATGTTGTCATTTCTGATACTTTGTAGTTGTTTACACTCATCTGTCAACGTTCTGAGTGTGACGTTCGGGTCTCGATCCAGTTGAACAGAAAGTATAGTTCTGATCTCAGCATCTTACGGTGACTGAAGAGCTTTGATGAATATTAAGCATTTAAACTGGTCTTCTGTCAACGAGCGTAACTTGAACCGTTCACATTCTCTATTGACAATGTCTGCAAGGGCTGCATATTCATCATCTTCGTGTTTCACCAGATTTAGACACTGATACCTAATACTAAACAGTGACGATGATTCGCCGAAAATCTCTGACAGCTGAATTACTGTGTCCTTGAAACTGAGCTCTCTAGGTAACTTCGGTAGTATGTGGTCAGCGTAACGTTCATGCTCATTACTTCCCATCTTACGCACCAACAATCGAGTCTTCCATGCATCGTCTTGCTTACTGAATTCAATACTAAATGTGTCTTACCAACGTTTGAACCACGTCAGAAAAGTATTTCCACATTCAGGATTATAGATGAATTCTGGAATGCTGTTTGCCACTGCTTCCCAAGACGTATTTGAAATAGCATGTGGACTCGAACACTGGATGTTGAGCTGTTGAGTTAGAGTCTCCAACAACCTCATTTATTCATCTAATTGTGCTTGCTGTTGTTGTAGTATTCGGTTAAGCTGATCATCTGAAATAGGCATCTTGAATTTTTTTAATTTTTATTCGTCGCCACTGTTGTAACGGCTTGCTTAAATAATTCCCAGCTATGTCCCATTAACAGGTTTCTTGATCAGGTATTCTTATTTGTAATCGATAGCTACTCGTTCTCCGTCGCAATATCGTTCTTGCTCTTGAAGCTAGATCTTACATATATTTACCGTAGACATCCACCTCACTTACTTGTTCTCTTCATTGCAGTCACCTTGTGTCTTGGCTTTTGTTCGGCTAACGTTGATTGCTGCCTTCTCGCTCTTCCTTTTTTGAATCTTATCCAGAGTACCAACAGTGACCGATTCCTCATGATGGTGTTGCTTGTGACTCAAAACCACATGATATCTTAAAGTCTTTTTCCTTGATCGCTTTCCAGTCGTTCTACAATGTAGTTTCCTCTCCACTGAGTAGATCACGAAGGGCTTGAGACCTATTTCTAATGGTTTTCTTAAATTCGCCAGTATCCTGAAGAAAAGTCTTGTTAAGATTTGGTTGTGTTTTTCGCCCCGTTATCCAGTGCTTCTCGAGTTTCGATTTCATCTTTGTGACCAGCAAGTGGTGATCTGAAAATATATTAGATTATCTCTCGTTTCTCATGTCCTCTATGGTCCTTTTGAACTTTTTATTGATATAGATATGGTCGGTTTGGTTCTGTATAGTGTGGTCCGGTGAAATCCACGTAGGTTTATGAATGCGCTTATATGTGAATATGGTGGCTTCTATGACGAGTTTGTTGAATGCACGTAGATTTGCAAGCCCCTCACCATTTTCATTTCTTTCTCCGAGTCCATGTCGTCCCATGATATCTCCATATCCAGTGTTGTTCATTCCAACCTCGGCATTAAGGTATCCCATCCCAATAGTCAAGTTATTTGGTAGGGATTTCTCAACGATTGACTACAGCCTCTCATAGAATTGATCTTTGGAGTCGCCATTTTATTCATTGGTAGGTGCATAGCATTGGATGACGTTCATTGTAGCTCCCTCTTTGTTTTGAAGGATGCTGGATCCATGAGATTTCCATCTTATTAGTGCCTTTTGTGCTTGTTTGGATAACATCACTGTGATTACCTGTGAATATGAGGCGTTTTCTTCTTTGTGTCCGGATTACAAAGGCATCTCCCCTGAAGCTAATCTTTCGCGTCCCTGCTGTTTTCATTTGTTTTCGTTGATTCCAAATACCGCTCGTTTATATCTTTATACTTCCGTTACGAATTAAATTCCGGTCTCCCACACTGTGTGAATATTCCGTGTACCTTAATAGTTGGTTTCGCAGGTAGTCAGATGTGGTATCGGCCACGTGACCTCCGAAGAAACTCGGCTTTCGACATGAGACGTCATAACTCTTCTAAATGTGGATCTTCCAACTCCAAAGACCGAGTATAGATGATCTGAATTACTTATTCGGATAACCATTTTTTAGCGAGTAAGTTCTCTACTGGATGGGTCGCTAACCTGATGCCCGAACCTCTTCTTTTATCCGGGCTTTGGACCGGCATTAGCCCAAGAAGGCGTACTGAAACGATAGTTATACAGTCGACAAACGTTTTTGTCTTCTCGATGCTACATGTTTAAATAGAAAACCGAATTAAGTTTACCAGAACTTTAACCACTTGTATGGGCTTTTTTTCCAGTCGATGGTATTGAGATCTACAATGTGAGGTAGTTAAATTCAAATAACACTATAAGAGCGACAAAAGACTCTACAATCAAGGCATTCTTGAAGTACTAAAGCATTCTAATAATATTTTGAAGACTTGTTTTGGGCTATAAACAGTAAAAGTTCTCATCGTGACAAATAGTAAGCCGACCGCGAGTTGTCAGCCTTCTGTTTTCCTTCAACCACCTTTAGAATTTGTCTATAAAATAACAAATAAAATAATTCTCTTTTTCTTACCTGTCACCATCTCAGCACTCTCTATTATCGCTTAAAATTATTAATTTAAAGCTACAGCTGAAACATGAATTCAATGTGTCGCAGAACTGAACTATCATTGAAGAGAAATAGTGTGGTGTGAGCTACTTATAAGTAGTATATGACGCGATCGTCAACGTAATGTCTGGCAGCGGAAGATGGGGAAGATCAAGAAAGGAAGAGTTAGAACACAATGGAATTTGTATGAAACGCATGAATTGTGACAATCGATTGATGTTTGGCAACAGGAACAGTCCAGTTCGATATGATGAACTGATATTTTGCAAATGAACAACTTACGATATGGTTTTTCGATTTTACTGAGTAACTCTGTAATTTTCGTTAAATACAATTCGGTTGAATACAATTCAGTAAACATCTATTTCTAGAAACTAAATGATTTTGTTGTCTGCTTTCATGAAAATCTTTGACATTAACTTTAAGTATCACACACAAAATAAATTCATATTTATATCATTTTCTAAAATACCTAACTATGTTATAAAACGACCTATTGTTAGTTCGTTATGATACTTATTTTTTAAAAGGTTATTTGGTTTTGTCTTCAAAACGAAATTGTCAGTTATAAATAGTGATTACTACTATGGCTTATTCTATTAACTGCCGATAACTTTTTAAAAATTAACAGTGGTAATAATAAAAACAGTTGTCATTAATATTATAACTGGTGTATGGTACTCACAAAGTGGCATATAAGTAGTACGCAGCCGAAACGTTACCTGGAAGTTGCTCACAGATAGATGAAGATCAGGTGATCTGAATACATGGCACCATCAGGATGTATTGAAGACTAGAAGAGATTTGAGTAGAGACAGTCAATAACCTGCTTGAATTACAAATGGATGTTTGAAGATTATGCGTACACATTTCGCAAATAAATTATATCTACTCTTATATGGTCTTCACTTCTTCGTTCGTTACAAGTTGTATTAGTATTATGTAATCTTGACCAGATTGCCAAATCTTTGTCATGTTCATAACCACCTACCTATCTTATGTACTTGTTCTTACTTGTACAATGATTTAAATCTTGAAAAAGACATACAACTAAGATTTAATCATAATTATTTTGTTTAAAGTTGTTTTAATCGACAAAAAAATACTCTACTGATTATTGTACAATTGAACTCTGTTATGACAAAATGAATATTGAAAGTACATATTGTAATATTGTTGCATGGAAATTAAGCAGATAGAATAGACAATTTTAAGCAAAAAAAAATTATATTGAACAAGAGCACATCGAAGTAGATGAAAGCAGTACAAGAGCCAATTTATATCATTTCATTAAAAAAACAGAAAAAATAGATTTACATGTTCTGAAAAGTGTAACAATATCAAATGCACATTAACTTATTGAAATTAAAAATGTCAATTCAGTGCTGAATATATGAAGAAAATGATGAAACTTTTTATGCTAACTATTGAATAATGAATGTTAAAGACAAAACAAATTCCTTTTTAGTATACTCTGCTCTATTACCTACACCTGCTACCATAAATGTAGCATAGGCCGACTCCGACCATTTCTAGTTAGCGATTTGGCTTACTACGGGATGGGGTCGTTAACCATATATGCCTAACCCCCTTCCTTTATCCGGGCTTAGGACCGGAAGTAACCCACGAAGAGCTTCAGGTGGAGTTATGAGTATATTCTAAAATAACACGAACATTAGGCAGCCTAATGTCTAAATATCTTTTGAAATCATAAGAAATCAATAGTGGTATACATTTATGTTTAGATAAAACCTCAAAGGATGTATTTATCTCTTGAATAAATGAGTTTCTTGAGTTGGTTTGTATGACGATTATTGTTAATTAACAGTTGTCTACGCAAGAAAGTGAGGATCTGTTAGCCAGACTATCATCAACAACCTACTAAAAGATAGAAGAAACCAGATTCCAGTTGAAGAAGAAATTAGGAAGAAGTGCTGGAAGTAAATAGGACACACATTACGCAAATCGCCAAATTGCATCACAAAGCAAATGCTTATTTGGTATATTTAAGACCAAATGTAAAGAAGTAGACTAAAGAACACATTATGCCGAGATTCGAAGACAGATATGGAAAGGATAAATGACAATAGGGTAGAAATGGAAGGAAACGCCCAAGACAGAGTGAGTTGGAGAATGTTGGTCGCCTGAGTATGATCTATTAGTGGTCACAGGCGTACGTAAGTAAATAAGTAAGTAAGTTTTATCAGTGATGTGCACTAATTTATAGAATTTGTAACAATGATTTCATACTTATCGAGTAAGTACGAAACGTTAAGATTACGTAATGTCACAATGATTTTGAAATATTATTGCGTAAATGGGAGAAACAACATGGCTCGAAATCGTTTACAATGCCGTCAGTGCATCCATTCTTTGTGTTCTCTTTGAAATCCTAACCTTCTGAATCCCTAATCATCTCCATCTTTCTCTTTCTAAACTTATCTCCATTACTGCTTATACTGTGGTGTGAGCTACTTATAAGTAGTATATGACGTGAGCGTCAACGTAATGTCTGGTAGCATAATATGGGGGAAGATCAAGAAAGGAAGAGTTAGAACACAATGGAATTTGTATGAAACGCATGAACAGTGACATTGGATTGATGTTTTGCAGCAGGAACAGTCCAGTTCGATATGATGAACTGATATTTTGCAAATTAACGATTTACGATATGGTTTTTCGATTTTACTGAGTAACTCTGTAATTTCGCTCAATACAATTCGGTTGCCCCACCTGTGTTCTCGTTCACTACAATACTTCTACTATCGCTATCACTCTGACAGTTGCGTTGGTATGGCAACTTGAACTGATGTACTTACGTACGAAGTTCTGTGTTGTATCTGTCTGTCTGTCTGTCGTAACTGGAAGAAAAATGATCAAAATAATCAAAATATAAATATTCCATGAGCGTAATGAGATCATTTCTGTGTTACTTTATATGTCAAAAAATTAATAACATATTTTGATAAAAGGTGAGTATTTAGTATGTACAAATCAAAGGATGATTGCTGAGAATATGAAAAATTCTGAAAGTTAAAACATATTCGAGAATTGTTTGAATGAATTAGGTTAATCAACGTTCAATTAAAATTTAGTGTTGTTCCGATAGCCAAGGCACTGAGAATGATTGTACAAACTTCTTTTCAATGTAAAGGGTTGGTTTATGAATATGAATTCCGATTACTTCAACAATATGCAAAGGATAAACTCGTCAAATCATGTGTTGAATTTGATGGAATATGGTCAACTTGATGTCTGGAGTCAACTGAGTAAGCAAAAATAGAACTTTTAATCACTTTTACGTGACCTTGACCCAACCAAGATGGATGGTGTTCCGTCGTACGATGACAGACTTATCCAGTTGTACTCTCCATACAACTGACCTCACATAGATATGATGAATTTAAATTTGGTGGTTTCCATCATCACGTGATTGTGAAAAATCGCATTCAATTTAGCTATGATTGCAAGATTCATTTTTTCGAAGGCATTGTTTGTGAAAATCCCTCAATGTAGACATTTGTAATTTGTCCATATTGATTTCTTCAGTTGTACATTTTGTTAATCTGTTCGATTCCATTTTGAGATGATAATATTTGTATTTTATTATAGTTTCTATTTCTTCTGTCTTTACTGAGTTTCTATGTTTCTTTCTGAACTGCATTTATGTTGTTTAAGCTGATACTTAGTCATGGCGACAGCCATTTTTGATTTGTTCCTCTTTTGATTGTGTCGGTTGCTTGCTTTGACTGGAATTGTGCAGTTTGATTGTCAATTGAAGCATTCTTCCAGAATAGGAAACAGTCTGTGTTATAAAGCAACCAAATATTATCTTTTGAAGGAATCTGATCTATCCAGGATGGATTGAATAACATTTATTTGTTGCTGTTGATTTGATTAACTGAACAATTGTTAGTGGAATAACTAAGTGGTGATATTTATTTAGGTAATGATGTATATATTTATATTTATGATGAATATTAGAACCATTACTTACCCAAATTACTTGTTTTGATTTCAAATGGGCAAGACGCGTATCTAAACTACCTAGACAGTTATTTCTCAGTCCAAACCTCAGTTTGGATCCTACAGTGATGATAAATTTTCTTATCATTGACTTTCTCTTCACCCTTGAGTGATAACTTCACTTATAGAAAGTGTAATTTGATGAATAGTATGTTTTTTCGAATGGTAATTGACTTCAATGATCGATTCATTTTGTGACATAATTATTCGATGAGTATTATTAATTCATTGTCGTAAATATTGTATAGAATCATGATTAAAACAACAATTGAAAATACATTTGTTTGTTCGTTCTGTTGTTTTTACTAAATAACTAGGCGGGAATTTTCACTGAAAATGCATTTTTCTTCGTAAAAAATAATGCATTGATAGACTTTCAAAATATCAATAAAAACTACATTGGATAAGGAATCGATTTCATATTTTGGTGTACTTCTACTGACTTATTTCATTTTTTACTGAAATCACGAATAAATCAATGTTAGACCACCATCGGATCTCCTTGACAGCAATGCGCATCAACAATCCCTGCTTACGGAAATCGAACGCAGAACCTTTAGTTAGACGCGCGAACACTTAAACTCTAAACCGGTGAGCCGGAATCTAACGTGTTTATGTCTAACTTCATTCAATTCATAGTACTGCGCGATCTTAATCATTATCTTTGGCAGGTAACCACATGTACTTGACAGTGATGAACTCCACTGGTTACAGCTTCTCACTGGAACTCTGGGAATTTCCTCACTAAACCAGTCACTTACTTACGCCTGTTAACCCCGATCAAGAATAAGCCGCCGACCAGTATTTTCCAACCGACTCTATCCTGGGCTTCCCTTTCCAGTTCTGTCCAATTGTTGTTCATTCTTCTCATATATATGCCTCCATTTCTCAGAGTAATGTGTTTTTTGGTCTTGCTCTTTTCCTTTGATCTTGAGCGTTCCAACCGAGGGCTTGTATTGTGACACAGTCGAGTGCTTTCCTCAATGTATATCCTATCCACTTCCTGATTTCTTTCTCAGCTGGAGGAAACTGGTTTATTCTCGCCTACTGCAGGTTGTTGCTGATAGTGTCTGGCCACTCCATTTAGAGCCCTCATCAGGATTATGGCTGGTCCCAAGCTCCGATAAAGAAGGGGAGTTGAGCGTGTGGTTTCTGTCCCCATTCCGTAGAAGACTAAATCGCTAAAAAAAAAGCCATTTGTTGAATTAACCTACAGAAAAATAGTATTTACCAGTATTAACAACAATTAGATCTATTTGAAATTTGTACACAATAACCCCCTATTGAATAACTACTAAATACAATCTAATCTAGGTTACATTGTATTTACAATAAAATCTAAAATCAATTTCTTATTTGTTTGAATAATACGATTTGAAAATTATTCCTTGTGAATGTTTTACTTAAACGCAGTGAATTTACTTTCAAAATAAACAAATGAAGATTTTTTATTGTGAAGAGTATTGATTATCAATGACTTCATGATACAATTGTAGTTTATAGAATAAATAAGTAGTATCGATCGGCGATCGATTTACGTTTAACGTTAAACGTACAACTAATGAATAGAACATTTAGATTCTTATTTACTTACTTACGCCTTTTACTCTCTATGGGGCATAGGTCGCCGACCAGCATTCTCCAACCTACTCTATCTTCCGTCTTCCTTAACAATTCTGCTACACTGCTGTTCATTCCTTACATGTCTTCCTACAAATCTTGGCATAATGTGTTCTTTAGTCTACCTCTTCTCCTTTGACCTTGAGGATTCTAAGTGAGGGCTTGCATTCTACTTACTCCATTACAAAAACTAACAATTATCCTTCTAAGAAGTACACTTTCCAAATTAATTAAAGTTGACAAATTGGATCAAATAGTTACGAGTGATACTTGGTTCTCATTGGTTCATTTAGTTTCTAATAATTTCTAGTATAAACTATTTTCATTTGAATCAAAGTGATATTGATAAAACTTCACAATTGAACAGATAGTTAATCCAGTTATATTGACTATTGAAATGTTCCTATTGACCGGTCAGTTTGGTACACAATGCATCCTGTGCAGACTGCGTCGATATTACTATTAAGTCCCAAGTGGATAACTCAATGGGGTTGGAAGTGAACGGTACGAGGTTGGTGTTCCGAAGTGAACATCAACCCTACATTGCAGGCACATCCTATTGAAAAGATTCAGATAGAACGAAACGCGCGTCCAGGATATCACTGCTATCTACGCTCCATTCATTTTATTCAAATGTTTCCTGTTTCATTTAAAACAATTATGTTTGGACTGAAAAACATGGCGAACAAATGATGTTTATTTATCCTGCTAACCACATTCTATCTATTCTGTATTATAAACTTTTATTATCATACTGGCTGTATCGAAGCAATCCGCATAGGATGGCTATAACCCGATAAAGACTGATCGAATTTCAGTCAAGACATCAACTTACTTACTTACGTCTGTTCCCTCCAATGGAGCATAGGCTGCCGATCAGCATTTGCCAACCTACCATGTCCTTCGCTTTACTTTTTAATTCTGCCCAACTGTTGTTCATTCTTCTCATATCTATCTCCTATTCTCCACTTAATGGGTTCTTTAGTCTTCTTTGTTGCCTTTGGCCTTGAGTATTCCATGTTAGGGCTTGCATTGTTACGAACTTGGTGTTTTCCACAATATATCTGTCCCATTCATTTTCAGTGCTTCTTCCTGACTTCTTCCTATGCGGTAGGAATCTGGTTTGTTCTGTTCCACAGTATGTTGTTGCTGATGGCGTCTAGTCAGTGAATCCGAAGTATTTTGCGTAGACAACTGTCAAAATAAACACTTGTATCATCTGCATGATAGCTTCTGCGGTTCTCCAAGTTTCCATTCCATACAATAGAACCTTCTTGATATTTGTATTGAAAAAACTATGACTTCAGTATTGCTTGACAGACAGTTGTTTGGAGTTTCAAACGTTCTTCCATTCTAGAAATATTTCCCCCTTTTTTCCCGATTCGCACCTTACAGACAATCATGTTCAATCTTACAATTTGAATGCATAGTTTAATTGGATAAACATAGTCAACTTTAAAGTAACATTTTTACAATGTCTACATAAAAATTGTCTAAAAGTTTATATATGAAGTAACATTATCTATTAAAAAAATTGTTTTTATTTTCTTGACTTTTATTTACTGAAAAAATTGTTTTGACTGTAAACTTGACCTCGTAATCTTTTACTTGTGGACTACTACATTTGGTAACTTTTTCTGTTATTCACAGTTTTACTATGTTTCTCATGGTGCATTTATTTGGCCTCAAATGTGTCTATCTGACCTTGTACTGCAAATTGAAATTTTCTAATTTTCATTTTTAAAAATAAATGGCTTAAACAAGGTGAAAATTATTTCAGATAATTAAAATAACCTCTGAAGTTATTTGATATCCGTTTTCTGACTAAAGGACGAGTGTACTGTGCAGTAGTTCGCTCCGTCTTACTATATGGCTGTGAAACATGGCCAGTGAGAGTAGAAGACATTCGTAGGTTACTGGTTATCGATCATAGGTGTCTTCGAAGCATTGCTCGTATATCCTGGGACACCCGAGTGAGCAACGCTGTTATTAGGAATCGGGTGCTAGTTAAGAATGGCAGATCAATAGATAAAGTAGTGAAACTTCATCAGTTGAGGTGGTTGGGACATGTGCTGAGTATGCCTAACCACCGACTGCCTCGAAGAGCTTTGTTTTGTAGTGTAGGAACAGGTTGGAAGAAAGTTAGGGGCGGCCAAACCAAAACATGGAAGAAATCCATGAAGTCATTGACGAGTGGACTTAGTCATGTCGGTAATTGTCGACTACCTGGTTGGGGTCCGCGAGATGATAATAATCGATGGTTAGAGACCTTGAATGACATGGCTCAAAATCGTTCGCAATGGCGCCGGTGCATTTATTCTCTGTGTTCTCTCAAATCCTAATCTTCTGGATTCTTCAACCCCTCTAGTTTCGACTCTCTAAACTTTTCTCACTGAATCATACTTCTTGAATAGTATCTGCTAATCCTAACCTTTCCGATTACTTCTAATACCCTTACTAACTCTTCTACTATTGGATTTGAATTGACAATTACATCTCTGTGCTGATGTGGTATGGCCACATGAACTGATATACTTACGCACGAAGTTCTACGTTGCAACTGACTGACTGACTGACTGAAGTTATTTGAATAAAACAAACGAAAAGAATTACATGGAGAAAATTTTTAGTTTGGTTGAATGAGTGTTGTGGTGATTCGTTCTCTGAGCTGGATGTTTTGGTTGTGGAGCTTTAACAGTTATTCTTCTGAACTACAACATCATCATCAGCACAGACTTCAGATAGCAGAAGTGAAGTATTCGAATTTCTCTACGTTTGATTTGTAGCTTGTTCTGTTATGCTCGATCTTGATTGGTTTCTGTTGACCTTAAACTTGTAGTTGTTTTACACCTTTGTTTTGATCTGTTTTTTTTATGCTATATCGCCTATGATTTTTCTGACTGGTTGATAAATTGGGTTAGTCGCAAAAATCATAGCCTACATAGGATCAAGAAGCAGATCAAAAGATGGATACATTTAAAACAAATGTGAAAACCAATCAAGATCTAGGTTAACAGAACAAGCTACGGGTAATACGTGGAGTGATGCAAATACTTCACTTGTGCTACCTGGAGTTTGTGCTGCTGATGATGTTGTATTCAGAAGAAAAACACTGAAAGCTCCACAACCAAAATATCCAGCTAAGAGAACAAAACACCACAGAAAATTTCCTTTTCGACAAGGTTATTTTCTTCTTACACGACTATTACATGAAAGATTTCTGACATTTCTACAAGTGAAGAACATCTTGAACTCAAATAACAACTACTTATTAGCCAAGTCATAATTTTCAGTATGAACATCAAGACAGTTCTATTGTATTGAACTTTGAGAAAATTACTTAGCTGTGTCACCAGGTAAGCGGAAACTTGCAATTTATAGGATCAAAGGAAAAGAGGAATAGCAAAAAGAACACATTATCCCGACCATTTTTTTTAACGGTGTTTTTTTCAAATGTCTATCTGACCTTGTACTGTGCATTGAAATTATCTAATTTTCATTAAAAGAGCTTGAAACACTAAAAGTTATTTCAGGTTATTAAAATGACCTATTGTGTTAATGAATAAAACAAATGAGGTCGATTTACTGAAGAAAAAGGTTTCTTTTCAACAAGGTTATTTTCCGCTTCTGCTTATACTACAATCGATGAAGAACTGGAAATCAAATAGCTACCTTTCAGTCACAATCTTCAATACGAACATCAAGTCAGTTTCCCTATGTATGGTGTGGAAACTTGAAGAACTACCAAAGCCATCATTCAGAAGATACAAGTGTTTATTAACATTTATCTTCACAAGAAACTCCTACCTAATCCGTTGGCTAGATACCAGCTAGATACCAACCTACTGTCCAAGAGGACAAAGAAGATTCCTGCAACTGAGGAAGAAATGCAGATAAACGCTAGGAGCGGATAGGACACACATTGAAAAAATCACCCAACTGTTGTGTCACAAGGTAAGCCGCAACCTGGTGGAATACTCAAGGATGAAGGAAATGAGGACGACCAAAGAACACACTACGATGACAATAGATAACAGAAATGAAATCAATAAACAGCTACTGGATCGGGTTAGAAAGGAGATCCCACATTTTCCATTCTTCACGTTAATTCTTTTTCATCTATCTGACCTTGTACTCTGGTGCATTGACATTTTTTACTTTTCATTTTAAAACAAAAATGGCTTGAACAAGTAAAAATTATTTGAGATAATTAAAAATCACCTATTGTGTCATTTGAATAAAACTAAACGAAGAGAATTACATAGAGAAAATTTTCCTTTTCGACAAGGTCATTTTCCACTTTTCCAACTACTACATGAAAGGTCACTTATAAGTACGATTGTACTTGTCCTAGGGAAACTAGTATTGTTGAACAGAAAATTTGCTTCTTTCGAATCTCTGGTTTGTTTTAAGTTGAAAAAGAGTGTTTTGGTAAAATGTCTATTGCTAAAATTTACACTGTTTTTGAGGATAACTATGTCTTTTTTTATTGTACATTCACAATATTTTGGTGACTATGTGGAAGTCAATGAAGGGCTCACCACTTTAATGACTCGCGATCTGACTGTTTCGTGGGGTGGGTAGTTGAGTATGCGCGATGAAAGAAATCTTCCCTTCAGGCGATCCTTGTTTGTTCAATGGCGGTAACGAAGAAACCAAATACGATTTGGCAGATCAACTGATTTCATACACTCATTTAAACAGACAGACTTGAAAATGAACAGAATACAAGCTGGACCAAGCGAAATAGTTAAGACAGGGCAAACAAACTCCATGCGATGAGTCATGACTAAGTATTTACAGCCCGCCAAAAATAAGCCAGATATTCGATAAGCTAATCAAGTGTGCATACAAAAACTCGAATAAAACCAACCAAGATATGATTGAATAGCTGACAATTTCAAAAGACAAGTGAATAATCACTCGGTCAGAAATGGTTGATATTTTTTTCATCCAAAAGTAGGACAGGCGCCATACAAATTACTGAACTTTTTTTCCAAATTTGTACACATAATCTTCAAATATTCATTTGTAATGCAATCAGGTTGTAGACTATCTCCTTTTGAAATCTCTTCTGGTCTTCAATATGCCCTGATCGTGCGACGTATAGTTCGATCTCTAGACAGTCCTCTCTCTCTTTCTCTAGTAGCAACTCCAAAGCAACACTCCAGTGCATACTACTTATATATAGACTTGTAAGTAGCAATCACCTCAAAAATAAAAATAAACACTCAACATAATAAAATCATGAAATACGATGTAATTTAATGAAGTTATGTAAACTTGAGCTCTTACTATGTGACAAGACTGTTAACTCTGATCTCATTTGTGATTGATGGTCTTTGTCAACCTCATATGTCTTTGCATCTATATTATTGATGTTGGAACTAGGTTAAACTGTATTCATCCCAATAATCCTTTTCAATTAAATTGATAGATCGATTTATACATCGTCAATATTGTGGTGTACGCTACTTATGTTCACATAAGTAGTATATATTATATCAAACGGAAATCAAACATCTGACAGTAAAAGATCGAGAAGGAAAGAATGAGAATAGAAGGCGCGATTTGTAGGTAACATAAAGTGAACTGAAATCTGAACAGTCTAAATAAACACTGAACAATGAAATCTGAAACAAATAAGGAATAGTTTGCAAATGATGATTTCACGGGAAGATTTTGTACATTTGCTTAACAACTGAGAGTTTTAGTGAATGTCTAATCAGCCAAAAATTTCCGTTTCATACTACAAAGTGAAAATAACCAAGTCAAACAGTGTATAGTTCATACATACGTAGATATTTAAAGTTACTGGAGTACATTTATATCCAGACTTGATATATCAGTATAGAAGTCGTAGAGAATATCGATTTTCATTGTAATCATTAACCCAATCAAGAGGTTCAGCATTCATACGTATATGACCATAACTCCTGGATTTGATTCCTGAGTGTAGAGTTGTGGATGTTCACAGTTGGAGAGTCCAATACCATGATAAAATCGGACGTCCAAAGATTCCGGGTTTTCACTGATGGTTTTTTAAACTGATCTATCTATTACTTCAATGAAAAAACGATGTCTATTCAACCCTTCATTTTATCACTGTTTTTTGATAGTTCATATTCGTTAGGTTACTTACTTACTTACGCCTGTTACCCCCAGTGGAGGAGCATAGGCCACCCACCAGTTTCCTCCAACCAACTCTGTCCTGTGCTTCCCTCTCCAGTTCTGTCCAATGTTTGTTCATTCCTCTCATATCTTTCTCTATTTCTCGGCGTAATGTGTTCAGTTGGCCTTCCTCTTTTCCTTTTGCCTTGAGGGTTCCATTTGAGGGCTTGTCTCGTGACGCAGTTAGGTGCTTTACGTAGTTGTTGTCCTATCCACTTCCACCGCTTCTTCCTGATTTCCTCCTCCATTGCAATCTGGTTTGTTCTCTCCCACAGTGCGTTGTTGCTGATGGTGTCTGGCCAACGAATCCGAAGTATTTTTCGAAGACAACTGTTAATAAATACTTGTATCTTCTGGATGATGGCTTTGGTAGTTCTCCAAGTTTCCGCTCCATATAGTAGAACTGTCTTGACATTTGTATTGAAAATCCTGATTTTGGTTTTGGTTGAAAGTTGTTTGGAGTTCCAGCTACTTCCCAACTGTTAAAATGCAACCCTTGCTTTACCGATCCGCGCCCTCACATCTGAATCGGATCCACCTTGATTGGCGATGATGCTGCCCAGATATGTTGGTTAAGATTATTTTTTTTGACATATTACTACTTCTTTCAAACCTTAACACTATTTCGTTGCTCACGCACTTACTTATCGCATGTTATCCCTAATGGAACCGAGGATGTTGACCAACATTCTTCAACCTACTCTGTCCTTCACCTTCCTTTTCCAGTCCTATCCAATTTCTGTTCATTCTTTTCATGTCTGTCTCCAATTCTCAACGTGATGGGTTCTGTTGGGTTCTGTCTTCCTCTTCTCCTTTGACTTTGAAGGTTCCAAACTACGGCTAGCCGTGGGACGTGGATCCTATCAACGTTGAACATTATTCCTAACTTCTTCCTCGATCGGAATCTGGTTTGTTCTCTTCCATAGTAGGTTGTTGTCGATGGTATCTGGTCAAAGCAAGCTCATTATCTTGAATAGTCGATACTGTTACATAATTAATGATAATCCTTTGGAAATTTTTCGACCTGTTTAATTGTTTCTTCAAATGCACATAACTGTACAGCTCAAATAAGTAGTATCGTCAAAATGATTGATTGACGATTTCAAATGTGTAAAAAACACTAATCTCCATAACTTTAACTGAAAAATCGTAAAGAGTGCTCACTAGTAACTAGCTTCATGAGGAAAATCTTGGAGTTCTAGTGAGAAGACGTGACCAGTGGAGTTCAACCCTGTCAGGTGTAGGCAGTAACTACCAAAGACAAATGGGTGAGGTTTCACAAAATCCCTAGATCAATCAAAATTATACATTAACACCGTTGGATACCGACCCTGTGGTCCAGAGGTTAGGCGTTCGCGCACAAGACCGAAGTTTTCGGGTTCGAATCCTGTGAGGTGCAGGAGTCGTGGATGTGCACTCCTGATGAGTCACATACCATGCAAGACGAAACGACCGTCTTTCAGTACTTCCACGTTCCTAAAGATGGTCTAACAATGATTGATTGATGGTTTGAAATGTGTAAAAACAATAATCTCTAAAACTTTAACTGAAAAATCATAGGTTTTCTTCACAGAACTTCATTTTATGTAAATTCTCTTTCATTTTTATGTAGGACGAATCATATTATGCATTTCTCTGATAATTAATTCACAAATTCACCCTAATAACCTCTTCTATTATGTATGCTTAAATTAAACAAACAGCCAAGTTAATTGAGTCGATTTCTTTACTATCTACATTACACTGCACTTTTTTTGGAATCAATGACCTTGATCCACTCACTCACTCACTCACCATGATTCGAACAGCATAGACGAAAAGGGTAGTAATGATTGCCTTATTGCTTACTAATTGATCACTTTATATCATGGCGACTAATGCTCGAATACATTTATGATTTAAACACGTATACGCGCCAGTATTTGTTTGAATATTTTGTTTTATGAGTTTTTGAAAGTATATATATGTATATATATATACATAGATCAATATATTTTCGTCTGTAATTCGAATATCACATATTACACAAACATAAATGTTTAGGCGTTTTTTTTGTGTCTGAAGTTTACGCAAATAGTTTTGTTTAAATAAAGAGAAAATTACGACAACTTTTTAAATTAATTAATTAATTAATTAATTAGTTAAAGAATGTTTTTTCTCAATGAATTTAAAAATACAGGTTTAAAATACAGGTAACAATCAATAAAGATTAGTTCTCATTTGGAGATATGCAGATTATTGTATATTACTGCAATCATGAATCAGTTCATTGTTAGCAGATCACCATTGGGAACCTGAAGG
>OX103979.1:75190168-75216514 GCA_944470395.2 Schistosoma turkestanicum | reverse complement strand
AAGATTCAACGTTGATAGGATCCACGTCCCAAGGCTAGCCGTAGTTTGGAATCCTCAAAGCCAAAGGAGAATAGGAAGACCACAGAACCCATTACGTTGAGAATTGGAGACAGACATGAAAAGAATGAACAGAGATTGGATAGGACTGGAAAAGGAACGTGAAGGACAGAGTAGGTTGGAGAATGTTGGTCAACATCCTCGGTTCCATTAGGGATAACATGCATAAGTAAGTGCGTGAGCAATGAAATAGTGTTAAGGTTTGAAAGAAGTAGTAATATGTCAAAAAAAATAATCTTAACCAACATATCTTGTCAGCATCATCGCCAATGAAGGTGGATCCGATGCAGATGTGAGCGCACGCATTGGCAAAGCAAGGGCTGCATTTTAACAGTTGAGAAATATCTGGAACTCCAAACAACTTTCAACCAAAACCAAAATCAGCATTTTCAATACAAATATCATGATAGTTCTACTGTATGGAGCGGAAACTTGGAGAAATACGAAAGCCATCATCCAGAAGATACAAGTGTTTATTAACAGTTGTCTTCGAAAAATACTTCGGATTCGTTGGCCAGACACCATCAGCAACAACGCACTGTGGGAGAGAACAAACCAGATTGCAATGGAGGAGGAAATGAGGAAGAAGCGGTGGAAGTGGATAGGACACACACTACGAAAAGCACCTAACTGCATCACAAGACAAGCCCTCACTTGCAACCCTCAAGGCAAAAGGAAAGAGGAATGCCAAGGAACACATAAGGCCGAGAAATAGGGGAAGATATGAGAGGAATGAACAAACATTGGACAGAACTGGAAAGGGAAGCTCAGGACAGAGTTGGCTGGAGAAAATTGGTGGGCGACCCATGCTTCATTGGGGGTAACAGGCGTAAGTAAGTAAGTAATTAAGTAACCTAACGAATATGAACTATCAAAAAACAGTGATAAAATGAAGGGTTGAATAGACATCGTTTTTTCATTGAAGTAATAGATAGATCAGTTTAAAAAACCATCAGTGAAAACCCGGAATCCTTGGACGTCTGATTTTATCATAGTATTGGACTCTCCAACTGTGAACATCCACAACTCTACACGCAAGGATCAAATCCAGGAGTTATGGTCATATACGTATGAATGCTGAACCTATTGATCGGGTTAATGATTACAATGAAAATCGATATTCTCTACGACTCCTATAATGATATATCGAGTCTGGATATAAATGTACTCCAGTAACTTTAAATATCTACGTATGTATGAACTATACACTGTTTGACTTGGTTATCACATATTCTTCATACAGAAATAGACATTTTGAATGGAATGAATAAGTTGAGCTTAAAACGAAAAAAAAGGAATTTTTCAAATTGTGATACTCAAGTCATTCATTCAACAGTCAATAGACACATATTGTGCTCGAAAACTCTGGTGAGAACATTAACATCTATATATTGAAGCGAATATTACAGAGTTGTTAAGCAAATGTACAAAATCTTCCCGTGAAATCATCATTTGCAAACAAATTCTTATTTGTTTCAGATTTCATTGTTCAGTGTTTATTTAGACTGTTCAAATTTCAGTTCACTTTACGTTCGTTACCTACAAATCGCCTTCTGTTCTCATTCTTTCCTTCTCGATCTTTTGCTGTCAGATGCTTGATTTCCGTTTGATATAATATATACTACTTATGTGAACATAAGTAGCGTACACCACAATATTGATGATGTTTAAATCGATCTAGCAATTTAATTGAAAAGGATTATTGGGATGAATATAGTTTAACCTAGTTCCAACATCAATAATATAGATGCAAAGACATATGTGGTTTACAAAGACCATCAATCACAAATGAGATCAGAGTTAACAGTCTTATCACATAGTAAGAGCTCAAGTTTACCTAACTTAATTAAATTACATCGTATTTCATGATTTTATTACGTTGAGTGTTTATTTTTATTTTTGAGGTGATTGCTACTCACAAGTCTATATATAAGTAGTATGCACTGGAGTGTTGCTTTGGAGTTACTACGAGAGAAAGAGAGAGAGAGAGAGGAGTGTCTAGAGATTGAACTATACGTTGCACGATCAGGGCATATTGAAGACCAGAAGAGATTTCAAAAGGAGATAGTCTACAACCTGATTGTATTACAAATGAATATTTGAAGATTATGTGTACAAATTTGGAAAAAAAGTTCAGTAATTTGTATGGCGCCTGTCCTACTTTTGGATGAAAAAAAATCAACCTTTTCTGACCGAGTGATTATTCACTTGTCTTTTGACATTGTCAGCTATTTAATCATATCTTGGTTGGTTTTTATTCGAGTTTTTGTGTGCACACTTGATTAGCTTATCGCATAATCTGGCTTATTTTTGGCCGGCTGTAAATACTTAGTCTTGACTCATCGCATGGAGTTTGTTTGCTCCGTCTTAACCATTTCGATTAGTCCAGCTTGTATTCTGTTCATTTTCAAGTCTGTCTGTTTAAATGAATGCCTGAAATCAACTCATCTGCCAAAGCGCATATGGCTACTTCATTACCGCCATTGAACAAACAAGGATCGACAAAGGGAAGATTTCTTTCATCGAGCATACTCAACTACCCACCCCACGAAACAGTCAGATCGCGACTCATTAAAGTGGTGAGCCATGCTTCGAATTCCATGTAGTCACCAAAAGATTTTGAATGTACAATAAAAAAAGACATAGTTATCCTCGAAAACAGTGTAAATTTTAGCAATAGACATTTTACCAAAACACTCTTTTTCAACTTAAAACAAACCAAAGATTCGAAAGAAGCAAATTTTCTGCTCAACAATATTATTTTCCCTAGGACAAGTAAAATCGTACTTATAAGTGACTTTTCATGTAGTAGTTGGAAAAGTGGAAAATGACCTTGTCGAAAAGAAAAATTTTCTCTCTTCATTTGGTTTTATTCAAATGACACAATAGGTGACTTTTTAATTATCTCAAATAATTTTTACTTGTTCAAGCCATTTTTGTTTTAAAATGAAAAGTAAAAAATGTCAGTGCACCAGAGTACAAGGTCAGATAGATGAAAAAGAATTAACGTGAAGAATGGAAAATCTGGGATCTCCTTTCCAACCTGATCCAGTAGCTGTTCATTGATATCATTTCTGTTACCTATTGTCGTCGTAACGTGTTCTTTGGTCGTCCTCATTTCCTTCATCCTTGAGTATTCCACCAGGTTGCGGATTACCTTGTGACAAAACAGTTGGGTGATTTATTCAATGTGTGTCCTATCCTCTCCTAGCGTTTATATGCATTTCTTCCTCAGTTGCAGGAATCTTCTTTGTCCTCTCGCACAGTAGGTTGGTATCTAGCTGTTATCTAGCCGACGGATTAGGTAGGAGTTTCTTGTGAAGACAACTGTTAATAAACACTTGTATCTTCTGGATGATGGCTTTGGTAGTTCTCCAAGTTTCCGCACCATACATAGGGGAAGTGACTTGATGTTCGTATTGAAGATTGTGACTAAAAAGTAGCTATTTGATTTCCAGTTCTTCATCGATTGTAGTATAAGCAGAAGCGGAAAATAACCTTGTTGAAAAGAAACCTTTTTCTTCAGTAAATCGACCTCATTTGTTTTACTCAGTAACACAATAGGTCATTTTAATAACCTGAAATAACTTTTTGTTTTTCAAGCTATTTTAATGAAAAGTAGGAAATTTCAATGCACAGTACAAGGTCAGATAGACATTTGAAAAAAAACACCGTTTAAAAAAATGGTCGGGATAATGTGTTCTTTGCTATTCCTCTTTTCCTTTGATCCTATAAATTGCAAGTTTCCGCTTACCTGGTGACACAGCTGAGTAATTTTCTCAATGTTCAATACAATAGAACTGTCTTGATGTTCAAACTGAAAATTATGACTTGGCTAATAAGTAGTGGTTATTTGAGTTCAAGATGTTCTTCAGTTGTAGAAATGTCAGTAATCTTTCATGTAATAGTCGTGGAAGAAGAAAATGACCTGGTCGAAAAGGAAATTTTCTGTGGTGTTTTGTTCTCCTAGCTGGATGTTTTGGTTGTGGAGCTTTCAGTGTTTTTCTTCTGAACTACAACATCATCAGCAGCACAAACTCCAGGTAGCACAACTGAAGTATTTGAATTACTCCACGTATTACCCGTAGATTGTTCTGTTAACCTAGATCTTGATTGGTTTTCACATTTGTTTTAAATGTATCCCTCTTTTGATCTGCTTCTTGATCCTATGTAGGCTATGATTTTTGTGACTAACCCAATTTATCAACCAGTCAGAAAAATCATAGGCGATATAGGATAAAAAAAAACAGATCAAAACAAAGGTGCAAACAACGACAAGTTTAAGGTCAACAGAAACCAATCAAGATCGAGGTTAACAGAACAAGCTACAAATCAAACGTAGACCAATTCGAATACTTCACTTCTGCTACCTGAAGTTTGTGCTGATGATCTTGTTGTTCAGAAGGAGAACAATGAAAGCTCCACAACCGAAACATCCAGCTCAGAGAACGAATCACCACAACACTCATTCAACCAAACTAAAAATTTTCTCTATGTAATTCTTTTCGTTTGTTTTATTCAGTCAGTCAGTTGCAACGTAGAACTTTGTACGTAAGTACATTAGTTCATGTCGCCATACCACATCAGCACAGAGATGTAATTGTCAATTCAAATCCAATAGTAGAAGAGGTAGTAAAGATATTAGAAGTATTCGGAGAAGTTAGGATTTGCAGATATTATTCAAGAAGTATGATTAAATGAGAAAAGTTTAGAAAGTCAAAACTAGAGGTGTTGAAGAATCCAAAAGATTAGGGTTTGAGAGAACACAAAGAATAAATGCACCGGCGCCATTGCGAACGATTTTGAGCCATGTCATTCAAGGTCTCTAACCATCGATTATCATCTCGCGGACCCCAACCAGGTAGCCCACATCTACCAACATGACTCAGTCCACTTGCCAATGACTTCATGGATTTATGCCATGTTATGGTTTGGCCGCCCCTAACTTTCTTCCAGCCTGTTCCTACACCACAAAACAAAGCTCGACGAGGCAGTCGGTGGTTGGACATACGCAACACATGTCCCAACCACCTCAACTGATGAAGTTTCATCACTTCATCTATTGATCTGCCATTCTTATCTAGCATCTGATTCCTAATAACAGCGTTGCTCACTCGGGTGTCCCACGATATACGACCAATGCTTCGAAGACACCTATGATCGAAAACCAGTAACCTACGAATATCTTCTACTCTCACTGGCTATGTTTCACAGTCATAAAGTAAGACGGAGCGAACCACTGCATAGTACACTCGTCCTTTAGTCAGCAAACGGATATCAAATAACTTCAGAGGTTATTTTAATTATCTGAAATAATTTTCACCTTGTTCAAGCCATTTATTTTTTAAAAATGAAAATTAGAAAATTTCAATGTGCAGTACAAGGTCAGATAGACACATTTTAGGCAAAAAAAATGCACCGTGAGAAACATAGTAAAACTGTGAATAACAGAAAATGTTACCAAATGTAGTAGTACACAAGTAAAAGATTACGAGGTCAAGTTTACAGTCAAAACAATTTTTTAGTAAATAAAAGTCAAGAAAATAAAAACAATTTTTTAATAGATAATGTTACTTTATATATAAACTTTTAGACAATGTCTATGTAGACATCGTAAAAATGTTACTTTAAAGTTGACTATGTTTATCCAATTAAACTACGCATTCAAATTGTAAGATTGAACATGATTGTCTGTAATGTGCAAATCGGGAAAACAGGGGGAAACATTTCTAGAATGGAAGAACGTTTGAAACTCCAAACAACTGTCTGTCAAGCAATACTGAAGTCATAGTTTTTCAATACAAATATCAAGAAGGTTCTATTGTATGGAATGGAAACTTGGAGAAGCGCGGAAGCTATCATCCAGACGATACAAGTGTTTATTTTGACAGTTGTCTACGCAAAATACTTCGGATTCACTGGCCAGATACCATCAGCAACAACCTAATGTGGGAGAGAACAAATCACATTCCTTGGGTAGAGGAAGAAGTCAGGAAGAAGCACTGAAAATGAATGGGACAGATATATTGTGGAAAACACCAAGTTCGTAACAATGCAAGCCCTAAAATGGAATACTCAAGGCCAAAGGTAACAAAGAAGACTAAAGAACCCATTAAGTGGAGAACAGGAGACAGACATGAGAAGAATGAACAACAGTTGGGCAGAACTTAAAAGGAAAGCGAAGGACATGGTAGATTGGCAAATGCTGATCGGCAGCCTATGCTCCATTGGAGGGAACAGACGTCAGTAAGTAAGTAAGTTGATGTCTTGACTGAAATTCGATCAGTCTTTATCAGGTTATAGCCATCGTATGCGGATTGCTTCGATACAGCCAGTATGATAATAAAAGTTTATAATACAGAATAGATAGAATGTGGTTAACAGGATAAATAAACATCATTTGTTCGCCATGTTTTTCAGTCCAAACATAATTGTTTTAAATGAAACAGGAAACATTTGAATAAAATGAATGGAGCGTAGATAGCAGTGATATCCTGGACGCGCGTTCCGTTCTATCTGAATCTTTTCAACAGGATGTGCCTGTAATGTAGGGTTGATGCTGATTCCGAAACACCAACCCCGTACCGTTCATTTCCAACCCCATTGCGTTTTCCACTTGGGACTTAATAGTAATATTGATGCAGTCTGCACAGGATGCATTGTATACCAAAGTAATTGATCAATAGGAACATTTCAATAGTCAATATAACTGAATTAACTATTTGTTCAATTGTGAAGTTTTATCAATATCACTTTGATTCAAATGAAAATAGTTTATATTAGCAATTATTAGAAACTAAATGAACCAATGAGAACCAAGTATCACTCGTAACTATTTGATCCAATTTGTCAACTTTAATTAATTTGGAAAATGTACCTCTTAGGAGGATAATTGTTAGTTTTTGTAATGGAGTAAGTAGAATGCAAGCCCTCACTTAGAATCCTCAAGGTCAAAGGAAAAGAGGTAGACTAAAGAACACATTATGCCAAGATTTGTAATAAGATATGTAAGGAATGAACAGCAGTGTAGCAGAATTGTTAAGGAAGACGGAAGATAGAGTAGGTTGGAGAATGCTGGTCGGCGACCTATGCCCTATAGAGAGTAACAGGTGTAAGTAAGTAAGTAAGTAAGTAAGTAAGAAAGTAAGTAAGTAAGTGCATAAGTAAGTAAGTAAGTAAGTGCATAAGTAAGTAAGTAAGTAAGTGCATAAGTAAGTAAGTAAGTAAGTAAGTTAGTAAGTACGTAAGTAAGTAAGTGCATAAGTAATTAAGTAAGTGCATAAGTAAGTAAGTAAGTAAGTAAGTAAGTTAGTAAGTACGTAAGTAAGTAAGTGCATAAGTAATTAAGTAAGTGCATAAGTAAGTAAGTAAGTAAGTGCATAAGTAAGTAAGTAAGTTAGTAAGTACGTAAGTAAGTAAGTGCATAAGTAATTAAGTAAGTGCATAAGTAAGTAAGTAAGTAAGTAAGTTAGTAAGTACGTAAGTAAGTAAGTGCATAAGTAATTAAGTAAGTGCATAAGTAAGTAAGTAAGTAAGTGCATAAGTAATTAAGTAAGTGCATAAGTAAGTAAGTAAGTGCATAAGTAAGTGCATAGGTGCATAAGTAAGTAAGTAAGTAAGTAAGTAAGTAAGTAAGTAAGTAAGTAAGTAACTAAGTAAGTAAGTAAGTAAGTAAGTAAGTAAGCAAGAATCTAAATGTTCTATTCATTAGTTGTACGTTTAACGTTAAACGTAAATCGATCGCCGATCGATACTACTTATTTATTCTATAAACTACAATTGTATCATGAAGTCATTGATAATCAATACTCTTCACAATAAAAAATCTCATTTGTTTATTTTGAAAGTAAATTCACTGCGTTTAAGTAAAACATTCACAAGGAATAATTTTCAAATCGTTTTATTCAAACAAATAAGAAATTGATTTTAGATTTTATTGTAAATACAATGTAACCTAGATTAGATTGTATTTAGTAGTTATTCAATGGGGGTTATTGTGTACAAATTTCAAATAGATCTAATTGTTGTTAATACTGGTAAATACTATTTTTCTGTAGGTTAATTCAACAAATGGCTTTTTTTTAGCGATTTAGTCTTCTACGGAATGGGGACAGAAACCACACGCTCAACTCCCCTTCTTTATCGGAGCTTGGGACCAGCCATAATCCTGATGAGGGCTCTAAATGGAGTGGCCAGACACTATCAGCAACAACCTGCAGTAGGCGAGAATAAACCAGTTTCCTCCAGCTGAGAAAGAAATCAGGAAGTGGATAGGACATACATTGAGGAAAGCACTCGACTGTGTCACAACACAAGCCCTCAGGTGGAACGCTCAAGATCAAAGGAAAAGAGCAAGTCCAAAAAACACATTACTCTGAGAAATGGAGGCATATATATGAGAAAAATGAACAACAATTGGACAGAACTGGAAAAGGAAGTCCAGGATAGAGTCGGTTGGAAAATACTGGTCGGCGGCTTATTCTTCATCGGGGTTAACAGGCATAAGTAAGTGACTGGTTTAGTGAGGAAATTCCCAGAGTTCTAGTGTGAAGCTGTAACCAGTGGAGTTCATCACTGTCAAGTGCATGTGGTTACCTGCCAAAGACAATGATTAAGGTCGCGCAGTACTATGAATTGATTGAAGTTAGACATAAACACGTTGGATTCCGGCTCACTGGTTTAGAGTTTAAGTGTTCGCGCGCTTAACTGAAGGTTCTGGGTAAAGAGAAAGTCAATGATAAGAAAATTTATCATCACTGTACAATCCAAACTGAGGTTTGGACTGAGAAATAACTGTCTAGGTAGTTTAGATACACACTATTGCCCAGTTGAAATCAAAACAAGTAATTTGGGTAAGTAATGGTTCTAATATTCATCATAAAAATAAATATATACATCATTACCTAAATAAATATCACCACTTAGTTATTCCACCAACAATTGTTCAGTTAATCAAATCAACAGCAACAAATAAATGTTATTCAATCCATCCTGGATAGATCAGATTCCTTCAAAAGATAATATTTGGTTGCTTTATAACACAGACTGTTTCCTATTCTGGAAGAATGCTTCAATTCACAATCAAACTGCACAATTCCAGTCAAAACAAGCAACACAATCAAAAGAGGAACAAATCAATATGACTGTCGCCATGACTAAGTATCAGCTTAAACAACATCAATGCAGTTCAGAAAGAAACATAGAAACTCAGCAAAGACAGAAGAAATAGAAACTATAATGAAATACAAATATTATCATCTCAAAATGGAATTAAACAGATTAACAAAATGTACCAGTGAAGGAATCAATATGGACAAATTACAAATGTCTACATTGAGGGTTTTTCACAAACAACGCCTTCGAAAAAAATGGATCTTGCAATCATAGCCAAATTGAATGCAATTTTCCACAATCACGTGATGATGAAAACCACCAATAAAGAGGAAGTGTTTAAATTCGTCATACCTATGTGTACTTATCAATCGAACTTTACATGTGAGGTCAGTTGTATGGAGAGTACAATTGGATAAGTCTGTCATCGTATGACGGAACACCATCCATCTTGGTTGGGTCAGGGTCACGTAAAAGTGATTAAAAGTTCTATTTTTGCTTACTCAGTGGACGCCAGACATCAAGTTGACCATATTCCATCAAATTCAACACATGATTTGACGAGTTTATCCTTTTCATATTGTTGAAGTAATCGGAATTCATATTCATAAACCTACTCTTTACATTGAAAAGAAGTTTGTACAATCATTCTCAGTGCCTTGGCTATCGGAACAACAGTAAATTTTAATTGAACGTTGATTAACCTAATTCATTCAAACAATTCTCGAATTTCTTTTAACTTTCAGAATTTCTCATATTCTCAGCAATCATCCTTTGATTTGTACATACTAAATACTCACCTTTTATCAAAATATGTTAATAATTCTTTGACATATTAGGTAACACAGAAATTATCTCATTAAACTCATGGAATATTTATATTTTGATTATTTTGATCATTTTTCTTCCAGTTACGATAGACAAACAGACAGACAGATGCAACACAGAACTTCGTACGTAAGTACATCAGTTCAAGTTGCCATACCACATTAGTACAGAGACGCAACTGCCAGAGTAATAGCGATAGTAGAAGTATAAGCAGTAATGGAGAAGATTAGGGGGAAGATATGATTCGATAAGTATAATTCAGTGAGATAAGTTTAGAAAGAGAAAGATGGAGATGATTAGGGATTCAGAAGGTTAGAATTTCAGAGAACACAAAGAGTGGATGCACTGACGGCATTGTAAACGATTTTGAGCCATGTCGTTTCTTCCATTTACGCAATAATATTTCAAAATCATTGTGACATTACGTAATCTTAACGTTTCGTACTTACTCGGTAAGTATGAAATCATTGTTACAAATTCTATAAATCAGTGCACATTACTTATGCACTTACTTACTTACTTACTTACTTACTTACTTACTTACTTATGCACATACTTACTTACTTACTCACCTACTTACTTACTTACTTACTTACTTACTCACTTACTTACTTACTTATGCATTGTCATTTATCCTTTCCATATCTGTCTTCGAATCTCGGCTTAATGTGTTCTTTATTCTACTTCTTTACTTTTGGTCTTGAATATTCCAAATAAGCGTTTGCTACGTGATGCATGTTGGCGATTTGCGCAATGTGTGTCCTATTTACTTCCAGCACTTCTTCCTAATTTCTTGCTCAACTGGAATCTGATTTCTTCTATCTTTTACTAGGTTGTTGATGATACTGTTTGGCTAACAGATCCTCACTTTCTTGCGTAGACAACTGTTAATTAACAATAATCATCATACAAATCAACTCAAGATACTCATTTATTCAAGAGATAAATACATCCTTTGATGTTTTATCTAAATATAAATGTATACCACTATTGATTTCTTATGATTTCAAAAGATATTTAGACATTAGGCTGCCTAATATTCTTGTTATTTTAGAATATACTCATAACTCTGCATGACACCCTTCTTGGGTGACTGCCGGTCCCAAGCCCGTATAAAGGAGGAGGATTGGGCATATGAGGGCAACGACTCCATCTTGTAGTAAGCCAAATCGCTAACTAGAAATGGTCGGAGTTGGCCTATGCTACATTTATGATAGCAGGTGTAGGTAACAGAGCAGAGTATACTAAAAAGAAATTTGTTTTGTCTTTAACATTATTCAATAGTTAACATAAAAAGTTTCATCATTTTCTTCATATATTCAGCACTGAATTGACATTTTTAATTTCAATAAGTTAATGTGCATTTGATATTGTTACACTTTTCAGAACATGTAAATCTATTTTTTCTGTTTTTTTTAATGAAATGATATAAATTGGCTCTTGTACTGCTTTCATCTACTTCGATATGCTCTTGTTCAATATAATATTTTTTTGTTTAAAATTGTCTATTCTATCTGCTTAATTTCCATGGTATAATAGTACAATATGTACTTTCAATATTCATTTTATCATTCAGAGTTCAATTGTGCAATAATCAGTAGAGTATTTTTTTGTCGATTAAAACAACTTTTAACAAAATAATTATTGACTAAATCTTAGTTGTATTACTTTTTCAAGATTTAAATCATTGTACAAGTAAGAACAAGTACATAAGATAGGTAGGTGGTTATGAACATGACAAAGATTTGGCAATCTGGTCAAGATTACATAATACTAATACAACTTGGAACGAACGAAGAAGTGAAGACCATATAAGAGTAGATATAATTTATTTGCGAAATATGTACGCATAATCTTCAAACATCCATTTGTAATTCAAGCAAGTTATTGACTGCCTCTACTCAAATCTCTTCTAGTCTTCAATACATCCTGATGGTGCCATGTCTTCAGATCACCTGATCTTCATCTATCTTTAAGCAACTTCCAGGTAACGTTTCGGCTGCGTACTACTTATATGCCACTTTGTGAGTACCATACACCAGTTATAATATTAATGACAACTGTTTTTATTATTACCACTGTTAATTTTTAAGAAGCTATTGGTAGTTAATAGAATAAGCTTTAGTAGTAATCACTATTTATTGCTGATAATTTCGTTTTGAAGACAAAACCAAATAACCTTTTAAAAAATTAGTATCATAACGAACTAACAATAGTTCATTTTATAACATAGTTAGGTATTTTAGAAAATGATATAAATGTGAATCTATTTTGTGTGTGATACTTAAAGTTAATGTCAAAGATTTTCATGAAAGCAGACAACAAAATCATTTAGTTTCTAGAAATAAATGTTTACTGAATTGTATTCAATTATATTCAAATCCTCATGAAATGTTGGATACACCTATGGATATGATTTGACAAAGTACTATTTCTCTTCAATGATAGTTCAGTTCTGCAACACACTGAATTCATGTTTCAGCTGTAGCTTTAAATTAATAATTTTTAAGCGATAATAGAGAGTACTGAGATGGTGACAGTCTTATGTCACTCTTATAGTGTTACTTGAATTTAACTACATCACATTGTAGTTCTCAATACCATCGACCGGAAAAAAAAGAGTGCATACAAGTGATTAAAGTTCTGGTAAACTTAATTCGGTTTTCTATTTAAACATGTAGCATCGAGAAGACAAAAACGTTTGTCGACTGTATAACTATCGTTTCAGTACGCCTTCTTGGGCTAATGCCGGTCCAAAGCCCGGATAAAAGAAGAGAGTTCGGGCATCAGGTTAGCGACACATCCAGTAGAGAACTTACTCGCTAAAAAAAGGTTATCCGAATAAATAATGCAGATCATCTATACTCGGTCTTTGGAGCTGGAAGATACTCATTTAGAAGAGTTATGACGTCTCATGTCAAAAGCCGAGTTTCTTCGGACGTCACGTGGCCGATACCACATCTGACTACCTGCGAAACCAACTATTAAGGTACACGGAATATTCACACAGTGTGGGAGACCGGAATTTAATTCGTAACGGAAGTATAAAGATATAAACGAGCGGTATTTGGAATCAGCGAAAACAAATGAAAACAGCAGGGACGCGAAAGATTAGCTTCAGGGGAGATGCCTTTGTAATCCGGACACAAAGAAGAAAACGCCTCATGTTCACAAGTAATCACAATGATGTTATCCAAACAAGCACAAAAAGGCACTGATAAGATGGAAATCTCAAGGATCCAGAATCACCAAAGCATCCTTTAAAACAAAGAGGGAGCTAAAATGAACGTCATCCAATGCTATGCACATACCAATGACTAAAATGACGACACCAAACATCTATTCTATAAGAGGCTGTAGTCAATCGTTGAGAATTCCCTACCAAAGAACTTGACTATTCTGATGGGATACCTTAATGCCGAAGTTGGAATGAACAACACTGGATATGAAGATATCATGGGAAGACATGACTCGGAGAAAGAAATAAAAATGGTGAGGGGCTTGCAAATCTATGTGCATTCAACAAACTCGTCAAAGAAGTCACCATATTCACTTATAAGCGCATTCATAAACCTACGTGGATTTCACCGGATCACACTATACAGAACCAAACCGACCATATCTATATCAATAAAAAGTTCAGAAGGACCATAGAGGACATGAGAAACAAGAGATAATCTAATATATCTTCAGATCACCACTCGCTGGTCACAAAGATGAAATCGAAACTCGAGAAGCATTGGACAACGGGGCGAAAAACACAACCAAATCTTAACAAGACTTTTCTTCAGGATACTGACGAATTCAAGGAAACCCTCAGAAATAGGTCTCAAGCGCTTCGTGATCTACTCAGTGGAGAGGAAAACTACATTGGGGAACGACTGGAAAGCGATCAAGGAAAAAAATTTAAGGATATTATGTGGTTTTGAGTCAAAAGCAGCACCATCACTAAGAATCGGTCACTGTTGGTACTCTGGACAATATTCAAGAAAGGAAGAGCGAGAAGGCAGCAATCAACGTTAGCCGAATAAAAGCCAAGACACAAGGTGATTGCAATGAAGAGAACAAGTAAGTGAGGTGGATGTCTACGGAAAATATGTGGAAGATCTAGCTTCAAGAGCAAGAACGATATTTGAGACGGAGAACGAGTAGTAATCGATTACAAAGAAGAATACCTAATCAAGAAACCTGTTAATGGGACAGAGCTGGGAATTATCTAAGCAAGCGTTGCAACAGTGGTGACGAGGAAAAAGGAAAAAAATTCAAGATGCCTATTTCAGATGATCAGCTTAACCGAATACTACAACAACAGCAAGCACAATTAGATGCACAAATACGGTTGTTGGAGACCCTAACTCAACAGCTCAACATCCAGTGTTCGAGTTCATATGCTATTCTAAATACGTCTTGTGAAGCAGTGGCAAACAGCATACCAGAATTCATCTATAATCCTGATAAGTTCGGCACTTAGGAGCTTGAGGCTATTACGAGAGTACCTTAGTCGATAAACGCGAACGAGACTTTTACCAGCTTCCAGGAAGGCTACCCTGAATCCAACCAGAAATCGGAAGACTTTGTAGGCGTAGAATGAATATTCTACAAGCACCCAGCAATCCCAGTACAATCAAGCATACAACTCTCGTTTATTTATACAACATAACAACGTCCTTGAGACAGTTAAGAAAATAGCATACTAAAATACACTGTAGCCAATCACAGCCATTCGATTTTCCTGGTGGGAATTGAAATCTCAAGGTCATTTGATCAGCCCCTGCTGGCGAAACGTGAAAACCGAAAATACGGCATTATCAAGCGAATTTTGGGATCTAACATCCCCAACACTCCTCCCCTTTTTAATAGCGTGTTCTCCTGTGGTTGACTTGCATCTTGACTATTGTTCGCCGCTGTCTGAGGGGATACCTTCGGGAACGAAGAACAGCTTGCTGCTGAGTTTCTTCCTCGTAGCGGGGCTCTCGGTAGGTTGAAGGTATCAAGCAAGATGTCAAGGGGAAGGCTTTCTCGCTCTTGATGGGCGAGCTGGGGCGAGCCGTCTGCGGATCTGATTGCGGTGACGTGACCATTTATCACCTCCTACCTCTACTTCGTACATAACTCGACCAACCCTTCTGACCACTCTCGCTTCTACCCAAGGACCATGGTTCGTTCTGTAGTCGCGGGCAAACACAGGGGCATCCCACCTCGTAAGCGGATTGTCTTTGCTGCTTTGTCTCTACTGATGAGGGTGCATTGGTCGGATGCATCAGGCTGTGAATCGTTTTCAATCTTCTTCCCATCAGATTTTCAGCTGGGGACTTTTGCTCCGGTAACAATTCAATTGGTGTTGTCCGATAGACGTACAAGAAATTTTTTAACGTTTCGGCTGGCTTCCCCTCCCCTTTTGACTTGTGCTGTGCTCTTTTAAACGTCTCCACAAACCTTTCCGCCTGCCCATTCGATTGCGGGTGGTCATGGTGGCGAGCGTAAGTGTTTACTAGCTAGCCGTTGACAGAAATTCTGGAATTGAGGAACTGAGGTGCCTTGTGAGCCCATTGTACGGATACGATCACATCTGGTATGTCCATTCCGTTGAGAGAATTTCAGTTAGGAAGCTGTAATAGTCTAGTTGTAGTGGGCGGCATAACGCGAGGTCTTGAATTTCCGGCCATTTAGAAAAGGCGTCGACGGACAATTAAATACATAGTTCCATTTATTGGGCCCCGCCCCCGAAGTCGACATGTATCCTGGACCGACGGATGCTCAGGTTTGGGCCATGAAACCGGCGGAATTTTGGCATTCATCTTTGCCGCCTGCTGACACCGGATGCATTTTTCAACCAACGCTGTGACATGTTGATCCATGTGAGGCCAGTATGCATAACTCCTGGCTATGGACTTCATTCGTTTAATCCCAGGATGACCAAGATGGAACTGTCTCAGCACTTTTGCACGAAGGGATTCTGGCACCACTACTCTTTCACCAAACATCAGACAATCGTTCACGATGCATAGTGACTCCCGCCGCTGATACAGTTGCTTCATGTCACCTTCAAACTTTTTCGACGGCCAACCGTTAGTGACATATTTCATCATCAAGATGACGATGAAATATGTCACTAACGGTTGGCCGTCGAAAAAGTTTGAAGGTGACATGAAGCAACTGTATCAGCGGCGGGAGTCACTATGCATCGTGAACGATTGTCTGATGTTTGGTGAAAGAGTAGTGGTGCCAGAATCCCTTCGTGCAAAAGTGCTGAGACAGTTCCATCTTGGGCATCCTGGGATTAAACGAATGAAGTCCATAGCCAGGAGTTATGCATACTGGCCTCACATGGATCAACATGTCACAGCGTTGGTTGAAAAATGCATCCGGTGTCAGCAGGCGGCAAAGATGAATGCCAAAATTCCGCCGGTTTCATGGCCCAAACCTGAGCATCCTTGGTCCAGGATACATGTCGACTTCGCTGGCCCAATAAATGGAACTATGTATTTAATTGTCGTCGACGCCTTTTCTAAATGGCCGGAAATCAGCCCTGTAATGCCGCCCACTACAACTAAGACTATACAGATCCTTTCGGAAATTTTCTCATGAAACGGCATACCAGATGTGATCGTATCCGACAATGGCTCTCAATTCACCTCTTCCCAATTCCAGAATTTCTGTCAACGGCTAGCTATTAAACACTTACGCTCGCCACCATACCACCCGCAATCGAATGGGCAGGCGGAAAGGTTTGTGGATACGTTTAAAAGAGCACTGCTCAAGTCAAAAGGGGAGGGGACGCCAGCCGAAACGTTACAAAATTTCTTGTACGTCTATCGGACAACACCAAATGAATTGTTACCGGAGCAAAAGTCCCCAGCTGAAATCCTGATGGGAAGAAGATTGAAAACGATTCACAGCCTGATGCATCCGACCAATGCACCCTCATCAGTAGAGACAAAGCAGCAAAGACAATCCGCTTACGAGGTGGGATGCCCTGTGTTTGCCCGCGACTACAGAACGAACCATGGTCCTTGGGTAGAAGCGAGAATGGTCAGAAGGGTTGGTCGAGTTATGTACGAAGTAGAGGTAGGAGGTGATAAATGGTCACGTCATCGCAATCAGATACGCAGACGGCTAGCCCCAGATCGCCCATCAAGAGCAGAAAGCCTTCCCCTTGACATCTTGCTTGATACCTTCAACCTACCGAGAGCCCCGCCACGAGAAGAAACTCAGCAGCAAGCTGTTATTCGTTCCCGAAGGTATCCCCTCAGACAGCGGCGAACAATAGTCAAGATGCAAGTCAACCACAGGAGAACACGCTATTAAAAAGGGGAGGAGTGTTGGGGATGTTAGATCCCCAAAATTCGCTTGATAATGCCGTATTTCGGTTTTCACGTTCGCCAGCAGGGGCTGATCAAATGACCTTGAGATTTCAATTCCCACCAGGAAAATCAATGGCTGTGATTGGCTACAGTGTATTTTAGTATGCTATTTTCTTAACTGTCTCAAGGACGTTGTTATGTTGTATAAATAAACGAGAGTTGTATGCTTGATTGTACTGGGATTGCTGGGTGCTTGTAGAATATACTTTCTACGCTTACCAAGACTTCTGTTTTACCGTTTGGATTCAGGGTAGCCTTCCTGGAAGCTGGTAAAAGTCTCGTTCGCGTTTATCGACTAAGGTAAACTCGTAATAGCATCAAGCATACTAAGTGCCGAACTTATCAGGATTATAGATGAATTCTGGTATGCTGTTTGCCACTGCTTCACAAGACGTATTTAGAATAGCATATGAACTTGAACACTGGATGTTGAGCTGTTGAGTTACAGTCTCCAACAACTGCATTTGTGCATCTAATTTTGCTTGCTGTTGTCGTAGTATTCGGTTAAGCTGATTATCTGAAATAGGCATCTTGAATTTTTTCCTTTTTCCTCGTCACCACTGTTGTAACACTTGCTTAAATAATTCTCAGCTCTGTCCCATTAACAGGTTTCTTGATTAGGTATTCTTCTTTGTAATCGATTACTACTCGTTCTCCGTCTCAAATATCGTTCTTGCTCTTGAAGCTAGATCTTCCACATATTTTCCGTAGACATCCACCTCACTTACTTGTTCTCTTCATTGCAATCACCTTGTGTCTTGGCTTTTATTCGGCTAACGTTGATTGCTGCCTTCTCGCTCTTCCTTTCTTGAATATTGTCCAGAGTACCAACAGTGACCGATTCTTAGTGATGGTGCTGCTTTTGACTCAAAACCACATAATATCTTTAAATTTTTTTCCTTGATCGCTTTCCAGTCGTTCCCAAATGTAGTTTCCTCTCCACTGAGTAGATCACGAAGCGCTTGAGACCTATTTCTGAGGGTTTCCTTGAATTCGTCAGTATCCTGAAGAAAAGTCTTGTTAAGATTTGGTTGTGTTTTTCGCCCCGTTGTCCAATGCTTCTCGAGTTTCGATTTCATCTTTGTGACCAGCGAGTGGTGATCTGAAGATATATTAGATTATCTCTTGTTTCTCATGTCCTCTATGGTCCTTCTGAACTTTTTATTGATATAGATATGGTCGGTTTGGTTCTGTATAGTGTGATCCGGTGAAATCCACGTAGGTTTATGAATGCGCTTATAAGTGAATATGGTGACTTCTTTGACGAGTTTGTTGAATGCACATAGATTTGCAAGCCCCTCACCATTTTTATTTCTTTCTCCGAGTTCATGTCTTCCCATGATATCTTCATATCCAGTGTTGTTCATTCCAACTTCGGCATTAAGGTATCCCATCAGAATAGTCAAGTTCTTTGGTAGGGAATTCTCAACGATTGACTACAGCCTCTTATAGAATAGATGTTTGGTGTCGTCATTTTAGTCATTGGTATGTGCATAGCATTGGATGACGTTCATTTTAGCTCCCTCTTTGTTTTAAAGGATGCTTTGGTGATTCTGGATCCTTGAGATTTCCATCTTATCAGTGCCTTTTTGTGCTTGTTTGGATAACATCATTGTGATTACTTGTGAACATGAGGCGTTTTCTTCTTTGTGTCCGGATTACAAAGGCATCTCCCCTGAAGCTAATCTTTCGCGTCCCTGCTGTTTTCATTTGTTTTCGCTGATTCCAAATACCGCTCGTTTATATCTTTATACTTCCGTTACGAATTAAATTCCGGTCTCCCACACTGTGTGAATATTCCGTGTACCTTAATAGTTGGTTTCGCAGGTAGTCAGATGTGGTATCGGCCACGTGACGTCCGAAGAAACTCGGCTTTTGACATGAGACGTCATAACTCTTCTAAATGAGTATCTTCCAGCTCCAAAGACCGAGTATAGATGATCTGCATTATTTATTCGGATAACCTTTTTTTAGCGAGTAAGTTCTCTACTGGATGTGTCGCTAACCTGATGCCCGAACCTCTTCTTTTATCCGGGCTTTGGACCGGCATTAGCCCAAGAAGGCGTACTGAAACGATAGTTATACAGTCGACAAACGTTTTTGTCTTCTCGATGCTACATGTTTAAATAGAAAACCGAATTAAGTTTACCAGAACTTTAATCACTTGTATGCACTCTTTTTTTTCCGGTCGATGGTATTGAGAACTACAATGTGATGTAGTTAAATTCAAGTAACACTATAAGAGTGACATAAGACTGTCACCATCTCAGTACTCTCTATTATCGCTTAAAATTATTAATTTAAAGCTACAGCTGAAACATGAATTCAGTGTGTTGCAGAACTGAACTATCATTGAAGAGAAATAGTACTTTGTCAAATCATATCCATAGGTGTATCCAACATTTCATGAGGATTTGAATATAATTGAATACAATTCAGTAAACATTTATTTCTAGAAACTAAATGATTTTGTTGTCTGCTTTCATGAAAATCTTTGACATTAACTTTAAGTATCACACACAAAATAGATTCACATTTATATCATTTTCTAAAATACCTAACTATGTTATAAAATGAACTATTGTTAGTTCGTTATGATACTAATTTTTTAAAAGGTTATTTGGTTTTGTCTTCAAAACGAAATTATCAGCAATAAATAGTGATTACTACTAAAGCTTATTCTATTAACTACCAATAGCTTCTTAAAAATTAACAGTGGTAATAATAAAAACAGTTGTCATTAATATTATAACTGGTGTATGGTACTCACAAAGTGGCATATAAGTAGTACGCAGCCGAAACGTTACCTGGAAGTTGCTTAAAGATAGATGAAGATCAGGTGATCTGAAGACATGGCACCATCAGGATGTATTGAAGACTAGAAGAGATTTGAGTAGAGGCAGTCAATAACTTGCTTGAATTAAAATGGATGTTTGAGATTATGCGTACATATTTCGCAAATAAATTATATCTACTCTTATATGGTCTTCACTTCTTCGTTCGTTCCAAGTTGTATTAGTATTATGTAATCTTGACCAGATTGCCAAATCTTTGTCATGTTCATAACCACCTACCTATCTTATGTACTTGTTCTTACTTGTACAATGATTTAAATCTTGAAAAAGTAATACAACTAAGATTTAGTCAATAATTATTTTGTTAAAAGTTGTTTTAATCGACAAAAAAATACTCTACTGATTATTGCACAATTGAACTCTGAATGATAAAATGAATATTGAAAGTACATATTGTACTATTATACCATGGAAATTAAGCAGATAGAATAGACAATTTTAAACAAAAAAATATTATATTGAACAAGAGCATATCGAAGTAGATGAAAGGCAGTACAAGAGCCAATTTATATCATTTCATTAAAAAAAACAGAAAAAATAGATTTACATGTTCTGAAAAGTGTAACAATATCAAATGCACATTAACTTATTGAAATTAAAAATGTCAATTCAGTGCTGAATATATGAAGAAAATGATGAAACTTTTTATGTTAACTATTGAATAATGTTAAAGACAAAACAAATTTCTTTTTAGTATACTCTGCTCTGTTACCTACACCTGCTATCATAAATGTAGCATAGGCCAACTCCGACCATTTCTAGTTAGCGATTTGGCTTACTACAAGATGGAGTCGTTGCCCTCATATGCCCAATCCTCCTCCTTTATACGGGCTTGGGACCGGCAGTCACCCAAGAAGGGTGTCATGCAGAGTTATGAGTATATTCTAAAATAACAAGAATATTAGGCAGCCTAATGTCTAAATATCTTTTGAAATCATAAGAAATCAATAGTGGTATACATTTATATTTAGATAAAACATCAAAGGATGTATTTATCTCTTGAATAAATGAGTATCTTGAGTTGATTTGTATGATGATTATTGTTAATTAACAGTTGTCTACGCAAGAAAGTGAGGATCTGTTAGCAAAACAGTATCATCAACAACCTAGTAAAAGATAGAAGAAATCAGATTCCAGTTGAGCAAGAAATTAGGAAGAAGTGCTGGAAGTAAATAGGACACACATTGCGCAAATCGCCAACATGCATCACGTAGCAAACGCTTATTTGGAATATTCAAGACCAAAAGTAAAGAAGTAGAATAAAGAACACATTAAGCCGAGATTCGAAGACAGATATGGAAAGGATAAATGACAATGCATAAGTAAGTAAGTAAGTGAGTAAGTAAGTAAGTAAGTAAGTAAGTAGGTGAGTAAGTAAGTAAGTATGTGCATGAATAAGTAAGTAAGTAAAGTAAGTAGTAGTAAGTGCATAAGTAATGTGCACTGATTTATAGAATTTTGTAACAATGATTTCATACTTACCGAGTAAGTACGAAACGTAAGATTACGTAATGTCACAATTGATTTTGAAATATTTTGCGTAAATGGAAGAAACGACATGGCTCAAAATCGTTTACAATGCCGTCAGTGCATCCACTCTTTGTGTTCTCTGAAATTCTAACCTTCTGAATCCCTAATCATCTCCATCTTTCTCTTTCTAAACTTATCTCACTGAATTATACTTATCGAATCATATCTTCCCCCTAATCTTCTCCATTACTGCTTATACTTCTACTATCGCTATTACTCTGGCAGTTGCGTCTCTGTACTAATGTGGTATGGCAACTTGAACTGATGTACTTACGTACGAAGTTCTGTGTTGCATCTGTCTGTCTGTTTGTCTATCGTAACTGGAAGAAAAATGATCAAAATAATCAAAATATAAATATTCCATGAGTTTAATGAGATAATTTCTGTGTTACCTAATATGTCAAAGAATTATTAACATATTTTGATAAAAGGTGAGTATTTAGTATGTACAAATCAAAGGATGATTGCTGAGAATATGAGAAATTCTGAAAGTTAAAAGAAATTCGAGAATTGTTTGAATGAATTAGGTTAATCAACGTTCAATTAAAATTTACTGTTGTTCCGATAGCCAAGGCACTGAGAATGATTGTACAAACTTCTTTTCAATGTAAAGAGTAGGTTTATGAATATGAATTCCGATTACTTCAACAATATGAAAAGGATAAACTCGTCAAATCATGTGTTGAATTTGATGGAATATGGTCAACTTGATGTCTGGCGTCCACTGAGTAAGCAAAAATAGAACTTTTAATCACTTTTACGTGACCCTGACCCAACCAAGATGGATGGTGTTCCGTCATACGATGACAGACTTATCCAATTGTACTCTCCATACAACTGACCTCACATGTAAAGTTCGATTGATAAGTACACATAGGTATGACGAATTTAAACACTTCCTCTTTATTGGTGGTTTTCATCATCACGTGATTGTGGAAAATTGCATTCAATTTGGCTATGATTGCAAGATCCATTTTTTCGAAGGCGTTGTTTGTGAAAAACCCTCAATGTAGACATTTGTAATTTGTCCATATTGATTTCTTCATTTGTACATTTTGTTAATCTGTTCGATTCCATTTTGAGATGATAATATTTGTATTTTATTATAGTTTCTATTTCTTCTGTCTTGACTGAGTTTCTATGTTTCTTTCTGAACTGCATTGATGTTGTTTAAGCTGATACTTAGTCATGGCGACAGTCATATTGATTTGTTCCTCTTTTGATTGTGTTGCTTGTTTTGACTGGAATTGTGCATTTTGATTGTGAATTGAAGCAGCCTTCTAGAATAGGAAACAGTCTGTGTTATAAAGCAACCAAATATTATCTTTTGAAGGAATCTGATCTATCCAGGATGGATTGAATAACATTTATTTGTTGCTGTTGATTTGATTAACTGAACAATTGTTGGTGGAATAACTAAGTGGTGATATTTATTTAGGTAATGATGTATATATTTATTTTTATGATGAATATTAGAACCATTACTTACCCAAATTACTTGTTTTGATTTCAACTGGGCAATAGTGTGTATCTAAACTACCTAGGACAGTTATTTCTCAGTCCAAACCTCAGTTTGGATTGTACAGTGATGATAAATTTTCTTATCATTGACTTTCTCTTTACCCAGAACCTTCAGTTAAGCGCGCGAACACTTAAACTCTAAACCAGTGAGCCGGAATCCAACGTGTTTATGTCTAACTTCAATCAATTCATAGTACTGCGCGACCTTAATCATTGTCTTTGGCAGGTAACCACATGCACTTGACAGTGATGAACTCCACTGGTTACAGCTTCACACTAGAACTCTGGGAATTTCCTCACTAAACCAGTCACTTACTTATGCCTGTTAACCCCGATGAAGAATAAGCCGCCGACCAGTATTTTCCAACCGACTCTATCCTGGACTTCCTTTTCCAGTTCTGTCCAATTGTTGTTCATTTTTCTCATATATATGCCTCCATTTCTCAGAGTAATGTGTTTTTTGGACTTGCTCTTTTCCTTTGATCTTGAGCGTTCCACCTGAGGGCTTGTGTTGTGACACAGTCGAGTGCTTTCCTCAATGTATGTCCTATCCACTTCCTGATTTCTTTCTCAGCTGGAGGAAACTGGTTTATTCTCGCCTACTGCAGGTTGTTGCTGATAGTGTCTGGCCACTCACTCCATTTGGAGCCCTCATCAGGATTATGGCTGGTCCCAAGCTCCGATAAAGAAGGGGAGTTGGGCGTGGGGTTTCTGTCCCCATTCCGTAGAAGACTAAATCGCTAAAAAAAAGCCATTTGTTGAATTAACCTACAGAAAAATAGTATTTACCAGTATTAACAACAATTAGATCTATTTGAAATTTGTACACAATAACCCCCATTGAATAACTACTAAATACAATCTAATCTAGGTTACATTGTATTTACAATAAAATCTAAAATCAATTTCTTATTTGTTTGAATAAAACGATTTGAAAATTATTCCTTGTGAATGTTTTACTTAAACGCAGTGAATTTACTTTCAAAATAAACAAATGAGATTTTTTATTGTGAAGAGTATTGATTATCAATGACTTCATGATACAATTGTAGTTTATAGAATAAATAAGTAGTATCGATCGGCGATCGATTTACGTTTAACGTTAAACGTACAACTAATGAATAGAACATTTAGATTCTTGCTTACTTACTTACTTACTTACTTACTTACTTAGTTACTTACTTACTTACTTACTTACTTACTTACTTACTTACTTACTTACTTATGCACTTATGCACTTACTTATGCACTTACTTACTTACTTATGCACTTACTTAATTACTTATGCACTTACTTACTTACTTACTTATGCACTTACTTAATTACTTATGCACTTACTTACTTACGTACTTACTTACTTACTTACTTACTTACTTACTTACTTACTTACTTACTTACTTACTTACTTACTTACTTACTTACTTACTTACTTACTTACTTACTTACTTACTTACTTACTTACTTACTTACTTACTTACTTACTTACTTATGCACTTACTTACTTACGTACTTACTTACTTACTTACTTACTTACTTACTTACTTACTTACTTACTTACTTACTTACTTACTTACTTACTTACTTACTTACTTACTTACTTACTTACTTACTTACTTACTTACTTACTTACTTACTTACTTACTTACTTATCTACTTACTTACTTACTTACTTACTTACTTACTTACTTACTTACTTACACCTGTTACTCTCTATAGGGCATAGGTCGCCGACCAGCATTCTCCAACCTACTCTATCTTCCGTCTTCCTTAACAATTCTGCTACACTGCTGTTCATTCCTTACATATCTTATTACAAATCTTGGCATAATGTGTTCTTTAGTCTACCTCTTTTCCTTTGACCTTGAGGATTCTAAGTGAGGGCTTGCATTCTACTTACTCCATTACAAAAACTAACAATTATCCTCCTAAGAGGTACATTTTCCAAATTAATTAAAGTTGACAAATTGGATCAAATAGTTACGAGTGATACTTGGTTCTCATTGGTTCATTTAGTTTCTAATAATTGCTAATATAAACTATTTTCATTTGAATCAAAGTGATATTGATAAAACTTCACAATTGAACAAATAGTTAATTCAGTTATATTGACTATTGAAATGTTCCTATTGATCAATTACTTTGGTATACAATGCATCCTGTGCAGACTGCATCAATATTACTATTAAGTCCCAAGTGGAAAACGCAATGGGGTTGGAAATGAACGGTACGGGGTTGGTGTTTCGGAATCAGCATCAACCCTACATTACAGGCACATCCTATTGAAAAGATTCAGATAGAACGAAACGCGCGTCCAGGATATCACTGCTATCTACGCTCCATTCATTTTATTCAAATGTTTCCTGTTTCATTTAAAACAATTATGTTTGGACTGAAAAACATGGCGAACAAATGATGTTTATTTATCCTGCTAACCACATTCTATCTATTCTGTATTATGAACGTTTATTATCATACTGGTTGTATCGAAGCAATCCGCATAGGATGGCTATATCCCGATAAAGACTGATTGAATTTCAGTCAAGACATCAACTTACTTACTTACTTACGTCTGTTCCCTCCAATGGAGCATAGGCTGCCGATCAGCATTTGCCAATCTACCGTGTCCTTCGCTTTACTTTTTAATTCTGCCCAACTGTTGTTCATTCTTCTCATGTCTATCTCCTATTCTCCACCTAATGGGTTCTTTAGTCTTCTTTGTTGCCTTTGGCCTTGAGTATTCTATGTTAGGACTTGCATTGTTACACACTTGGTGTTTTCCACAATATCTGTCCTATTCACCTCCAGTGCTTCTTCTTGATTTCTTCCTATGCGGGAGGAATCTGGTTTGTTCTGTTCCACAGTAGGTTGTTACTGATGGCGTCTAGCCAGTGAATCCGAAGTATTTTGCGTAGACAACTGTCAAAATAAACACTTGTATCGTCTGGAACCTTCTTGATAGTTGTGTTGAAAAACTATGACTTCAGTATTGCTTGACAGACAGTTGTTTGGAGTTTCAAACGTTCTTCCATTCTAGAAATATTTCCCCCTTTTTTCCCGATTCGCACCTTACAGACAATCAT
>OX103979.1:75149736-75189676 GCA_944470395.2 Schistosoma turkestanicum | reverse complement strand
ATTTAGCTATACTTTTAAATGAACTGAGAAGAAGTAAGCCTATTCTTCATCTACGACCGTCGAAGTGCAGACAGCTGTTCGTTTTCTGTTGCTAGATGAATTACTGAAACATTCTGTATCTCAAAACATGAAACTGACTTATTTATGTCCGTTACTCCTAACGAAGAATCGGCCGATTTCTAGAATTCACCAGTCTACTCTATCCTAGGCCTTCCTTTCCAGCTCATTCTTTATATGTCTGTTTTCGAGCCTCGGCTCAATGTATTCCCTAGTCTTCCTTTGAAGATTCCAAATGAGGACTTGTCTTGTGATGCAGTTAGATGCTATCCTCATTGTGTTTCCTACCCAATTCTAGCACTTCTTCTTGATTTCTTCCGTAGCCGGCGGGATCTGGTTTGTTCTCCTCCACGGTAGGTTGCTGTTGATGGTGTCTGGCCAACGCATGCGAAGTATTCTGCATAGACATCTGTTGATAAACAATTGTATCTTCTAGTTAATGGGTTTCGTAGTTCGCCAAGTTTCCACCCCATTCAATAAAACTGTTTTAACATTTTTATTGAAAATCCTGACTTCGGTGTTGTTTGATAGACACGATAACAGTATTGACCTACAGTGGATCCAAATAAATTGTTTGATATTACAAAGTATATAGCTTTTCATGGATATTTCAAAACAATGCAACTAGGTGTCAGAATGATGCTGAAATGTTCAATTATACAATACTTATCAGAGAATGTGGGACAGCACAAAATCTACTTACAATTTAATAACATCACTGCTATACTACCATTTCTATTAACAGACTTATTCATTTATATTACTGAATTCAATATTCAAGTGAAGATAATGCGATGGCGTTTGACAAACCTCTCGGACGCTTTTGGTTTCACTGCAGATTTATACTTGACCAGAAGAAGATTATATATATATATATATATATATATATATATATATATATATATATTTATATTTATATATCACCAATCTTAACATTCTATAAAATGTACATCTCAAACCTTAGAACAATAACCTTGCTATTTTTTTTTCTCTAAAAATAATTCCGTATTAAACAAAAAGGTAGCATACGGGACGGATGAGATGATATTTAATTGACGTTTGATAAACTGTTATTTTTAAAAAAATATTTGTTTTAAAATGAAGTTAAATACTTTTCATAAAAAAACATAATCTTCTACAATAAATACATAAATATATTTATTTATTTTGTTGTATTAGTGAAGATTTAAAATCGTGCATTTTTCCTGCTTTCATTTGTTCAAAGTTCAATTTCGATATTGACAATTGATTTTGTGTTATTTTATCATGATGGAATCTATTGTTTATATTAGAATAAAAACACTGCTGGTCAATCAGTCATGCTTACTGATATTGAATAATTTAAAAGAAAGTGTAGTGTAGTGTAAACTTTCTATGATTTTACAAAATTGTACAAAATCAAATCATGCAAAACAAACCATATATATAATTGACATCCACTGTTTATTCAATAAACAAAGATATTTTTTCAAATAAATTGTATCTTGAATCATGTGTGGGTGCATTTCAAAGTCACCGACGTCGTGGTTGTTGTTGGCGTTGTTGTTACATTTTTAACACAAAGAAATAACCTTATCCTCGTATGAATTTTCAGGAGTAGACCTTCTACCAGGTGGATCGCTTATCGACTTAGAATATGCCGATGACATAGTCCTACTTGATGAAGACGCTGAATAAATGCAGAGTCTTCTAACTACCCTAAGCAACAATGCAAGTATGTTCGGGTTGTGGTTTTCCCGCTCGAAATGCAAAATGTTGCTTCAAGATTGGGTTGCATCGGCATCTGAACTAGTGATTGGGAGTGAAGTAGTCGAACATGTAGACCGCTTCACCTATCTTGGGAGTCTCATCAGCGCTGATAACCTGGTGACTGACGAAATCTCAGCTCGGATACAGAATGCTCAATTGGCTTTTGCCAACCTGCGTCACTTATGGCGTAGGCGAGATATCCGTTTGCTGACTAAAGGACGAGTGTACTGTGCAGTAGTTCGCTCCGTCTTACTTTATGGCTGTGAAACATGGCCAGTGAGAGTAGCAGATATTCGTAGGTTACTGGTTTTCGATCATAGGTGTCTTCGAAGCATTGCTCGTATATCCTGGGACACCCGAGTGAGCAACGCTGTTATTAGGAATCAGGTGCTAGGTAAGAATGGCAGATCAATAGACGCAGTAGTGACACTTCATCAGTTGAGGTGGTTGGCACATGTGTTGCGTATGCCTAACCACCGACTGCCTCGAAGAGCTTTATTTTGTAATGTAGGAGTAGGTTGGAAGAATGTTAGGGGCGGCCAAACCAAAACATGGAAGAAATCCATGAAGTCGTTGACTAATCGCAATGTCGCCAGTGCATTTATTCTTTGCGTTCTCTCAAATTCTAATCATCTAGATTCTTCAACTTTGTAAACGTTTCTCACTGAATCATTTTTCTTGAATAATATGTTCTAATCCTAACCTCTCCGATTACTTCTAATACCTTTACTACCTCTTCTATTATTATGGGATTTGAATTGACAATTATATCTCTGTTGTGATGTGGTATGGCAACATGAACTGATGATGTACTTACGTACGAAGTTCTACGTTGCATCTGACTGACTGACTGACTAACACATAGATATTCATTACACACAAAAAAAAAGATTATTTCAGGTATGAAGACAATTTTATGTATGTATGATACATGGTCAGGAAAGAAAGCAAAAAAGTACAACAATACCAGTAACAATAGTGCAAATATCTTTGTTATTTGATTCAAAACTAATCAAAATAACATTCTTTCTGATTCAGAACAAAATAGTTTTGTAATGAAAGTCATTTTAATTTGACAAGAATGTTGTAACATTACTAAAAATATCTCAATGTACTATAAGTAGTGTGGATTATTTGAATTAGATAATTATGAAGTAATATAATTTACTTACTAACTTACTTACTTACTTAATTACGCCTGTTACTTACTCCTAATGGAGAATCGGCCGATTACCAGAATTCACCAATCTCTTCTAACCTAGGCCTTCTGTAGGGTTCGTCACTAGTTATGCTTGAAGCTGTTAGTCGGTAAATGCGAACGAGACAATTACTAGCATCCAGATAGGCTACCCAAACTGAAGATAGAAGACTTGGTAAGCGTAGAAAGTATATTCTACAAACACCCAGCAATTACAATACAATCAAGCATACAACTCTCGTATATTTATACATCATAGAAACGTCCATGGGACAGTTACGAAAAAAACACACTAAAATACACAGCAGCCAATCATAGCCATGGATTTTCCTGGTTGATGGGAAATGAAATCTCAAGGTCAACTGATCCGCCCATGCTAGCAAACGTGAAATCTAAATTAAAGCATTTATCAAGAGAGTTTTGGGGATCTGACATCCCCAACACCTTCCTTGCGAATTCTATCCAACGGATAGTCATTCATTCTATGTGTGATTCTCATTCTCAATGCACTGTGTTCCCTGGTCTTCCTTTTTTCCTTTGGTTTTGAGGATTCCAATTGAGAGCTTGTCTCAAGATGCACTTGGTTGCCTTCCTCAAAGTGTGTCCTATCCACTTTCAGCGCTTCTTCCTCACTTCCTCATCAAATGGAGGAATCTGATTTGGTCTCTATCCTTGTAGTTTGTTGCTGATGGTGTCTAGCCAACGGATATGACAAGTTTATTTACTTGCCTACTTACTTACGCTTGTTACCCTTCGTGGAACATAGGACAAATAAGACCAGTAATCCCCAGCTCCCTTTATCCTTGGCTCTCCTTTCTAGTTGTTCATAAAAGCTATTCATTCTCTCAGCGTCTTCCTCCGATTACAGACGCAATGTGTTCCGTAGTATTTAACTTTTCTATTAGTCTTGGGGATTCTAAGTTAGCAATTGCCTTGTGATATAAAAAATATCTCGACTAAAAACTTCAAAACAAAGTTGATAGTCTGAATGAGAATGTAAATTTCCCATTGAAAATTTGAAATTTTTGGGATACTTAAAAATGAGAATTTTTTTATAACTATTTCAGAAGACTACAAAACAGAAGGAAATCATTTACCTCAGGTACAATAGAGAGTTAGCAGAGTCCGCTCTTACAATTGCTACGCATGTATAACCACTATCAGGCAGACTTTATTCCATTCCTTCTCACGGCAATGTGGTATCCGGAATAGAGACAACAAACGGTTGGTTGTTGGATATGGCGAATCCTGTCTAGGGAAGTTGGAAAATCCTCAATTCAAGTCAATGGTGCCCATTGGCTCTATCGTTCTGATGTAACAAATGAACTGTATCAGCTAACATCGCTCCAATGCTTTGTGAATTAGGCTTTATGAGTGGCTTCCCACAGAAATCACTTTCTTAAGTTTGACCTTCAGACAATATATCCAGCTCACTCACAAATTCACTAATATGTATGGCGCATCAATATTTACATGCCTCTTTATAAAAATAATAATAACGTGTGCAAACAGTAAACACTTCATCATTTTGATACTTTTAACTATATCGATAAGAAACTAACATGTGATCAAGAAAAGTGTTATCTCATATAAATTTGGTTGACTAGTTTATTAGCAAACAACCACTCCATTCTGATTTTCAACAATATTATGACTGATTGATTTACTTTTGAACGGGTTAGTTGACTTACTCTGATAATGATGAGTACGTCATGTTTAAATTTTCATTCACGTGACTATGGCTGATGATACATATGATTGGTGAACTATGGTCATATTCATTCTATGCTTGTCACACACTCAAACAATCAATTAATATGCATGAAATAAGTTGCCAAAATTAAAATAATTCCCAATTCACTGAACTGATCATGATTATCATAGTTGTTATTAGTAGTAATAGTAGTAGTAAAACGCGCGCTAATTGTTTAGAACCAAATCAACCAATCGGGTGATGACCTTGTGAAACAATGAATCTGATTGGTTTAATATTTGTATAAAATTCAGTTATTAGTAATAAACAGCTAAACTAATCATTCATTATTCAACTTGTTGATTTTTCAACAACAACAACAAAAAAAAAACAAAATCACAAATTACACATTACAATGAAATTGTTTATTTGGACAATAATAATTTTTGCCAGTTTCTTTATTGATCAATATAATGCAGAAAAAACTAGTTGTGGTTGTAAGTTTTCATAGATTTCAGTTTTAATTTTTGAAAAAAAATAATGAAAATTATAGTTTGTTTTATTTTAAACTGAATAATTTTTAAAAAAAATCTTGTATCGCTTAGTTCAGATTGAATTTAAATTGTGTTTCGTTTTTCTCTTAGAACAGATAATGAATTTTTCATTTTAGAGTCATTTTAGAATGCTGTTTATTACTGAAATCCTGAAACAATCATTGTTAGACCTGCCACCATTAGAAACCTGGAAGCATTGAAGTTGCGGCCGTTTTATCCTAGTATGGGACTCATCAGTGTCAGTGAGCATGAGAGATTCCTGCCACTCGCAGGATTTGTAAAGGAAACCTCTGGAGATTAGGAGGTGTACTGCTATTGATGAGTGCCATACCAGGACGAAACGGCCTTGCGAGTGCTTTCAAATTACTAATAGTAGTTTAACAATGTTTGATTCATGATTTTAGAAATAAGTAATAGTTATAAAAAATTTTGTTCATTCCTCTCATGTGTCTCCATTTATGGACGTGATGTGTCCGATGGTCTTCCTGTTTTCTTTTGGGATTGAGGGTCCCAAGTGAAGACTTGTCCGGGGACGTAGTTCAGTGACTTCCACTATCTATGTCTAATCGACCTCTAGCACATTTTCCTGATTTCTTCTTCCACTGGAAACTCTACCACAGTAGGATGTTGCTGATAGTGTCTGGTCAGCGAACCCGACGTGTTTTGCGTAGAAAACTTTTACTGACCACTTATATCTTGGGGGGTGATGGCTTTGGTAGTCGTTCGAGTTTTCTCATATAGCAGAACTTCCTAGACATTTGTATTGAAAATTATGACCGTGGTGTTTGTCAGCAGTTGTTTCGAGTTGCCGATGTTATTGCGTTGTAAAAATGCTGCCGTTGTTTTGTCAATCCGCACCTTCATATCCACCTTGTTCATCAACGATGCTACCTAGATATGTAAAGATTTTTAGCATTCTCCGACTTATCTCCATCAAATATGATTTGGTTGGTGCATGTTGTGTTGTATCGGAGAATCTTGCCTCGTACTTCTGAGTTTCGTTTTCATATAGAACTCATTAGCAGTGATCTTATAAGTGGGAATCGAACCCGAGACGTTCGATTTCGAATGAATAATTTTGGCTATGACCAGCTGCTATTTTTAGTAAGTTGGTGGTTTTCAACTAGATGGGGTCGTCAACCCCATGCTCAACCCTCTGTGGTGGATGTCGGCTCACCAGTTCTGTGGCGGTCGGTATTCAGTAAAGTTCCTAAACTTCGTATACTGCTCATCTTGGCAAGCGTTACTAGATAACACCCACCGGTATATAAATCAAAAGACGAATACGAAGCGTTGATTACGCTTTTTATCGCACCACACACGCACACACACATCACAGAACTACTGACATACTATGCAAATGTGAAAATGACATGAGAGTGCCCGAAGAGAGAGAGAGAGAGAGAGCCAGTCAATGGTATTAAAATGTACACATATATATATGCACATTAAAATCAATGAGTCATCGGATTATTTAAGCGGCTGACATTAACGCTCAAAGAGAATGAATATGCATGTAGGCGGTAATCAATGCTTAATCATACTTGTGCATACAAACGCGGCAGTAATAAAAGCACAGTGGTATAGCTAACTTATTGCTATACAACTGACTGTCTGTTCAATAAGTTATTCGAAAGGGCTTAACCAAATTAAATGCTTAAACTATTATTAGTTTACCTTAGTCAGTAAAGGAGAGCGAGGATCGATAATCCGGCGATATGAAAGTCTACTCTAATCCGAGCGTCCTAAACACCCATTAGGCTAAAGAAAAAGACTCGGCATGAAGTAGAACATGTATTCTAAAAGCATCCAGAAAGTCCAGAGGTCCGAGTTCACAAGAAGATAAGGATCCCGAATCAAGGAGCCGGGTCATATAACGTTACAGATAATGCATATTTAATACAGTTAGAATATATCCAAACACAAACTCAAGTGTATGTCAGTTGCTCTACCTCCCCCCCCCTTAACTGAGCTTGACACCAACAGAAACCCTAAAACGGCTCCATGCGAAGTTTTAGTCTTTCATGAAGGTAGGAAAACAGTTTTCTTTACTACCATTCTCTTTATTGATAATTATCCGGAAAAAAAAGGTATTTTTCATTTCATTTCAAAAATCTGAATAATTTATTTATTCAGATTAAAAACAAAAGAATCTTTTATAAATCGCGTGTTATTATAAATACACTGTAATCAATATAGATAGATGGATTAATTTTTCAACGAAACTAGAATAAATACAGTTGAAATTTCTTACTTTAATTCATCAAATTCAAAATTATCGTGAATTTTAAATAAGATGTTCATTTTGTTATAAAAATTATTAGTTATCGTTGTTATTATATTCTTATCGTGATTGTATTTGTTGTTGTTGTTGGACTAAAGGTATTTTATTTTCTGATTGTTACATGGGATGTAAAAATGTCATCATGAGATGACCATTGAAATGTTAATACACATTATTATTATGAATTGCATTGTTTCCTTAGTACGTTTCATGTTACAATTCGTACATTATTTTATATGTAACAGATGAAATATTAATTTGATAAGGTCTGTGACCAGTAAGGTAGTTGAACCCTGTCGGATGTAGGCAGTTATCTATCTACTGAAGACAATGAGTGATGAGGTTATGCGAAATCGTTAGATTGATCAAAGTTAGACATTAACATTGTTGGATGCTGGCTGAATGGTTCTATAGAGATTACGTGTACACGCTCAGAACACATATTTGTACATATTATTCGGTAGATATTGTCTTCGGCTCATGGAGACAAATTAGAGGGTTAACATGTAGTATCGTGAACATATATTCAATTTGTAATGTTCTTTTACCGGTTTTTTCACAGATCCCTACATTGAAAGTCACTTTTGTATAAAAATACATTTTCTCATTCTATAGAGTGATGTGTAGTTTGGTATGTTAAGCAGTATAAACTGTTGGTTTGAAATCTAACGAAACATTTTGTATAAGCGCTGGCTATGATCTGAACTTCGAAGACGACTAGTGTAGCAGCAGCCTCTGCAGTATCAACAGGTCTCAGCATATATTAAGGGAAAAATAAAATTCTGCGATACAACACAACATGTACCAACAAAATTACTCTCGATGGAGATGCCTTGGAGGACGTTAACACCTTTACATATCTTGGCAGCATCATCGACAATCAAGGTGGATCTGATGCAGATGTGAGGGCACGGATTGGCAAAGCAAGGGCTGCATTTCTACAATTGAAGAACATCTGCAACTCCAAACAACTTTCAACCAAAACCAAAATCAGGATTTTCAATACAAATGTGAAGACAGTTCTACTGTATGGAGCGGAAACTTGGAGAAATACGAAAGCCATCATCCAGAAGATACAAGTATTTATGAACAGTTGTCTTCGCAAAATACTTCGTATTCGTTGGCCAGACACTATCAACAACAATCTACTATGGGAAAGAACAAACCAGATTCCAGTGGAGGAGGAAATCAGGAAGAAGCGGTAGAAGTGGATAGGACACACACTACGAAAAGCACCTAACTGCGTCACGAGAGAAGCCCTCACATGGAACCCTCAAGGCAAAAGGAAGAGAGGAAGGCCAAGGAACACATTAGGCCGAGAAATAGAGAAATATATCAGAAGAAAGAACAAAAATTGGACAGGATTGGAAAGGGAAGCACAGGACAGAGTAGGCTGGAGAACACTGGTCGACAGTCTATGCTTCATTGGAGGTGACAGGCATAAGTAACTAAGTAAGTAAGTAAGCTGGCTATGCACTTCTGGGTTAACATGCAGACAAGGTTGAAAGAATGAAACTGTCAAATTTGTGGATCAGTAAGAATTTAGAGTTGAATGAAAGTTGTTCGGTGCTAAAAACGTGATTCGAATTGATGTTTTATGTCTTGTATTTGTCACATGATATTAGTCAACAGTTAGGGATGGAGAGAAAGTTTACATGTGAACTTTTATTGAAAATCAATAAAATTCGTCATAGATTTACTTAAAATTCAATCTTGATTGAACATTGAGAAAATGCAGTTGATCCGAAAAATGTTTTGACGTGATTTGCGTGCTATACATATTTTTTGAACAATCTGGTCACACATGAATACTCTTGCCAAGGCATTTTATATGAAGATTAATAAAAGGTCATTTAAAAAATTAACATAAGGTGATAATTGTAAATGAAGGAGAGAATATGGAAACAGTCGGAAAGGTTAGGAAATCATCGTGTTACCCTACGCCATTCAATGGCTTAAAAAGAATCAGGGTAAATTCGAGGTTATAACACATTGTTTGTGTACACATAACGGTGTGGGGGGAGGTTAATTTACAAAGACAGCCTTCAAAATAATGTTTAGAAACATTCAAGGACGAATTCTGAGGTTAACAGAAGATTTCACATGATAGATCTATGTTAGACCACCACTATAAAAACCGGGAAGCACTGAAAGATGGGAGTAGTTGACGGTGCGGAGGCATGACAGGACTCAAACCCAGCACATTGTGAGCGAACGCCTAACCCCTGGAACACTGTACCTACATCCAAAGGTGTTCATGTCTAACTTGGAAGCGTTTGCCGAGCAAAATTTCTTCCTTAATGAGACAGTATATTTAATTTGATATTCTTCTAATAGTGGTGAACAGTTTAATTTCAATAATAATTTAGTACATGTTTTGTTTTTATACAAAACTCCACATTGTTAGATGTAGGTATGTTTGTGAAATTTAATCTTTCTTTTTTGAACTCTTATTTCCGCCATATTTTCTACCCATTCAATAATCAATCTAATTTAGTACGTGCCTGAAACTTTATCTCATTATGGATTTTTTTCATTTGACTCGTAAATTTATTTGTCTACTGACATTTTGCATTACGGGGTTGTGAAGATTGTTTAGTTACACACATTTTGAAACCATGAATCGATCAATGTGTTAGACCACCATTAGAAACTTGGAAGTACTGACCGACGGCCGTTTTGTCTTGGTATGGGGGGATTCATCAGCAGTGCGCATCCACAACTTATGCACCCTGCAGGATTCGAACCCAGGGCCTTCAGTCATGCGCGTGAACGCCTAACCTCTTACATTTTTTATCTACCACTGAATATAGATTTTATATAGTTAATAACGGTGAATGATATTCTACGCCTCTAATCTTGTATTGACTGACATTCTTTAATAGACTAATGATATCTAATTCAAATCTTTCGCTTCATCGTTGTGATCCCATTGGTGTAAAGTTATGTAATCGATTTTGTAGTAATCACTGACTGATAAGTTTGACTTGATTGGTTCCCTTGCTTGCGCTAATTAAGATACAACTTGCTGTCGATGAACCGAACACAAACCAATGTGACATAATAACAGGACAACTTATCTATTCTCTGCGGCCTAACCCAGTTGTTAATTAGATCAAAAATTCCAAGGTCAACAGAAAGATTATTTAATCTGCAAACAGCGAATGAATTCACTAGTAATCAGTATAAATGTAATTTTATACAATACACTAAGCGTCCTTGGAAGAGTTACACAATGATAGAGAGAAGAAGAACTAATGAGCATTAAGATCCTGCCAAGTAGAAAACACAAACTGAAGGTGATAAGCTGTGCTTTCGACAGGAAATTGAGACATTCAAATTTTTTAAAAATAAATTAAAACGGTTCAGAGGTTTTTACAATCGATTTCTGGAGATCTAGCATCCGCAACATTTGGTTTAATATCCCCCTGTATTACTACTCATGCTTGTTAGAGTGAAGTCTAATGACGATCTAATGACAAACGATATCGTTCACTTATATCTGTGTTTTTTTTCTGACTAACGTTAGTTTCTTTTATTGAAAACAATGAATCGATCAATGATGAGTCCCATATAAGGACGAAACAGCTGTCTCTCATTGCTTCCAGGTTTCTAATGGTACTCTTAGATTGATCAATTCATAAGTTCAATAAAGTAAACTCAACAATCTTCACAACTCCATGATATAACGTGTATTTAGCGCGTAAATTTTCTACGAGATACGATCGCTAACAGCATTCATTACCCAGGCCTACTTCGTTATTCAGATTTAAGGGATTGGCAATAACCACAGAATCGTTCCATGCGGAGTTATTTGTCGTCAGTAATGTAATATAATGTACACTTTAGAAAAAAAATCATGAAAATGTTAAAAAAATTATTTGACATTCAAATAAATTAATTTTTTAATAAATTATTTACTTATTTCATTGTTGTAGCTGTACCATGTGATGTTGGAGAAAGTTTCTTATATGAACGTTATTGCTGTAAAACTGCATCCAAACAAGATGATTGTTGCAAAAAAGTTCGGTAAGTATTAATTATGTGCTGTCTATTATATACGTTTATTGATTTTTCAACTTACTTTGATTACGTAATACATGTAAGAGAAGCTAGTTTTTACAGTGTGACCTTCAGTCGGTTCAATCAGTTCCAATGTAGAACTGCGTACGTTTACGTACCTACATCAGTTCAAGTAGTTGGCATATCACATTAGCACCACACTAGAGAGATTGAATTGTCCGTTCAGAGCCAATAGTAATAGAGGTTGTTAACAGTATTAGCAGTAAAGGATAGAAGATATGAATGGCGAGGCGACAATAACGAAGTCATGAACAATTCTGAAGGAAGATAGATGACCGGTGTATCTGCAAAGCCACTGCAAAGTCTGTAACCAGACGGTTACGATTATCTAGTGGACTCCAACCAGGTAGTCTAAAACTACTAACACGACTCAGTCCAGTTGTTTATGACTTCATGGACTGGTGAAATGTTTTGTTTGGCCGTCTCTAGTTATCTTTCGGCTTAATCTAACACAAGAGAGCATCACTCAATGCAGTCGGCGATTGGTTGGGCATACTTAGCATGTGTTTTGACCACATTAGCTAACGAAGACCAGTGGATTCACAATCCACACTTAGTACTCTTTTTAACCACAGAACTGTTTACTTGATATCCCAGGATATATGATCAACACTTAGAGAGACAGCTATGATTGAATAATCGCCGAAGGTCTCCGGGTTCAAATCCTACGAGATGCAGGAGTTGTGGATGCGCCCTGCTGATAAGTCCCATAGCAGGACGAAACAGCCGTCTTTCAGTACTTCCAACTATCTAATGGTAGTTTATAACAATGATTGATTGATGATTTCAAATGTGTTAAAACATACGTCACATTGTTCATGTGGAAATCTTTCCTTGCTATTTTTTTTCCTAATTTCAAAATGTGTCACTCACACATGAATTGGATTTATTCAAATTTTTCAATCAATCATAGTAGAATAAGTAAAGTAGTAATCAGAATAATTCCCGTTGTTCTTCATTCATTCCTATTAAGTATGATAGACCTTTTATGTGTTAGGGAGATATAATCTTATTTGAAAAAAAAAATTGATCAGTGGAATTTTGAAGTTGTATATGCTGCAGTATTATGGTGTATGTGCTAATTTACTTCATATATCCTGTGACAACCAAGTAAGCAATGCTGTTGTTAGGAAACGGCTTCTAGGTAAAGATGGCAGATCAGTTAATGAAGTATTGAAACTTTATCAGTTGAGATGGTGGGGACATGTGCTACATGTGCCTAACCACCGACTGCCTCGTCGAGCTATATTTTGTGGGGTAGGAATGAGGTTGGACGAAATCTAGGGGTGGCCAAACCAAAACATGGCGAAAATTCATGCACTGATAAGTGGACTGAGCCATTGTAACAGGTGTAGACTACCTGGTTTGGATCCCCGAGACATTTACTTACTTACTTACTTACTTACGCCTGTTACCCCCGATGGAGCATAGGCAGCCCGCCAGTTTTCTCCAACCAACTCTTTCCTGGGCTTCCCTCTCCCCTAGACATTAGTAATCGATGATTAGCGACTGTGAATGACATGGCTCAAAATCGTTTACAATGGCGCAGATGCATTTATTCTTTGTGTTCTCTCTCTATTCCTAATCTTCTGAATTCCTCATCATCTCTACCTTTCTCTTTAGAAATTTATCTTATTGAATTATACTTCTTGAATAATATCTTCGAACCTCAATCTTTTCCATTACCACTGATACTTCTACTACCCATACTACTATGGGATTCCGGAATTGACAATTCGATCTCTCTCTGTGTGCTAATATGGTATGACAGTTTGAACTAATATACTTAAGTAGTAAGTTCTATGTTGCATTTGAGTGAGAGTGTACTACTGATATGGACCGATTTAAATAGTATATAGCAGTAATTAGTAATAGAATTCTTAATGGTAATAAATAAAAAAACAAAGAGATCATAACAGACAGAAAAACATAGAGCACAATCACAGTAATAACAAGAATGAAAACAATGATAGAGTTTCTAATGGACAACTTTCAAAGAAGATAATGTATTCACATTATCGATTAGTATGCTTTTTATTCCACTAGTATCGCTGACTCATAAACTGACTTGTTCGGAATGATAATTGCATATCAGTCAGTCAGTTACAACGTAGAACTTCATGCATAAGTACATCAGTTCAAGTTGTCATACCACATTAGCACACAGAGACGCAACCGTCAGTTCAGATCATATAGTGGTAGAGATAGTAGAAGTATTACTGGTAATGGAGAAGATTAGGTAGCGAAGATATGATTCAACAAGTATACTTCAGTGAGATAAATTTAGGAAGAGAAAGATAGAGATGATGAGGAATTCAGAAGATTAGTAGAATTTAAGAGAACACAACGAGTGGATGCAGCTGTACCATTGCAAACGATTTTGAGCCATATCGTTCAAGGTCTCTAACCACTGGTGACTTTCGTCTCGCGGACCTCAACCAGGTAGTCTGGATAGTTTCATATAGGCACATAAATTATTATTATTTATTTACGGGATAGTAAGGTCTGATGAAAATCTAACTCAAAAACAATACACTGTTCGTATATATCTTCTTTGTTTTAATTCAAAATACAAAAACAATACTCCCTAAAAGCAACTGATGACCATATCTTAGCAGAGGACTCCTTATCCATGCGCATGAACGATCCTGTGAGCAGGAATCGAACCACGGACCTATAGTCTCGTGTGCGAACACCGAACCACTTGATCACTGATTCGGCGTCCCATTTGCATGATTGCGGTTGTGCACCGATAAGAAGTCCCAAACTAGGAAGAAACAGCTATCCAATTCTTCCACGTTTATGATCTAAATGAAACTTAACAAATCTTATACTACTGATAACAAATTTGTAGAAGATAAAACTAGGCAATCAATCCAATCGCTTGACTTATTGACAATTCAAATCAGCTATAAATGTATACAAGTCAAACACAATAACCCATGCCAACACTCTATGTAGTGAGTGAGAAAAATGCATTTGCCAAGATTTGAATAATAGATGCAGCTTATGTGTTTGTGTTTGTATATATGTCTGTGAAATGACGTAGTTAAGGAAAATATGAATAGAAAACAAGGTCAGATGATTAATTCACTCTCCTACATTATTAATAATAATAATAATAATCGATCATCTATTTTCGGAATGACAACATTCTATGTTAATTAGTTGAGACAATTCATAGTTTGCCTCACATTGATTGATATGCGACCGATGAATGAAAATGTCCATTTTGTGTTAGAAAATATTATGCAGATGGTAGTTTTATTTTGATTTGAAATCATGAATGAATCATTGTTAGGCCGCAACCATTAGAAACCTGAAAGCACTGAAAGACGGCCCTTTCGTAGTACGCATCCACACTTAACGTATGGACCACTGAACCAGCATCCAACTGTATTAATGTCTAACTCCGGTGAGTCTAGGGATTTTCTGCAACCTCACCCACTTTTCTTCTGAAGTTATTGCCTACACACGACAGGGTTGAACTCCACTAGTCAAGTCTTCGCACTAGGACTTCTAGAACCCCATGAAGCCAGTTACTAGTGAGCTCATTAGCGAAGGTCCTGAGTTTGGATTCTGCGAGTAGGTGTCATGGATGTCGACTGCTGATGAATCGCATACTGCCAGGGATGTCCACTTTACCCATTTTCGTTTAATGTTGTCATAGACATGCTGTCAGATGTAACCTTATCCTGGTCTGAATTTTCAGGAGTCGAATTTCTACCAGGAAAATCGATTACTGATCTAGAATATGCCGATGACATAGTTCTATTTGGTGAAGACGCTGACGAAATGCAAAGTCTTCTGACCAACCTAAGCAACAATGCAAGCATGTTCGGGATGCAGTTCTCACCCTCGAAATGTAAAATGTTGCTTCAAGATTGGGTTTCATCGGCACCTGAACTAGTGATAGGGAGTGAAGTAGTCGAACGTGTAGACCGCTTCACGTATCCGGGGAGTCTTATCAGTGTTGATGGCCTGGTGACTGACAAAATCTCAGCTCGGATACAGAATGCTCGATTGGCTTTTCCCAACTTACGCCGTTTATAGCGTAGGCGTGATATCCGTTCACTAACCAAAGGACGAGTGTACCGTGAAGCAATTCGCTCTGTCCTACTATATGGATGCGAAACATGGCCGTTAAGAGTAGAGGACATTCGTAGCTTACTAGTATTCGATCATAGGTGTCTCCGATGTGTTGCTCATGTATCCTCGGACAACCGTGTGAACAACGCTGTCGTTAGGAAACGAGTAATAGATAAGGATGGAAAATCAATAGATGAAGTGGTGAAGCTTCATCAGTTGAGGTGGTTGGCACATGTGTTGCGTATGCCTAACCACCTAATGCCTCGACGAGCTATGTTTTGTGGTGTAGGAGTAGGTTGGAAGAAAGTAAGGGGTGGCCAAACCAAAACATGGCACAAATCCATGAAGTCACTGACAAGTGGACTGAGTCATGTTGGTAGATGTAGGCTATCTGGTTGCGGTCCGCGAGATGAAAGTCACCAATGGTTAGAGACCTTGAACGACATGGCTCATAATCGTTTGCAATGGCTCAGGTGTGCATCCACTCTTTGTGTTCTCTCTAATTCTAACCATCTGAATTCCTCATCATCTCTATCTTTCTCCTCCTAAATTCATCTTACTGAATTATACTTCTTGAATCATATCTTCGCTCTCTAATCTTCTCCATTACTGCTAATACTTTATCTCTATTACTATGTGATTTGAACTGACAGTTGCGTCTCTGTGTGCTGATGTGGTATGCCAACCTGAACTGATGTACTTACGTATGGAGTTCTGCGTATCTATCTATCTATCTATACCAAGACGAAACGGCCATCTTTCAGTGCTTCCAGATTCCTCTAATGGTTCCGGACTAATAATGATTCATTCATAATTTCTAGGTAAAATATTCGCATTACTAATTAAGATAGAAGAAAATAAATAAATGAATCGCTAAATATTCAATAACAGAAAAAATGAATTTTCAGAAATGAAACAACAACAGAAGTTCATGAATATCTTATCTCTTGTTATTCACATTCATCAATACTTACAGTAATATGGTGGTTGGTATATGTTATAGATGAAAGCAAGATTTCTTATCATATTGTCTAGAGATTATGATGAAAAGGTCACACACAATACCTTAAAAACAAAATTCAACCAAGTTTTTTTTAAAGTAGAAGATCATTTCATCCGAGGTTTTCTTTTTGTTAAAATGAAACTAATTAGTTGTGATTAGAAGCCTGGAATGGTCAATTTCAATCCATTTCGATAGTAGTAAAGATAGTAGAAGTATTAGTTAGCAATAATCGGAGGGATTAAGGTCAGAAAATATTATTCAAGAAGTAGAATCTAGTGAAATAAACTTAAAGAAGAAAAAGGGATAAAGGTGATGAGGAATTCAGAAGGTTAGGATTTCAAAGAGAACACATGAAGAATGGATGCATCTGTGGTGACATTGCAAACGATTTTGAGTCATGTCATTCAAGGTCTCTAATAACCATCGATTATTATCATCTCGCTGAACCTGACAAGATAGTCTACACCCGACAACATGGCTCAGCCTACTTGTCAGTGAGTGACTTCCGGGATTTGTACCGTGTTTAAGTTTTGCCGCCCCTAGATTTCTTCCAACCTACTCTTATATCACAAAGCATAGCTCCATCATCAGTGTGTACCAAGATCCTGCAAATAGAAATCGAACCCAGAACCTTCACTGTCGTGAGCGAACGCTTAACCTCGAGACCATTGGGTTGGAATCCATTGCCACGAATGTTTAACTTACATTAATCCATGATCTTTCGCATGCGGCGGATAACAGTCTACTCACACACTACACGGATTGAACTTCATTTGTCTAGTACTGTCAGGATTTTAATTATGGTCTCTAGTCTAGATCAATTCGTATCCAGAAAATAATCCAACTTCCACAACAAGTCATTTTAATTTGGCAACCATGTAATTTTCAGGCAGAGTTTTGTAGGTTTGTGTTTTTATACATTTGAAATCATTGTTGTTATTAACCTCCATTAGAAGAAACATTGAAGCACTGAAAGACGGCCGTTTCGTCCTGGTATGGGACTCATCAGTGGCATTGCGCATCCACGACTCCTGCTCCTCGCAGGATCCGAAACCGGGGATCCTCGGTATTGTGCGCGAACGCCTAATCATCGGACCACTGGGCCGTCAACCAACGGTGTTAATGTCTAACTCTGATTGATCTACTCATTTTGCGCGACCTCACCCACTTGTCTTTGGTAGTTACTGCCTACACTCCAGTGGTCACGTCTTCCCAACTAGAACTCCGAGAATCGCCTTATGAAGCTAGTCACCACTAGTGAGCCGTCCAGTACTTCCAGGTTTCTCAATGGTGGTCTAACAATGATTGAATGATGATGATGTTTTAGTTCTTAGTCATTCAATATTAGTTTAAACACTTTCTTTCTCACTTTTGAAAAAACAAACAAAACTTTAATTCCTTTTATTTCTGTTTGTTTTTCACAAACAACAGTTGGAAACCAATCACTATCACTGTATGCGTTGTTATCGCTGTGTTAATTGTAATCTGGATATTGAGTTGTATATTTGGATTATGTAAATGTCTTGTCAATTGCCTATGTTGTTGTTTCAAGCGGGAATAATCAAAAGCGCGCCAATTATTTTGTTTTATTAATATTACTTTTTTTTCGAATGACATTGTAATATTTTTTCACAGAAATTTGTACGTAACAGATACTTACTACTTATTATGTTCTATAAATAGTATAATTGTGTAAATATATTTCAGAAAAAATAAAATAAGCCCCAAATGGCAAAGTTCTTTTTAAAATTTCTTAAATGTTTGAATGGTAGTAGTAGTAGTAGACAGTGGAGTGTAAGACAACTGTTGTTTTCTGATCTTTTGTGAAGCTTTTCTTTTCAATAGTAATGACCATGGTTGTATGTACAATACGTTTTAAACTGCTTTGTACGTTCTATGTGTTAGCCAGTCAGTCAGTCAAACAACATAGAACTTCGTACGTACGTACAACAGTTCAAATTGCCATACCACATTAGCACAGAGATGCAATTGTCAAACCATTTAAAATCTGTTCTGGGAGTTAGAAGGTTTTCATTTAGAAGAGTTATGACGTCTCATCATGAAAGCCGGGTTCTTTTGGAAGTCACAAGGTCGATGCCCCTTCTGACAACCAGAGCCCTTCCACCGTATGCACAACCGGGTAGTGACATCCAACCTCATACTCATAAAAGCACACGAAACCAAATCGGTCACAATCAAATCCTTACTACACCTCCTAATAACTCTCTTATCTCTTTGACCAACTCTCCCTTCGATCGTTTGTCACCTCGCATCGCTGAAGCAAACGCTCCAAGCTCACGAAACGTTCTGTGTGTAGGATACCATCATTTATGAATTGTAAGAGTATATAAACAGACTTCTATTTTTCGACTATACAGCTCTATCTATTACCTTCGGAAACAGGCAAGGCGTTTAGATTTTTTTACACCGAGTATTCCAATAAAGCATTTGACCATTATTCTTTAACTACGTGTACTTATCAAATCTACTCTTCAACTGGTGGTTAGGTTTTTGTCACTCACATAAATAATCCAGAACTTTAACAAATTTAAGGTTACAGATATAAATGCGCACTGATTTTTTGTAACCAAAACTACAGTACGCACTCCGTATTCTGTCACAATTACTTCTTATCAGATTGTATTCGAATGATGCGTACACCATAAGAACGCAAGGATCAATTGAAAAGTCAGGATTTAGTGCAGCGGAGGATAAATTTTTGTCGAGAAATGCTTCCTTACCAGAGTATGAAACACAACAATTAGTCAGATAGTTACAATGCAGACCTTCGTACGAACGTATATCAGTTTAAGTTGTAATACCACATTAGCATAGAGAGATGGAATTGTCAATTCTAATCCCATAGTGGTAGCAACAGTATTAGCGGTAATCGAAGCTATGATTCGAGAAGGGGGTAAAAAGAATTTTGAAGCTTACTGTTTGAGTGAAGTTAAATAATCGTTTTATGTGGTGTGTCATTGTAAACGATTTAGACCATCCCATTCAAAGTCTGCAAATACCGGTTACTATTGTCTCGTAGACGCCATCCAGTTAGTCTACACTTATTTGCATGTTTCAATTCAATTATTACTGTTAGTGGGACATAGATGGAATTAAAGCATGACTAAGTTGCTACGCGCTGATTGGTTAATTTCCTATCCAATCAGCGCCTGATCGATTTTTGGAGAACAGGGTAGAAAACTCTCGTGTTGTTAGCTGCACGCTGATTGGCTAAATCTAATCCAGTCGATCACGTGAATTACTATCCAGAAGCTTCTCATGTAAATACTATAAAGAAACTAACGTTGTATCTATTTGGCCTTTGCCTTCGTATTTCCATTTAACCTTGCTATTTGGAACATAATCTTTTTCCTGTTCCAACGCCTTCTTGATCCGTTGGAACTTGTCCAGTGTATTATGGTCAGAGAATACTAACCAATCGGGTTTAGCTGAGAATTATTTAAGCAAGCCGTTACAACAGTGGCGACGAATAAAAAGGAAAAAAAATTCAAGATGCCTATTTCAGATGATCAGCATAACCGAATACTACAACAACCAACAGCAAGCACAATTAGATGCACAAATGAGGTTGTTGGAGACTCTAACTCAACATCCAGTGTTCAAGTCCATATGCTATTCTAAATACCCGACCGTAGCTGCTACCTTGACGTGGTGGACGGTCTTGCCTATCGTGATGACCCAACCGAGCTATATTGGCTGGAACATATGTTCCTCAAGGTTCTACCATGCCAGACAGGTCGATCGGAGAACGATGAGACTAAAAGCAGCTACTCCAGGTCTGAGGACGAAGTCGTACTGCTGAATGCAGAGGGATGTGACAGCACTAAGGTGTTTCCCTCGGACAACCAGCATCTGCAGCGATGCTGCCTTCTCACAAGGAAGGAAGGATTAGAAAAGGTCGGCCCTAAAAATGTCACACCTCCCCTAACTCACGGATTTCCGTCTCCTTGGGTAAGGGTGCCCACTAAGGGCCTTTAAGAACGGAGCTAATCCTCAAAATACCTTTCATAAAAAGGCCGTGCGTGACCGGCCTCAAGCAGTTGTCCCATGGACTCTGCAGTCACACTCACAGGTCTCCAAGACCAACACTAATCTATCTTCCTTTTCAGGTCCCTCAAGAAACAACCTTCCACGGTGTTGGCAGCCGGGAAGTGACAACCGCCCTCATAACCGTAACAGCACGAGAGACCAATCTGACTGACTATTCTAAATACTACTTGTGAAGCAGTGCAGTGGTAAACAGCATTCCAGAATTCATCTATAATCCTGAATGTGGAAATACTTTTCTAACGTGGTTTAAACGTTGGGAAGATACATACATTTACAATTGAATTCGGTAAAAACAACCACCAAACTGACCACTAACTAATTAATAGCAAAACTCTACTCATCATGATTCAGTTTTTTATTGGACAAAAATTTTACAAAAAAAAAATGAAGAATGTCATAAGTTCTCATTTCAGCGGAAAGAAGAAAGGAAGGCAGAAAGGCAAGAAGAAAACCGCACGTCGGGTACAAACAAATGCAAAACTTGAATGAAATGAAAGATGAAATAAAATTAAATTAATCCTTTAAATATATTTGTTAATTTAGTTTTAGATTTTTTTCTTGTTTCTTTGAATAATTTATCATTCAAAAAAGAAATAACATTTTCATACGATGGTAATTTTTGCACTTGTCCAAAACCAACTAATGTTGGTTTGGCTTGATGAAACATACCATGTAGTAGTTCATGTAGATCACTTTCAGTTACTTTATCTAATTAGACAAATAAATAAATAAGCATTCATAGTAATAATTAATTGAAAAATAAGAAAAAAATATTACATGAAATAATGGATATTTTGGAATTTATTTTCTTGTTTTTGGGTGATATGATCCTGACCGTAGCGGCTATCTTCTACATTGATTGACATGGTGGTTGGGCTTGCCTATCTTGATGACCTAACTGAGCTCTATATTGACTGGAACATATGTTCCTGTAGGTTCGACCATGTCAAGCAGGTCGACTGGAGAACAGTGAGACTAAAAGCAGCAACTCAAGTTTTGAGGGTGAAGTCGTACTGCTCACCGTAGAAGGGTGTTGTGATAGCAGTAAGTTGTTTCCCTCGGGACAACTAGCATCTGCAGCGATGCTGCCTTCTCACGAGGAAGGAAGGATTAGAAAAGGTCGACCCTAAAAAATGTCACACCTCACCTTACCTCACAGATTTCCATATCTCTGGTGGTAAGGCCATTTGGAGAGAGGAACTAACACTTTGCATACTTTCTTAAAAAATGGCCGTGCGTGACCGGCTACAAGCACCTCTTTCTTGAGAAGTCGAGCTGCTAGGTTATTAGGACCAACACTAACCCAAGTACCTTTTTAGGTCTCTCGAAAAGTGTGGGCAGCCGGGAATGTGACATTCGCCCTCATATCTCTAACAGTAGACGGACAACTTAGTCACAACCAAATCCTTCCTACAACTCTTAATAATTCTCTTGTCTCCAAGACTAGTAATCGATCATACAATATCATTGGACAAAATACCCTACCAATAAGACGTTATACACAACAAACTAGATCACGTTATATCAGATACATAATTCACGACCAAAGTAAAGAACAGAGTAGAGATCGATAAAACGGGAGAAAATCACTTGTTTAACAGTCAGTAGACTAAGTGCATGTTCATTTACATTCAATGACCAGTAGCGTTTTACTTAAGTCTCAACTGATTCTACAAATATATAAAAAATGCATCAACCAGTAAGCTAACAATTTAACGTAACTAGTGGAATTCAACCTTGTCGGGTGTAGGCCTCAACTACCAAAGATAAATGGATGAGGTCGCGTAAAATCCCTAGATTGATCAGAGTTAAATACTAACACCGTTGGATACCGGGCCCAGTGGTCCAGAGGTTAGGCGTTCATACTGAAGACCGAAGGTCCTTAGTTTGAGTCCTGTGAGTGGCAGGAGTCACGGATACACACTGATGATAAGTAGTCCCATACCAGGACGAAACGGCCGTCTTTCAGTGCTTCAACGTTTCTAATGGTAATTTAACAATGATTGATTCATAATTTTAGTAATAAAGAAAAACTAGTTACTCATGAGTAGTAAAACAATTATAATAAAACAATTCATAATACTTTCAGGTTGTTGAAACACAAAGATGTAACGTCATGTTTAAATCAATAATAAATTATATAACGGTTAAAAAACACCACATTCTCTTCCCCTGATGAACTTAGGATTTTGCATATTTCTTATGGCTTCAAAGTACATGATTTGACTGAATTTTTTTGACTCGAATAGCTGATTGATTTTGAAAGGGTAAAAGATGTTTTTTTCAACATTCTACGACAAAGATTCTAACGATTTCAAAGCTGATACAACATCGAAATGACTTTCATGGATAATGAAAACACTGAAACAGTAGAGCGTCTAGTGTGACCTGAGTTTTGTTGTAAAATCGTCCAACTACACGATTTTTCGAGATGGTTGGAGAAAATTTTTTACCTCAGGTGGATGGAGTTTCGTTCTCTGAGCTGAGAGTGTTTTGGTTGTGGAGCTTTCATTGTTCTCTTTCTGAACAGCATCATCAGCACAAACTTCAGATAGGAGAATTGAAGTATTTGAATTTCTTCACGTATGACCGATAGCTTGTTCAGTTAATCTCGATCTTGATTGGTTGTTATCAGCCTTAGACCTATCGCTGTCTGCTCCTTCATTTTGATTGTATTGTCCCTTTGATCTACTCCTTGATCCCATGTTTGCCTATGATTTTTCCGATTGATTGATAAATTGGGTCAACGTCGATGTGTTTGCTGATTGACTTGAGTGCCAATCTCCTAAAAACTCTCTAGTGTTCTTTGTGCTCCCCCTATCATGTATTTCCACATTTTTGCAATCGAACGTATGTCCATGTCATGATATAAGGGAAGAAATGTCGCGGCGTTTGACTGCCAACTGATGTTCACGCAAACGAAAGGTCGATAAGAGACAATTAAGGTCGAAGTCAAGCTACGAGAACAAGCTACGAGGAATACGTGACGAAATTCAAATACTTCAATTATTCTATCTGAAGTTGGTGCTGATGATGTTGGTGTTCAGGAGGAGAACAATGAAAGCTCCAAAAACAAAAAAACACTCAGATCAGAGAACGAAACTCCAGCACACGATTTTTTCAAAAAAAGTGTTTGAGGCTGAAAGCTTTTGGTACAAACATGTAAAATAATGACGTGGCAAATCGAAGAATCTAACTTTGGCGAACTGAATAGGAAAATTTTGAAAAGAAAGCGATTGGTTGTAGTAAAAAGAGGTGCATACTTATACATATATATCATAGTCTAATGAGAAGACAATTGATACTGTGTTGAGGATGTTAGATCCCCAGCACTCGCTTGATAAATGCCACATCTTGGATTTCACGTTTGCCAGCATGGGCCGATCAGTTGAACTTGAGATCACACATTCCCCACCAGGAAAATCCATGGCTGTGATTGGCTGTTGTGTATTTTTGTGCGCTATTTTCGTCCCAAGGACGTTTCTATGATGTATAAATAAACGAGAGTTGTGTGCTTGATTGTATTGTGTGATTGCTGACTGGGTCTTTGTAGAATATGCTTTCTAAGCTTACCAAGCCTTCTGTTTTACAGCTTGGGATTCAAAGGTAGCCTATCTGGACACTGGTTCATTGTCTCGTTCTCGTTTATCGACTAAGGTGAACTCGTAATAGCTTCAAGTGTACTTAGTGATGAACATAACACACTAAGCTTCAGACGAACTCAACACATCAATACTACTACTAATCGATCAATGATGATGAAAGAAAATGCACTACACTATCGAACAATTTCAAAACAAAAACAGACAAAAAAACAGACACCTATTCACTACTCACCTATTTGATCAACCCAATAATCTGGTTCATGTTTTATATTCGATGTAAGCACTTGACGTGCAATATCTTCAAAGCTAACAGCACGAGTTTCTAAATTCATTAGAAGCATTGATTTCAATTGGTGTTTAGCTCGTGATAATTCTTCATGTGATATTGGCGATAACATCGTATGATATAATTCATTCAATAGAGTATAAACTAAACGATCTAAATAAGATGGAAATGAACTAGCAAGAATAGTGAATAATCCTGTATCAGCATAGGCATGATTTTCAGCTTGTGCTGAATTGACCCAATGATGTCTACAAACGAGAGGGAGAAATAGGGAAAAAAAATAGAACATATGAAGTATTAGAACAACACATATAAGCGAACAATATGATTGTTTTCGATTAGATCGTCATCAGGCTGCTTTACTCTAATATACATGAATATTTATATGAAAATGTCAAAACCAATCAAGGCAATTTGAGTGATAATCACAATGAAATGAAACAGAGATTACGTAACTACATCTAATAGGCAAAAGTTCAAGTGGATAATAGGAAAACAGGTGTACTGATAGTAGTAAGAAAATTTATAAAATATGATAACTAAAGTAGGTCAAAGGTGGATGAATAGACTTCAAATAATCATCGAAAATTATCAAAACCATTACGTAATAAACAAATGTGTAAAAATAAAATAAAATAAAAAAATCAAAAAATAATAAAAATATCTCAATCATTAGTTACGTCATATCCGGCCACGGAAGAGATAGGGGTGTCACGAATTTCTTATGAACACATAAATTAGGGTTGAATGTACGTATTCCTATGGCTTCTGCAATGTGTAGGAGACGGGATCGAACTCTGTTGGGAAATGATGGAGGTATACGATAGATCACCCGAAAAGATCTAGATTTATCTACAATGTGACCACTATCTACCAGGTGTGCTAAGATAGAACTGCGTATTGTTTTTGACTGAGCCTTCGTAAACCATGCTGGGAGATGTTCACTCATTCGTTGGTTAAGTTGCCTGGAAGTACGCCCGATATAGCTATCTCCACAGGAGCAGCTGAATTTGTAAATGCACATAGAGGAGGCCAGCTCAGGTAACTTATCTTTCGTTTGAGTAGACATCGCAGGTCAACTGGAGAAAGTCAATGCAAGTTTTGCAGCGTTGAATGTTCTGTTAATTACTCTTCTTGATCGGTCCTGCAGAGTATCGCAGGCCACATTCATGTATATTAGAGTAAAGCCTGATGACGATCTAATCGAAAACAATATTGTTCGCTTATATGTGTTGTTCTAATTTTCACAATGGGAATCTTTAAAATTCTTAAATCATATGAAGTATGTAATGATATTGGAGTGAATTATGTAATTCAAATAACCGCCTATATGATCGATTGCGTAATTCAAATTGATAGAAAATAGGAATTCTTTGTGAAGAACTGTTACGTGAGGCGAATGTACACACATAACTTGGGTGTATTACCCATTAATTTGACTAACAGTCAGTCAGTTAATCAGCTACAAGGCAGAACTTTGTATGTATGTGTTACGCCTGCACGTAAACACGTCAACTTGATATACTTGAACTATTACGAGTTTACCTTAGTCGGAAAACGACAGCGAGGATCGAGGATCCGGCGACACGACATGCTGCTACTCAAATCCGATTATCCCAACCCCCATATTTAGTAAAAATAAGAAAACTTGATACGAAGTAGAACCTGTATTCTACAAGCATCCCAGAAAGTACAAGGTCCGAGTCTAGAAGAGAATCAGGATCCCGGAAGAGGGATTCGGGACCTGGTCCTGGTCCTGGTCATAAACCGTTACAGATAATGCGTATTTATACATTTTGGTCGAATAGGAAACAGCATCGAAGTCTGTGACATAGACAGTTAAGACGAGCAACAGGAAGCAACATTTGAAGTGACATTGATAGTCAGGACAATCAATTAGAAACAACATTGGAGCACGTGACATTGATATCTAGGACGACCATAAAATTTACCAGTGGGAATTAACCAATAGGAATTGACCAATATTCTCTTAGGATATTGGATGAATATCCTAACAGTATGTACATTAGTTCAAGTTGCCATACCACATTAGCACACAGAGATCGAATTGTCAAGTTGTTATAATTCTCTTTATCACAATCTAGCTACTCCTAATGCTGAGTATTCTCGGACACCAATTCACTTGAGACGTTCTGTCAAATAAGAACACAGTTGAACAAGAAAAGAGAATATGTTCCAATAACAAGGTTAGGTCGAAGTAAGAAGTTCAAAACGTTAGTATATCTACATGAGAAGATTCTACAATGTTCCACCAGTATAGACTAGCTCTGATTGGATACGAAAGAGCCAGTCAGCATGCAACAACGCAATCGTGCATGGAACATGCTTTATTCCAATCTATGTCCCGCAAACACAGACCGAATCCCATGATACTAGAGGTAGTAGAAGTATTAGCGGTAATCAAAAAGATTACTGATCGAAGACATCCATCGAGAAGTATATCCCAAAAGAATCAATTGAAAAAAGAGACACAGGGAAAGGCATGTTCATGAGGAATTCAGAAGATTAGAATTTGAAAGAAGACAAAAAATCCATGCATCTGCGCCATTGCACACGATTTTGAGTCATGTCGTTCAAAGTCCCTAACCATCAGTTACTCGTGGACATGTAGTCTACACCTACCAACATGGCTTAGTCCATTTGTCAGTGAATTCATGGATTTGTGCCATGTTTTGGTTTAGAATATTCGACCAACATACTGTTGTTTGGAGATGCTAGATCCCCCTATAAATCACTTGGTGAACTTCGTATTTTTACATTTCATTTGAGGGAATTAGAAGTAATCGGAGAGGTTAGAATTAGAAGATATTATTCAAGAAGTATGATTAAATGAGAAAAGTTTAGAGAGTCAAAACTAGAGGGGTTGAGGAATCCAGAAGATTAGGATTTGAGAGAACACAAAGAATAAATGCACCGGCGCCATTGCGAACACATAAGTTGACTGTTTGTTATTTGTTCTCTTGGGGGTGCGTGTGCAATTGATACCTATTTCCCACTGACTCTCATTAGCTGGGCTCGGGCACAGAGGAATCGCTTAGCTTCGTTTTGTTATTATGTTACTGATTATCTGTTTCGTTCGCCGGTGACCGAAAGTCGGAAAGAAGGTTTGCTCTCCCTCTCGAAATACTCTCTCATATGGTCATGTGTATATAGCCACTGCCAGAGAAGTTATACTCACTGGTGGGAGTGTTGTTTAGTGAAAAGTGAGAGGACAAAAAAAAGGTATCTGGCTCTTTAATAGGCTGTCTGTAGCTACAGAGGACCTACTTAAGGGAGTTGGAAAACCCTCATGGCGCACATGAGCTCCACCATCCTGATGGAACGAATGGCGGATTACCCTATTGTTCGTCACCGACTGCCGTGGAACTGCATCTCTTAACGTTGCTCCACTGCTCTGTGAACTGGACCTGTAGGTCAAACACACAGGGGGTGGCCTCCTATGAACATAACTACCTACTGCTTCTGATTGAGCATCCGCGCAGTATCGCCACTCATTCACCAATTCATGTTTGTGTTTAAATAAAGCAAAAAATAAAAAATAAAATCAAAACATTTCAATATTCTCACATACATACATACATATATATAACAACATGAAACTTACTGATTTAAAATATTTACATACAGTCTTGTGTACATACCCTTACCAGGTCCACCAGCTGAAAATGATCCACCTCCACCAAGTAATGAATGCAATACACAAGCTGGTACAAATTGTGCATCACTGTAACTGCATGATTTAAAACCAATGCCAATATGAGCATACTCAGGCATTGGAGCATGATATTGTGATAGATCACGTTCTAACTATTTGGATGGATTGATGGATTGATTGAGATGGAAGAAAAATATATGAAGGTGAAACAAATAAACTAATTGTATACTAAAGCTTTAAAAGAAAGATAAATTATCAACTGGATAAACTAATTAACTACCTTATGATGCATGGATTATCAAAGTTATACGCCTGGGATGCATATGTACTAAATAAAAACTAATCGATTGTGTAGCCCCTGACTATCAACAGATCGATTCAGGTAACCAGTACATCACACATACCAGTGTCTGTCTGAACTCAAAAGTAAATGTAACCAGATAGTGTTTGAAAGTGAACGTTGCTAAGTTCGAGTCCCGGAGTAGTAAACAACCAACTCCGGGATACAAGTCAGTCAGTAAGTCAGATTTGATTCCGAACAATTTGGTCTCGTGTGCTGTTACAGGTATGAGGGCGGTTGTCACTTCCCGGCTGCCCCCACCGTGGAAAGTTGTTTCTTGAGGAACCTGAAAAGGAAGATAGATTAGTGTTGGTCTTGGAGACCTGGGAGCGTGACCACAGAGCCCAAGAGACAACTGCTTAAGGCCGGTCACGCGCGGCCTTTTTTATAAAGGGTTTTTTGAGTATTAGCTCCGCTCTTGAAAGCCCTTAGTGAGCACCCTTACCGCCGGAGACGGAAATCCGTGAGGTAGGGTGAGGTGTGACATTTTTAGGGTTGACGATTTCCAGCCACTTCCTTCCTTGTGAAAAGGCAGTTTTGCTATAGATGCTGGTTGTCCGAGGGTGTTGTAACGGTAGCTTACGATATTTCCCGGCTAAATCTTATTGCTTAGTATTCTTGACACAAGACACTGGACAAGTAACACAAATCAGAACACGGTTGAACAGGAAGGATTGTATTCCAAAATAGCAAGGAAAGAAGCTGGAGGTGATGGCGAAAGCCAAGGCAAAAAGGCTTGAAAGCGAAGAAGGCTAAGAAGGCAAGAAGGCCAAGATAAATACAATGCTAGTCTATTTATAGCCTTTACATGAGAAAACTTCTGGAACAAAATTCACGTGATCGACTGGACTGGTTTTGACCAATCAGCATGCAGCTAATAAGACGAGAATTTTCTATCCTGTTCTCCAAGCTTCGATCAGGCGCTGATTGGACAGGAAATTAGCTAATCAGCGCGTAGTGACGTAATCATGCTTTAAATCCATCTATGTCCCACCAACAGAGGGAAACACCTTACTGCTGTCACACCCCTCTGCAGTCAGCAGTACGACTTCGCCCTCAAACCTGGAGTAGCTGCTTTTAGTCTCATCGTCCTCCAATAGACCTGTCTGGCATAGTAGAACCTTCAGGAACATATGTTCCAGCCAGTGTAGCTCGGCCGGGTCATCACGATAGGCAAGCCTGACCACTACGTCACGGTAGCAGCTACCGTCGGGCTAGGATACAAGTACATCCAGCTTAACGAGTCTCAAATAGGATTCCACTACTAGCCAGTATCTATCTGTGGTTATAATGCTTGTGACCTAATGACTATATCAAGGCAATTTGCACATGATGTATATTGGCTAGATAAGACTCATCAATGAGAAGGTACAAACTGCCAATCCCTAAACAGCAATACAAGCATGTTCAGGATACGGTTCTCACCCTCGAAATTCAAAATGTTGTTTCAAGATTAGATTGCATTGGCACTTGATTTAGTGGTAGGGAGCAAAGTCGTTGAGCGTGATGACCGCTTCATTTGTCTTGAGAGTCTCATCAGTGTTTATGACCTGGTGACTGACGAAATCTCAGCACAGATACATAAGGCTCGACTGGATTCCGCCAACTTTCGCCAACTATGGCGTAGGCGAGATATCCGTTTGCCAACCAAAGGACGAGTCTGCTGTGCAACAGTTCATCCTGTCCTACTACATGGATGCGAAGCATGGCCGTTAAGAGTAGAGGACATTCGTAGGTTATTAGTTTTTCGATTATAGATGTCTACAAAGCACTGCTCATGTATCCTGGCACAACGGAGTAAGCGATGTTGTCGTTAAGAAACGAGTACTAGGTAAGGATGGCAGATCAATAGATGAAGTATTGAAACTTCATCAGTTTAGACGGTTGGGACATGTGTTACGTATGCCCAACCACCGACTGCCTCGTCGAGCTACGTTTCGCGGTGTAGGAGTAGGTTGAAAGAAAGCTGGGGGCAACCAGACCAAAACATGGCATAAGTCCATGAAGTCACCGACAAGTGGATTCAGCCATGTAAGTAGGTGTAGACTACCACCAAGTTGGGGTACGCGAGACGATAGTAACCGATGGTTAGAAACCTTCAATGACATGACTCATAATCGTTTGCAATGGAGCAGGTGCATCCGCTCTTTGTGTTCTTTCAAATTCTAATCTTCTGAATTTTTCATGACTGATTTTCTTCTCTATTTTTCAAATTGATTCCTTTGGGTTATACTTCTCGATGGATGACTTAGATCACTAATCTTGTTGATTATCGCTAATACTTCTACTACTACTTTTACTACGACAATGCGTTCTGTCTGTGCCAATATGGTGTTACGGCAACATGAACTGATGTACGTACGTACAAATTTCTACGTTATAGCTAATTGACTGAATAAAAACAAATCTGCTCTTAGTGCCAGTTGCTTTTGAACATTGAACGCAAGTAATATCAGTTTTTTACTCTATAAATAATTAATAATAAACAAACATATAATCCCGAATCGATATTATGCCCACACACACACCAAAAAAAAAACAATACTTACCTTATAATAACCACCGGTATATTCTGAAATAGTAGTATCCACAGATCGATCCAAATCATTAGTTGAATTTTCATGTGATACATTAGGCACTGTTGGAATAAAATATTTCTCGACAGATTTCACAAAGGAATCATGTTCAATGCCTACACCAGCTATCACTATGTTTTCTGGTCTATGAGAGTTAGAATATAAAAAATAGTTAGAAAAAAGCATGATACAGTGATGGAATGATTTGTCTAATACATATTGCTTTCACTTAATAATACTACTATCTTTGTGCACTAACCACCGATTTGTTTTCTTCAACCAATTATCGTATCAATTAGAATGATTTTTACATAAAAACAAAAGTTAGAAACACGGGATTCTTGTAGAACCTTCAAGGCTACTACTACCGGTCCCAAGCACGGATAAAACAGGAGGGTTGGGTATGGGGTTGACGATCCTATCCCGTAAAAATCCAACTCGCTAAAAACACTCTAACAAGAAAAAATAATTCAAACCATTCAAACTCTGCTCCGGGAGTTAAAAGCTCTTGAGTTAAAAAAGTTATGATGTCTCATGATGAAAGCGGAGTTCTTTCGGAGTTCACAAGGCTGATGCCTCTTCTAACAACTAGAGCCTTTCCAAGGTGTGGGCAGCCAGAAAGTAACATCCGCCCTTATACACATAAAAGCACATGAGGCAAAATCTAATCCCAGTAGATAGTCGCTTATGCGCTGTCCGATTAAACAACACAATAAGGACTCGGAAAGACAGGTACACTTATCGTCGCTTCTGCAATGTTTAAGTAGGTAGGCTAAGCGAATCAGAACAGAACTGATGTCGTTTTTGCTCCATTCAAATTTTTTTTTAAGAAAAAAGTCATACGTCATACTCTATATTTCATTCCAAGAGATAATGTAATGAGGGGACAGTTCACTAAAGTTTTCAATTGACCCTAGATGCACAAAATAATGATTGTTATGAAAGCCACTAATAAGATGCGATAAGTAAAAAACAATAAAATCAATGAAGTTGCTTTTAGAATAACTTTATTGGTAATAAGGTAGACAGTAATAGGTGATGTTATGTTTTGTAACCTCGACGAATATAATGATACCCGGCCACGGTGTACTGCCACTGTATTCATATTGACTAATATGGTATGTTAAAGGTTTGTGATGGCCAGAGTAGTAGTATACAGGATGGTATATGTATAAACTTCTTAGCTAGAGTCTGGGCGATAATTGAAATCAGTGACGTGAGACATAACATGACTGAAGATTGACCATACTACGGACAGATTCCGTTGAGAAATCAGTCAGTCACTCAGTCAGATGCAACGTAGAACTTCGTACGTAAGTACATCAGTTCATGTCGCCATACCACATCAGCACTGAGACGCCATTGTCAATTCAAATCCAATAGTAGAAGAGGTAGTAAAGGTATTAAGAGTAATCGGGAGGTTAGGATTAGAAGATATTATTCAAGAAGTATGATTTAATGAGAAAAGTTTAGAAAGTCAAAACTAGAGTTGTTGAAGAACTCAGAAGATTAAGATTTGAGAGAACACAAAGAATAAATGCACCGGCGCCATTGCGAACGATTTTTAGCCATGTCATTCAAGGTCTCTAACCAGAGATTATTATCATCTCGCGGACCCCAACCAGGTAGTTGACAATTACCGACATGGCTCAGTCCACTTGTCAGTGACTTCATGGATTTCTTCCATGTTTTGGTTTGGCCGCCCCTAACTTTCTTCCAACCTACTCCTACACTACAAAACAAAGCTCGTCGAGGCAGCCGTTGGGAAATATAAGAAACAAACTCGAATGAAAATAAGAACGTTGGAGCTATAGGAAAAGGTAATTTCTAGAGACAAAGCTTATGGTGGGATTTTATCTTCTGAGCTGGATGTTTCGGTTGTGAAGCTTTGAATGTCCTTCTTCTGAACATCATTATCATCAGCACAAACCTCAGCACTTCTACCTAACGTTTGTGATGATGTTCAGAAGAAGAACAAAGAAAGCTCCACAACCAAAACATCCAGCTCAAAGAATGAAACTCCATCATAATTATCCACTTGAGCTAAAAATTTCCTTTACAATCTCAAAAACAAAAGAACTATATTAAAGGTGTAGGTGTATTAATTTATAATCCAGCGAAAATCAACTTACCGGTATTGAGTGGAAATAAATCGAATGATATCTTCACGGTTAATTTTGCCTAAATTCTCTTTAGGACAATATTTTGGTAAGCCAAGTGTATTATTTTTATAAGCAGTCATATGTAATAATTCATTCATAATTGGCTCTACTGGTGGTGATCTTTCCAATGCTTCAAGTTCAAAAGAAATACTTTTAGCTGCCATTTCAATTTCTTCTTGAGTGATTTTTGCTCTAAGAACTGTTTCAGATAATATGTGCGTAAGTTTATCCATATTTGTGTTGAAACCAGATACGGCGTAAATAATAAAGTCTCTACATATTGAAATTATAACAAGCATAGAATATTTTAGGAAAATTGTTAATGTTAGTAAGATTATCTGATATGTATATGGAAGCATGCATACAACAATAACAAGCACCCTTATATCTAACTACAATCTCGACTTTGAAAATCAAACATGAACTATTACCAAACAAGCTGAACAACGGGTTTTTATTTTTTTTTTCAGCCAATAATGTATAGAAATACTTCAATTTGACGATCCAATAGAAGTAGGTACATATTAACGTGGATTGGAACCTTTGGAATTAGAGCTAGTGAAACTATCCAAATATCGAGGCCAAACGGTTCGAACAAGCAGCCTAATGGGTAAGATATCAGTTCTTTGACCTTCATAGTGATTGTCTCAATTCCTTAATTCTCATACTTATTACTGATGAGTTTTATGCCACTCATGTACTTGGTTTTATACTGGATTGTATTACATGAACAAACCAGTATTTAAGTTAGGTTGTAAATTTCAATCATTAGTTCTATGCATCTGGAAAGCTGGTTGTGGAATAATCGACGTATAATTTCGAGTGGCAGATCATTTGACTTGTTTTAACAAAAAGTTAGTTAACAATATAAGTTTTTAGCCACTAAGCTTTTATCAACATTCATATACATAACGAATCGGTCTTAGAACTTAGCCTGGCATTCTTGCATATTTTCTATGCTCCTTCTCCTCCAACAAATGAGAAAGGACAAAACATATTAACTTTGATTACGATGTTCATTAGTAACACACTTTTAAAGAGTAACACAATGAATTGATAATGTTTTATTTCTAATAATAACAGATGAATAAGTGAGGTAGTAGGAGTACAACAGGTACCGTTTAAGCATGTTAATAAAGAGTTAAATCTTCACTCAAAGGTGGAAGTACAACCAACTAAGTTGCTCATAAGATTTAACAATGAGATTTGAGGTGGAGAGGACCTTGGAATCATTGGAAAACCCTATCGAATAATATACACCCGGATATTTGATCCCCACGCGAAATTGTGATCCATCTGGATTCTCTACTAGAATACACCATGTCAGCGATGTGCATGAATAACGTCAAATGAGATTTATATAACTCATAAATTACTGTGAAGATTACTAAAGACTATTCAGTCTTTATCTTTGTTGATAATCAAGTGGAAAATCGCTTATTTTAATCTATGCATGATGTTTTACGAATTGCAACTATTTTAAATGATTAATCCCTATTGTTGTGCATAGAATGCCTAGAAACGAAAGAGTCAAAGCTAAGTATAGTTATGAAAATTTGCAAACAATCTAATGAAAGAAAAGCTTTTTTTGGACCAATAATTACTGCTCACTCCAAAGTAAAACTAGAAAACAAAAACCATGAGAAATACCTGGCTACTTGACAGTCGAAAATCGAGTTGCAATTTTCCATGGCTTCCTGGACAGAATTTCGATCTGTAAAAAGGTTAGATGACTAAAAATAGAGTATGATGAAAGGACTAACGTGGAATCCTAATTTCTCTAGATAATGAGAAGTCCCCCTGACAAAGTTTCCCTCGTATCGAGGACCAGCCTTAACAATAACTAAAATGGTAAGATGAAAAAAATAAAACAAACCCCCTATAGCGCATTGGCTACCAAGTTTGTTTTGAGAAGCTACACGAAGACCATTACTCAATCGTGTGATCTTGGTTTCCTTATCCTCAGTGAACTGTTTTGTATGATTACTTAACCCTTGGTTGACTACATCTTTTAATGAAACCTTTGTGATATCCAGCTGATTTCTGTGGATACTCGACGAGAAACATCTAACGTAACGTCTCAAACAAGACGCCGAACGCATGCTTTGTCAATAAGAATCACAACTTCAAATTTCCCCTATCATTTCGATGACCTTGAGCAGCAAAATTTTGGCTGTACCACTGTTTTACAAACTTTGACATGAACTGGAAATATGAGTGGTATGAACTGAAATGGTCCCATCAGTTCAATGAGGTGTTGAAGAAGCAGTAGGGCAATTGAGATGTTGCCTTGAGTTTGTAGTGGTTAATAAATTTCCGAAATAAATTGTTCTATATGTCTTCAATATCTATTATGATCACATTTGGTTCACTTGACGTAGGACTATTCCACTCTTAGTTGAAAGCGTGTGGCCAGATTCATTGACTGCGCCGTACTTCTACTCACTGATGAATCTGGAGATCCTCTACTTGCCTCAAAAGGCGTAGATCTGAACTCTTATAGAACTAGGATTACAAAGCAATGCGTTCAATTAGACCTGTTTCTACTCGACCGTAATCTACTAATGTATTTATCCAATATACCTAAGGACACAGATCACTTTTTCGTACGCCGTTGCTCATTACGTCGACTACTCGAAGCGCCGTACGAAGGACTCTGCAAATTTCTTCTTCACGAACCTTAGTAAGATATGATTGATAGAAATGGGAGTAAAATCATCAGTATCAATTGCCTGACAGATGCCACCTAGAAGGAGACCCCTTCTCTCTCAACCCCACCAACACCCAAACTATTGACACAACCCCTACGACCGCGATACAAACTCCGGTCAGTACGGACACGGCGAAACTTCTCTGATTTTCGAGAAGCGGCCTAGAACGACACGTCTTTGAGGACCTCAAACATTCAACGAATTAGTGAGCGATAACTTTAAAGCTTATCTCTTCTATATCTCTGTTTCCGTGTTCTACCACTATTCATTTCCGAATTTTATTGTATCGGAAATCAAAAAAACAATGTTTATATCCTTACATAATTGATATGGACATTAGAATAGGTTCAGGTGTATTTATTGTGCTAATATGAGTGTGCATAAGTTTTATAAAAGTCAATAAACCTATACTGCCTTATTTTTATGGCTGTCACTCAATATATATACACATATATACCAGTTTATGTTTTGGCACGTCTTCCTCGCTTGCGTATCAATGGGCGTTTTTCGACATGCATTTACATTTTCATTTTTTTTAATTTCTAGGACCACTGGCAAAGACAAAAGGCAGAAGACGATCACAGTTTCTGACGCACAAAGCAAGCTATCAGAAGCACTTTTATCAGCATCTTGCATGTGGTGTCGAAACTCCTGGCTGGTCACGTCACTGAGTCTTCACTACTCCACTAGAGAGGAGTTAGCTGTAGCGGAAAATAAATTTCATGAATAAATAGTTCTGCAAGTCCTCTACATTGATACCGATCCCATTAGTTATGTCGGACACACCATATCTGAATGCTTTCAGTTATGCATCGGCCCCAGATCATTATTGGTTACGCCTCTCCTCGCATCAGCGAGCAAACTTGGTTCACTAACTCCGAGAAATCCCAACTACCATATAAATAAACCTTCACACTTCCATATTCCCAACATCTGGTTTGACATAATATTGGATATTTCTGATCTGATATATGTTACCAACATCGGTTTTCTTCAACTCTGAATATCCGTGACTTTCTCAGGGTAAATCTTATTTGGCAGATTTTCATCCAGCTTCGTAACTTAATTGTATCGAATGGTTGTGAACAGACTAGATGAACTTTCGCTTCTTTGTCTTGTGACAGTGGATAACCGATACCTCCAGATAGGAACCTAGAAATGATCGTCTAGTAAGGGAGAAATATTATTAATTTGTAATGAAATACTGTTCTAGTTCCTTAAGGATGTCTCATGTTTGTTTTTGAAGGAACTCTTGGGAGACAGTTTCAGTAATAAGGATAGTTGTTCGGCAGACCTGTGCTAATCCATGGAAGTTATTTTCAAGTGAAGTTCCAGCTTCTTTTTGAAAGTGTATATTGGTTCGGCAGACACCACTTTTTCAAGTTGAATGTTGTAGTCAGTGGTTACTAGAGGGGAAAAACGAAATCTCATCCTAAGTTTATTTAATCGCGGCTTTAGAACCTTCTTGAAGTGGCTTCAATGACAATTAGTTCTGAAGGGAGCAAAAAGACAATATGTATTAACCACCAGATTGTTGTTCAAGATACGTAATTATAGTTTAAAATCACCCTACCTTCTACCTTAAGATAAGCGGGAAATATCGAGGCATTTTAAGCGCTTTTTAGAGGAGTGTTCGGAAATACAAATTACTGAATTAGTTCCCACTTGTTGAGCACAGTCAGTCATTCAACTGACTCAGGCTTCGATCGAGCAAATAAAAGGTTCTGTCCCACAGACATGGGTAGATTGGGGTTATCGCCCCACTGTCATGGATGCCGGTTAGATACACCACGGTACCCCCTTGTGGTACACCACTTTCGATCACATTGTATTCGCATAGTATCCCACTTAATCTCACACTCTGTCTTCTGTCATGACGTTTTTCCCACTCACGTACGATAACTGTTATCTCTTAGGCTTAGGGACAATGTCAAATTATCGCTATTTGCTAATGGGGTAAGGTAGCTGTTTTCGCTTTGGTGTGTGCTGAGGATTTGCGATAAATTTTATCAGTCCACAATGAAGTGTAGTGGACAACAAACCACCCCTAAAAAATACATCCGAAGTTTTAAAATTCATCCAGTTGATGTGCGGTGTGTTCGAATCTGCAACGATAGGATGACAAAGAGCCTTAGTCCATGTACAGATATGACTTAAGATAAGGTCGTCGGCAATAATAATAATAATAATAATAATAATAATAATAATAATATATTTATTCTCAAATAACTACGTTACAAGAGTCACGCCAGTTTACAGGCTAGATCGAATCAATACATACCATTATGGTGCACCTTTGGTATACTCTGCGGTACACGAAAGCGACCTCCAATATATAAAATTGATAACGCAGATAATAATTGTTGAGGAAGATCACTCGTACAACTTAAGAAGTTTTCCTAATACAGAACCCTAAAAGAGTCAGCTGGGTCGTTCTGCAGACTGACCCGGACCATAAAAACGCGATCATTTTAAAGGAAGTGAGTTGATTAACTAAAGACGATTGGTTTATTGACGAAACGTATGAATGACTTGATAAGAAGTGTTTCAGAAGTCACGGCGTATCACATTAAACTTCGCAGCAGTTTGGTCATACTGGCATGTTTCTTCTTGAAACAGTGTTGCTGGTGGTAAAAGTGGTTGATCAGAAATAATTAGTTGCACGAACCGTCATCTATTTAGAGGAAATGGAATGAACTGCTACCATCCAGTGGCTCGTATGTTCACTGCATCCACCCCAATTGAAAACAGACATAACGTTCGCGAGCTTCCTATTGGTTGAGACCACACATTTGCTTGGTAAATGTTACAGAATCCCGCTAAGCGGTGTGGCCAAGACTGAAGACGCTACCTTCAGTATAGGGGGGAGAACCATGTCCGAACTATCGGAAGTATCCTTGTTTATATTATGCATTATTTGAGTAACCAGAACAGCGCTTAACTTTACTTCTAAGATCCTTCCAGGGTTGCAAGGGAAGCTCCCGTTACTGTTGTACGTGCGCGACGGTTGAAATGTTTGGACGCTGCTGCCAGAAGCTCTACAGGTATCTTTTTCTTCGTTGGTCGGGTCATTAGGACATCACGGCTTGTAGAAATGAGGCTGTGTAACCAAGTAAACTCTTTGGATTGGGGAAGAATTTGTTGATCAGTCTGGTCTAATATTGGAACTTATCTTCCCCTAGCGTCTTTTCACACTGCTTTCCTGTTGGTCTGAAGCATCGGTAAATTCTGTCGTCACCAGTCCGTTTGTATTCCACCCATCAGTACCTTTCAAGTTTCGGTATTTGAAGAGTGCAATTAATAATGTCTAAGAGTTACTTGTAATAACTGTAGACCGTTTGTGAGACACTCTGGTTCCTAGCACGTAAGATTTTGTTGAGTACGAAATGCAATTGAGCCTCCACATCACGTTGTGCGTACGCCTGCTTCAGATTATATTATAAAGCTCAAAAATCCAGTCGTCCTAAGTTCTTGTGCCGGTTGTTAATAGAATCTTTCAGCTCAGTTTTGACAACGAAAATGAAGCCTATGGTGACGTTATCGCTTTTCGACGTGAGAGGTAGAATTGAACGGTTATCAATCAGGAATTCTTTGTTTATGAAGATACATTTCAAGCGTGACGGCGTCTGACTGTTTCTTTCCCATGTCGGTAAGTCTGCATTATCAAATTACCCCAACTCCTCAATGGACAATGGGGCGGTAAACTCAATCTTTCTATGTCTGTGGGACAGAACATTTTGTTTGCTAATGGCTCCTTAAGATCAAGCAGGATGTAACTTATCAATGATAATGATGTTACTTTT
>OX103979.1:75063858-75149266 GCA_944470395.2 Schistosoma turkestanicum | reverse complement strand
CAGCAAAATTTTGGCTGTACCACGTTTTACAAACTTTGACATGAACTGGAAATATGAGTGGTATGAACTGAAATGGTCCCATCAGTTCAATGAGGTGTTGAAGAAGCAGTAGGGCAATTGAGATGTTGCCTTGAGTTTGTAGTGGTTAATAAATTTCCGAAATAAATTGTTCTATATGTCTTCAATATCTATTATGATCACATTTGGTTCACTTGACGTAGGACTATTCCACTCTTAGTTGAAAGCGTGTGGCCAGATTCATTGACTGCGCCGTACTTCTACTCACTGATGAATCTGGAGATCCTCTACTTGCCTCAAAAGGCGTAGATCTGAACTCTTATAGAACTAGGATTACAAAGCAATGCGTTCAATTAGACCTGTTTCTACTCGACCGTAATCTACTAATGTATTTATCCAATATACCTAAGGACACAGATCACTTTTTCGTACGCCGTTGCTCATTACGTCGACTACTCGAAGCGCCGTACGAAGGACTCTGCAAATTTCTTCTTCACGAACCTTAGTAAGATATGATTGATAGAAATGGGAGTAAAATCATCAGTATCAATTGCCTGACAGATGCCACCTAGAAGGAGACCCCTTCTCTCTCAACCCCACCAACACCCAAACTATTGACACAACCCCTACGACCGCGATACAAACTCCGGTCAGTACGGACACGGCGAAACTTCTCTGATTTTCGAGAAGCGGCCTAGAACGACACGTCTTTGAGGACCTCAAACATTCAACGAATTAGTGAGCGATAACTTTAAAGCTTATCTCTTCTATATCTCTGTTTCCGTGTTCTACCACTATTCATTTCCGAATTTTATTGTATCGGAAATCAAAAAAACAATGTTTATATCCTTACATAATTGATATGGACATTAGAATAGGTTCAGGTGTATTTATTGTGCTAATATGAGTGTGCATAAGTTTTATAAAAGTCAATAAACCTATACTGCCTTATTTTTATGGCTGTCACTCAATATATATACACATATATACCAGTTTATGTTTTGGCACGTCTTCCTCGCTTGCGTATCAATGGGCGTTTTTCGACATGCATTTACATTTTCATTTTTTTTAATTTCTAGGACCACTGGCAAAGACAAAAGGCAGAAGACGATCACAGTTTCTGACGCACAAAGCAAGCTATCAGAAGCACTTTTATCAGCATCTTGCATGTGGTGTCGAAACTCCTGGCTGGTCACGTCACTGAGTCTTCACTACTCCACTAGAGAGGAGTTAGCTGTAGCGGAAAATAAATTTCATGAATAAATAGTTCTGCAAGTCCTCTACATTGATACCGATCCCATTAGTTATGTCGGACACACCATATCTGAATGCTTTCAGTTATGCATCGGCCCCAGATCATTATTGGTTACGCCTCTCCTCGCATCAGCGAGCAAACTTGGTTCACTAACTCCGAGAAATCCCAACTACCATATAAATAAACCTTCACACTTCCATATTCCCAACATCTGGTTTGACATAATATTGGATATTTCTGATCTGATATATGTTACCAACATCGGTTTTCTTCAACTCTGAATATCCGTGACTTTCTCAGGGTAAATCTTATTTGGCAGATTTTCATCCAGCTTCGTAACTTAATTGTATCGAATGGTTGTGAACAGACTAGATGAACTTTCGCTTCTTTGTCTTGTGACAGTGGATAACCGATACCTCCAGATAGGAACCTAGAAATGATCGTCTAGTAAGGGAGAAATATTATTAATTTGTAATGAAATACTGTTCTAGTTCCTTAAGGATGTCTCATGTTTGTTTTTGAAGGAACTCTTGGGAGACAGTTTCAGTAATAAGGATAGTTGTTCGGCAGACCTGTGCTAATCCATGGAAGTTATTTTCAAGTGAAGTTCCAGCTTCTTTTTGAAAGTGTATATTGGTTCGGCAGACACCACTTTTTCAAGTTGAATGTTGTAGTCAGTGGTTACTAGAGGGGAAAAACGAAATCTCATCCTAAGTTTATTTAATCGCGGCTTTAGAACCTTCTTGAAGTGGCTTCAATGACAATTAGTTCTGAAGGGAGCAAAAAGACAATATGTATTAACCACCAGATTGTTGTTCAAGATACGTAATTATAGTTTAAAATCACCCTACCTTCTACCTTAAGATAAGCGGGAAATATCGAGGCATTTTAAGCGCTTTTTAGAGGAGTGTTCGGAAATACAAATTACTGAATTAGTTCCCACTTGTTGAGCACAGTCAGTCATTCAACTGACTCAGGCTTCGATCGAGCAAATAAAAGGTTCTGTCCCACAGACATGGGTAGATTGGGGTTATCGCCCCACTGTCATGGATGCCGGTTAGATACACCACGGTACCCCCTTGTGGTACACCACTTTCGATCACATTGTATTCGCATAGTATCCCACTTAATCTCACACTCTGTCTTCTGTCATGACGTTTTTCCCACTCACGTACGATAACTGTTATCTCTTAGGCTTAGGGACAATGTCAAATTATCGCTATTTGCTAATGGGGTAAGGTAGCTGTTTTCGCTTTGGTGTGTGCTGAGGTTTTGCGATAAATTTTATCAGTGCACAATGAAGTGTAGTGGACAACAAACCACCCCTAAAAAATACATCCGAAGTTTTAAAATTTATCCAGTTGATGTGCGGTGTGTTCGAATCTGCAACGATAGGATGACAAAGAGCCTTAGTCCATGTACAGATATGACTTAAGATAAGGTCGTCGGCAATAATAATAATAATAATAATAATAATAATAATAATAATAATATATTTATTCTCAAATAACTACGTTACAAGAGTCACGCCAGTTTACAGGCTAGATCGAATCAATATATACCATTATGGTGCACCTTTGGTATACTCTGCGGTACACGAAAGCGACCTCCAATATATAAAATTGATAACGCAGATAATAATTGTTGAGGAAGATCACTCGTACAACTTAAGAAGTTTTCCTAATACAGAACCCTAAAAGAGTCAGCTGGGTCGTTCTGCAGACTGACCCGGACCATAAAAACGCGATCATTTTAAAGGAAGTGAGTTGATTAACTAAAGACGATTGGTTTATTGACGAAACGTATGAATGACTTGATAAGAAGTGTTTCAGAAGTCACGGCGTATCACATTAAACTTCGCAGCAGTTTGGTCATACTGGCATGTTTCTTCTTGAAACAGTGTTGCTGGTGGTAAAAGTGGTTGATCAGAAATAATTAGTTGCACGAACCGTCATCTATTTAGAGGAAATGGAATGAACTGCTACCATCCAGTGGCTCGTATGTTCACTGCATCCACCCCAATTGAAAACAGACATAACGTTCGCGAGCTTCCTATTGGTTGAGACCACACATTTGCTTGGTAAATGTTACAGAATCCCGCTAAGCGGTGTGGCCAAGACTGAAGACGCTACCTTCAGTATAGGGGGGAGAACCATGTCCGAACTATCGGAAGTATCCTTGTTTATATTATGCATTATTTGAGTAACCAGAACAGCGCTTAACTTTACTTCTAAGATCCTTCCAGGGTTGCAAGGGAAGCTCCCGTTACTGTTGTACGTGCGCGACGGTTGAAATGTTTGGACGCTGCTGTCAGAAGCTCTACAGTATCTTTTTCTTCGTTGGTCGGGTCATTAGGACATCACGGCTTGTAGAAATGAGGCTGTGTAACCAAGTAAACTCTTTGGATTGGGGAAGAATTTGTTGATCAGTCTGGTCTAATATTGGAACTTATCTTCCCCTAGCGTCTTTTCACACTGCTTTCCTGTTGGTCTGAAGCATCGGTAAATTCTGTCGTCACCAGTCCGTTTGTATTCCACCCATCAGTACCTTTCAAGTTTCGGTATTTGAAGAGTGCAATTAATAATGTCTAAGAGTTACTTGTAATAACTGTAGACCGTTTGTGAGACACTCTGGTTCCTAGCACGTAAGATTTTGTTGAGTACGAAATGCAATTGAGCCTCCACATCACGTTGTGCGTACGCCTGCTTCAGATTATATTATAAAGCTCAAAAATCCAGTCGTCCTAAGTTCTTGTGCCGGTTGTTAATAGAATCTTTCAGCTCAGTTTTGACAACGAAAATGAAGCCTATGGTGACGTTATCGCTTTTCGACGTGAGAGGTAGAATTGAACGGTTATCAATCAGGAATTCTTTGTTTATGAAGATACATTTCAAGCGTGACGGCGTCTGACTGTTTCTTTCCCATGTCGGTAAGTCTGCATTATCAAATTACCCCAACTCCTCAATGGACAATGGGGCGGTAAACTCAATCTTTCTATGTCTGTGGGACAGAACATTTTGTTTGCTAATGGCTCCTTACGATCAAGCAGGATGTAACTTATCAATGATAATGATGTTACTTTTGTAGAATCTTTTTTGAATGTTTTGTTGTTTGGAAAATCCCTCCATGTTTATGTATTTTTATTATGACATGACGGACTCTTTCTGTTGACATTTTGGTATTTTATTTGATTCCATTTTGAGATTTTATCATTGTATATTGTTATTATTTCTATATTTTGTACTTATATTGAAGTTTTTATGTTTGCTTCTGAACTGTACACATGTTGTTTAAATTTGATATAATATGGCTACAGCCACATTTTTGGATTTGATATCGTCGCAGTATACTAGTTTCACCTAGTCTCTGGAACCTGGATACTCATCAGAGTAATTTCGAATTGGAAGACGTAACAATCGTTAGGTAACGTTTGTATTTCCATTTCTTTTATATAAATAGACCATTTTCTCCTAGAATTATTGTGTTTTGATATTGGAATAGAGGAAGGTGCGTTCAACATACGTCTATTGGAATCGAATTGAACTGCTACGGTAGAAAATCCATCTACACTTTTTCATGTCAACCACGTCTACCACTCGTGTTGGTAACCTTGCACTTGTTCCATTTCCTACAAAGAAATCCCATTACAAGCTGATCTAGAAAATTATGGTTTGGATGAGCTCACTCGTGACTTCTTGAGCTATGGTGTTAAAAAGAAAAAGAATTAAAAAAATATCATGAAAGCATCAGATCACTAAGCTTCATTACTATAATCCGTAAATCAACATTATTGCTAACAATTTGGTTCTTCTGAATTTCCTCTATTCATACGACTGATTGCCCATTTATTATCTTACTACTGACTTGTCTTCATCAGCCTACATTAGTGAAGGTGTACAGTTAGTGTCCTAATAGAGAAAAAGGTCGGAGTAGTCATACCTTTATTCTATTCAAAAATATCAGCTCTAAACAACAATATTTTCTGTTCTGCTTCTCCCCCCTTTTTCTTTTTCAACAAATTACCAGACTACCTGGACATTAGCCTGGATAATTGCAGAGGAATTAGTTGCTCTACCTAGGAGCCTGTAAGTTTATTGTCGGACAAGTCTCAGCAAGATCCGTGTACATTTACCTTATCAATTCTTATAATATGCAGACCTAGATTTATCTTGCATTGGTTCCCAGGCATTCGTGGTTCGTTGTAACTCGCGCCAACTATCCCGTTGTACACTGTAGAGTCTGAAACATTATCTATAATTTTATGTGAAAGATGTTTGCCTTCTATATGAAGTCAATGTATCGTATGAAATATTTAAGTAACTGAAAAACCTTTTACAGAAAAATATGTTGGCGATTTCAACATTTTGATCTTGCTTGTAAGCTGACATGCCCATTGTAACATGTTCTTTTTTGAGAACAAGTTTGCCTTTATTAGTATATGGATAGTATTTGGTAAGTCGCATGCCTTGGTCTGATATGCCTTAGGAATGGTAGCTACATTTGTCAAAGGGGGACGTTTTTTTTATCATTCAATATCTAGAATCCTTTTCCGTCCTAGGAAGTAGTGAATGAATGCTTTATCAACTTCGCCTCTTGAATATCCTAGACCTCAATGACATCACTCATGTATTTGCCTAGATTGAGCTCCGAATATGGTGTATAAAAAAATATCCTCATATCCCGCAAATATTTAAGCACGTGACTGGTTAGGAGAACACACACATAGCCGTCATTGACGTCACATAATGAAGTTTCGGTTGTTTTTCATTCTTGCTGTTCAGCGGCTGAGTATTCTACGCAGTCATTACTGAATAAATTTTGGAGAATATGGACGTAATGTTGAACGTTCCTGAGAGTATCCTCTGATTTTGCTCCTGCAAACTAAGAGAAAGTTTAGAAAGGCATTTAATGTTTATTATTGTCATTAAAGTTGATCAGGATTTCGGGCTAGTTGTTGTTGGATGGGAATCTAAACTACCATCATTCATGTAAACTGGTTGCATTAACATTGGACTTGACAGTAGATCCTGTCCATTAAATGAAATCAGGAATCAATCATTTTTAGATCACCGTTAAAAATCTGGTTGCACTGAAAGACGTCCGTTTTGTTCTGGTTTGTGACTCACCAACTGTGCGCATCCACGACGCTTGCCATCCCCAGGAGCTTCGGTCTTGCGTGAGAACTCCTAACCTCTCCACCACTGGGCCGGCATCCAGCGGCGTAAATTTCTAACTCCGGTCAATCTACGGATTTTGCGCAACCTCACCCATTGTCTTCGGTAATTGTAGCTTACACCCCAGAGGGTTGTACTCCACTGGCCACGTCTTCCCACTAGAACTCTGAGAATTTCCTCACGAAGCTGGTCAGTAGCGGGTACATTGTACGATTGTTCCATTAGAGATATGAAGATTTTTGTTTATTACTGACATCATGAATCAGTAAATTGTAGGTGGGCCACAACTGCATTTTCAGAGTGGGAAGTATGCTAAGAGTGTCTAACACTGTCAATGTTATGACGGTGCTGAGTTTCAGCATATCACTACCATCAAAACGAAGGGGAGATGGAAGTACTGACTAGCACAAATCACTGATCAAGGCAATGATTTCAGTGCACTCATATTTCGGGTCAGAATATTTTGTTAATCTCCGGTTCTTTGTGGTTAGTTATGAGGAAACCATGTTTTCCATCATGTTTCTCAGCTGCTTTTGTTTTTGTTATTCTACGAAGTCGCTCTTTAGCACTTAATTCCGGACAATCAGGCCCAGACCTAGTGGTGAGTGTTCTATGACAACAATATAAAAAGGTAATCAGTAACAAAGCAATTATGATGAAGTAATTTTAGAATTTTGGCGCTTTACGTTTCTGTTAATTTCTAGAAAGTTTCGAAAATTTATCCTATTCCACTCTTTAAATTTTCTTTCACCTACTGAAACATGTTTCCATGTTACTATTTAGTATACACTACATATAGCTGCTACTGGGTCAGTCAGTCAGTCAGTTGCAACGTAGAACTTCGTACGTAAGTACATCAGTTCATGTCGCCATACCACATCAGCACAGAGATGTAATAGTCAATTCAAATCCAATAGAAGAAGAGGTCGTAAAGGTATTAGAAGTAATCGGAGAGGTTAGGATTAGGAGATATTATTCATGAAGTATGATTCAATGAGATAAGTTTAGAAAGTAAAAACTAGAGGTATTGTAGAACTCAGAAGATTAGGATTTGAGAGAACACAAAGAATAAATGCACCTGCGCCATTGCGAACGATTTTGAGCCATGTCATTCAAGGTCTCTAGCCATCGATTATTATCATCTCGCGGACCCCAACCAGGTAGTCGACAATTACCGACATGGCTAAGTCCACTCGTCAATGACTTCATGGATTTCTGCCATGTTTTGGTCTGGCCGCCCCTAGCTTTCTTCCAACCTATTCCTACACTACAAAACAAAGCTCGACGAGGCAGTCGGTGATTAGGCATACGCAACACGTGTCCCAACCACCTCAACTGATGAAGTTTCACCACTTCATCGATTGATCTGCCATTCTTACCTAGTACCCGTTTCCTAATAACAGCGTTGCTCACTCGGTTGTCCCACGATATACGAGCAATGCTTCGAAGACATCTATGATCGAAAACCAATAACCGACGAGTATCTTCAACTCTCATTGGCCATGTTTCACAGCCATAAAGTAAGACGGAGCGAACCACTGCGCAGTACACTCGTCCTTTAGTCAGCAAACGGATATCTCGCCTACGCCATAAGTGACGCAGGTTGGCGAAAGCCAATCGAGCCTTCTGTATCCGTGCCGAGATTTCGTCAGTCACCAGGCCATCGGCACTGATGAGACTCCCAAGATAAGTGAAGCGGTCTACACGTTCGACTACTTCACTCCCTATCACTAGTTCAGGTGCTGTTGCAACCCAATCTTGAAGCAACATTTTGCATTTCGAGGGGGAAAACCGCATCCCGAACATGCTTGCATTGTTGCTTAGGGTAGTCAGAAGACTCTGCATTTTGTCAGCGTCTTCACCAAGTAGGACAATGTCATCGGCATATTCTAAGTCAATAAGCGAGCCACCTGGTAAAAGGTCTACTCCAGAAAATTCAGACGAGGATAAGGTTATTTCTAGGAGCATGTCAATGATAAAATTAAACAAGAATGGAGAGAGTGGACATCCCTGACGGACACCACTTGATGTAGAGAATTCTGGTGACAGTTCGCCATAAGCTCTCACTCGACCAGTGGTGTTTGAGTAGAGAGCTTGTATGAGGTTAATGTACTTCTTTGGTACACCTTTCAATGACAGACACTGCCACAGAACCTCACGATCCACTGAGTCAAATGCCGCCTTAAGGTCCAGGAAAACAACTATTGTAGGACGCCTAAATGTGTGTCTGTGTTCCAGGACCTGTCGTAGTGTGAAAATGTGGTCTATACAACCACGTCCAGGTCGAAAACCAGATTGGTTTTCTCGAGTCTGCTCTTCACGAGCTTTCGTTAAGCGTCGAAGTATTATTGAGGCCAATATTTTAGATACTATATTAGTTAGACTTATTCCCCTGTGATTGTCACAAGAAGACTTCTGTCCTTTCTTATAGATTGGGACAATCAGTGATTGAGACCAGTCGGATGGGATTACGTCCAGCTCCCAGATCCTGCCTAAGATCTCAGTCAACCTAGCTGCTAAAACTGGACCACCATCCTTAAATATCTCAGGGGTCAGTCTATCAGGACCTGCAGCTCGTCCTCGCTTCAGATTTCCTAAAGCTTTTTCAACTTCATTAAGACTAGGGGGACTTACGTCGATTTGCCATTCAGGATGACTGGAGATCGTGGGTAACTGAAGAGTGGCTCGAGGCCAGTTGAACTGATCCCTAAAGTGTTCTGCCCATCGATCCAGTCTCCTGGATTGAGAATGAATAATAGTCCCGTCATTTTCTGAGATAGTCTCGCTTACACTAGGATTCCTAATACCAGTTTCCTTGATAAGTCGGAAAAGTTGTCTACTGTTGCCTATCGCCGCTGCCTTTTCCATCGCTTTTGCTTTCGCCACCCACCACTGTTCGCGATCGTTACGTAGGCTTTTTATAAGCTGCTACTGGGTATCCAGAATATATTTGTTGACAGTCCATTCCTTTGGTTGATGGTTAGTTTGAGCTCCCCTTCCAGTTAAAATAAGTAGACCCTCCGCACTGTTTGTAATCGGCTTTCATCAATCACTCGTTACTATTAGTTCTACTGTCCATTTTACATTCTCCCAGTTATTTCCTTGACCGCGAGTGTAGCGAATAACGGTGAAGTTGAGAGCAGCTTTGCATTTACCAAGGTCTATAAGTAGTGCCACTTTCTGGACGGATCATAGCAACATCAAACTCATTTATAAACTTGTTAGTGAATCTATACTAATGCATCACCATATGTTTGAACTGACTTTATTTGTTGAACAATCCTGCCTGGGTAGTACCCTAACTGAAAACTATTTTTCACTCCTGTTAAGATGGTGTGTACGCAGCGTCCCAAATATGTATTGTTACGTAATGAGGAGGACTCTAATCCTCATTCCGCTGTGACTTTGTTCGCTCATTCGTTTGGGTTGGGTTGGGTTTATACAGTATTATAAATATCAAGAATTAGTCGATGACCACAGGACTAAACTTAATCGAGACCACAACAAGATGGTTGCTGAAAATTCCATCAAATACACTCGGAGTGTAACGTTGATATTATCATTAAATAGTGGTAGATGACTGGAATAACTCACAGGAACAAATAGTATCACTCTCATCAATAAACACTTTCAACATGATGCATGATCGTCATTAGAAAACAAGCTGTAAGGATAAACATAAATCACCCGACCCGCTGTCTTTATTAACAAATACCTGGAGCATCACCGAAACAACAAGAAGCAAAGAAAACAATCAGTTGGTACTAGCTCGTGATATGGATGTATTGGAAAGGTCCGCGTCATATAGATACAGTGTTACGTTTGAAGGTGAGCATTTAGTAGAGAGTTCAGTTCCAACTTCTCGTTTATGTTACTTTTGATGTGAGTATCCTTATCAAAATCCATTCCTCTTGCAAACACTTATTATGAGACTTGATACTCTGTTCTAATAGGGAAACATAGTAAACACCAACCTTAAGATAGCCTAACAAATTGATGATCTGTCCAAATATCACGGCTTCGTGGGAAATTTTCCGGCTAAGTAAGGTAGGAACTCAAAACTTCTCTCATGGTATGTGTTTATTTCCTCATTTTTCAATGTATTTTGAGGAGGTCCCTAAATTAGGGAATTCTTGGTGTCGTCTACAATCAGTCAGTTGCAACGTAGAACTACGTACGTATGTACATAAGTTCCTGTTGCCATACCAAATTAGCACAGAGATTCAGACGTCAAATCAAATCCCATAGTGATAAAGATAGTAGAGGTATTAATGGTAATGAAGAAGACTAGGGTTTGAAAATATTATTCAAGAAGTATAATTCAGTGAGATAAGGTTAGAAAGACAAAGGTAGAGGTGCTGACGAATCCAGAAGATTAGGATTTGAAAGAGCACAACGAATGGATGCATTTGCGCCATAGCAAACGATTTTGAGCCATGTCGTTCAAGGTCTCTAACCATTGGTGACTTTCGTCTCGCGTAGCCCAACAAGGTAGTCTACATCTACCAACATGACTCAGTCCACTAGTCAGTGATTTCATGGATTTCTGCCATGTTTTGGTCTGGCCGTCCCTAGCTTTCTTCCAACCTACTCCTACACCACAAAACATAGCTCGTCGGGGCAGTCGGTGGTTAGGCATACGTAACACATGTCCCAACCACCTCAACTGGTGAAGTTTCACCACTTCATCTATTGATCTGCCATCCTTACCTAGTACTCGTTTCCTAATGATACAATACAGTACTTTCTCACACTATCATTTATTCCGTGAGATCCACATCTGGGTAGTGGGAGATTATTCTTCACTTGATTGCTATGATTTTTGTTACGGTCGTCCCGAAAACTTGACCGTGGGTACTACCTTGATGCGGTAGTCGGGCTTGCCTATCGTGATGACCCAACCGAGCTATATTGGCTGAAACATGTTCCTGTAGTTTCTACCATGCCAGGCAGGTCGGTTAGAGAACGGTAAGACTAAAAGCAGCAACTCAAATTCTGAAGGTGAAGTCCTAATGCTGACTGTGGAGGGGTGTGACAGCAGTAAGATGTTTCCATCACACAGCAAGCATCTGCAGCGATGTTCCGTCTTGCAACTGAAGGAACTGGTTAGGAAAATCACACCTCAAAAATGTCAGTCTCCATGGGTGAGGCAATTCGAAAAGTGATAATACTTCCAAAATACGCCTTGAAAAGGCCGCGTGGGGCCCGCCTCAAAAATTTAACTCTTGGGCTCAGCAGTCATGCTCCCGTGTTGCTAAGATCAACGCTAATCCAAATTCAGTTTCACTAAAAAACATCCTTTCACGGTGTGGGCAGCCGAGAAGTGCCATCCACCCTCATTCCTGTAACAGCATCTGAGATCAAGTTGGTCACAGTCAAGTCCCTATCATTCCTAATTACTCTCATATCTCCCCGATTAACCGTTATTTCATTCCTTTGTCACCTTGCTCCGCTAATACTAACGGTTGGAGTACACGAAATATCATTATTGGTCTCTTGAAACCATGTTATAAACCACCTGTTGAAGCTTTTAATGTCTCGACATTATGCCAAAAGGACGACAGGATTGTCTAGAAAGAACTCTAGAATCTTGTGTCATCGATGTAGGCTGCTTATCCGAAACGTACACACAGAGTTAGAGTATGTTCATTCATTTGAAACCAAGTTTTTTAACATAAAAAGCCATCGCCATTTACGCTTCGTGTCTCTGGAAGCCCCTACTGCTGTAGGTATTACATTGAGTTCAAAAGCATGGCTAGATCTTCTAGACTGGATTGTATTAGACAATCGCTTGTGCGCTGTCCGACTAAACGGGACAGTAATGACTCGAAAAGACAAAAACGATCGCCGTTGCCCCTTTGTCGTCCCTGCTTACGCTTCCACTGATCGCAGCTCAGATAAGGTAAAAGATGAACTTCACAGCAAGCTTTTAAACCTTTATTGCTCAAGTAAGTAAACCAAGCGGAACGGAAAGATATCTGGGTGGATCCTATGACGTCGCGGCTCAAAGAACAGATAATGGTGACCGTTGGCTGCAACTTTTCTCAGATAACCGTCTATTTTTGGGAAATACTAACTTCAAGTATAGGAAAGTCGTCTTTTGACATTGCGACTCCCAAAGTCAATTCAACGCCGAACACAAATAGACCATGTCGCTATCAGCCACCAATGGAGAGGCTTGATAAAAGACTGTCGCTTATTCTGGGGCACATGTTTTTAATCAGATCACGTTCTAGTACGAGCGCATATTTGTTTGGGTCTTAGTGGACGTAAGAATGACACATCCAGAGAAGTCCTTAAGGGTTCTGCTTTACCAAAACAAAGCCAGTAGTATATGTCAGGAACAACTAGAAAAACAGTTAGGTAGCCATGTAAATGATGCACATCCCGACGCAGCTTGAAATGTTATCCAGAAAGCTGTGCAGATAGCAGTGATATCTGCCAGTAAGGTGAACCAATATGTTAATGAGAAACACTGTCGCGAATGCCCAACCACAGGCTACCTCGATGAGCGAGGTTGTCCGATGTAAGTTGGAAGAAATCCAGGGCCAGACAAACCAAAACATGGCACAATTCCATAAAGTCACTGACAATTGGACTGAGCCATATTAGTAAATGTAGATTACGTGGTTGGGGTCCCTGAGACAGTAGAAGCTGATGGTTAGATACCCCGAATAACTTGACTCAAAGTCGTTTGCAACGGCGCAGATGCACCTATTCTTTGCCTTCTCTCAAATTCTAATCTTCTGGATTCCTCATCACCTTTACTTCTTGAATAATATCTTCGAACACTAATCTTCTCCATTACTACTAATACTTCTACTACTATGGGATTTGAATTGACAATTCGATCTCTATGTGCTAATGTGGTAGGCAACTTGAACTGATGAACGAACGCGAAGTTCTACGTTATAGTTGACTGACTGATAAAAGCTTGCGCGTTACGTTAAGGGACTGGTTAGACTATTTACTTAAGGTTAAGTTAAGTAATATGAAAAGCTTAATAAAGCGTTACGATGTCTGCTATTATAAGTACTTCTAGTTTATTGCGAACTGCAAGGAAATATTTCAGTCAATATGTAGCTTACCTTACATAAATGATTCGTTTCATACTAACATATTTTGAAGGTCGTTACCTGAGATCACGGGACGGCGCGATTTGTGATACGTATTAATTACCATCCACAGTTAGACATCAATAGTACTTACAAGAACGGTACAAACTGTATGTACAAGCAATAGGAATACCAGAGAGTTGATTAGTTCCAAGATCCCCAGCACATTGATATGCTTATAATTGATTGATTAATTTACAAAAAATAATGATTCCACTTAAATTCACCATTACACACATGCAATAACTGTAAATATTTTATTTTTTTTCATAATTCAGACATTTTTCATTTCTCTTCAAATGATCTAAACACATGGCTAATTATCCTGTATGGGTACGTACAGTACCATTCATTGGAACAATGGTAGTTTCAGCTTATGCTGTTGCATATACATGGTATTATACTCTTGAAAAAAAACGATTACAATCACATTCACATAATTTAGATGAAGCGTATGTTTTAGAATTTTATAAAAAAATTTCCGAAACTACCGGTAAAACTGAATGGAAGAATAAACGAGTAAAACGTCCATGGGGTGAATGATAAATTAATTAGATGGAAAATTGAAAATGATACACACACACACCAGTAGTAATTTGTATGTTGACAATAGAGACGAAACATTGTTACATAGTTTAATTTTTTTTGTACATGCATGCAGATATATATTTGAAGAATCATACAAATAAGGAAAAAAATATCTATTACATTATATTATTATCTTTTCTAAGCTTAAATCATTGTTATTAATTTACTTCACAAGTTAATAATTTGATAGTTTTCTTTTGACAAGCTAAATGAATTAATTGTATAATTTTTGTAGATAATTCTGTATAAGATGAAGAAGTTTTTAAATTCTCTAATCTGGAAAGAAAAGATTCTACACTAGTTTCAGTGATACGTTCAACACCTTTTAAACTTATATCCGATGTATTATTGGGCAAAGTAACCTAAGAAAAATAATAATAATAATAATTGTTATTATTATAGATTGTGTAAGAAACAAATACAATTTGTATGATTATTATGATGATCAATATAAAATTTAGTTCTCGAAGTTGATGAGCACTTAGATTTCAAACTAGTAATTTTTACAAGTTTAAACCAATTTTTGAAAATTTGGACAATATTCACTAACAGTAGGTTGAAGTTGTGTAGGTCTCGTGTGCATTTACGGATATGAGGGCAGATGTCACTTCCCGACTGCCTACATCGTGGAAGGGTATTTCTTGGGGGACCTGAAAAGGAAGGTAGATAAGTGTTGGTCTTAACGACCTAGGAGCGTGACCGCGGAGCCCAAGGGACAGCTGCTTGAGGATAGTCACGCACGGCCATTTTATGAGAAGTTAGTGTTAGCTCCGCTCTTGTTTAAAAGGCCTTACCGCCGAAGACGGAAATCCATGAGGTAAGGTGAGGTGTGACATTTTTAGGGTCGAGCTTTTCTAACTTCTTCCTTCCTTGTGAGAAGGCAGCATCGCTGCAGATGCTGGTTGTCCAAGGGAAACACCTTACTACTGTCACACCCCTGCATCACAGTCAGCAGTACAACTTCACTTTTAGACCTTGAGTAGCTGCTTTTAGTCTTACCGTTCTCCAATCGACCTGTCTGGCATGGTAGGTCCTACAGGAACATATGTTGCAGCCAATATAGCTCGGTCGGGTCATCACTATAGAGAAGCCCAAAAAACACGTTAAGGTAGCACCTACGGTCGGATGAAGCTTTGTACACAAATCCATATTTGGTTACAATGTTGCAGGATTAATATACTCTTCACTAATGATAATAATAATAATAGCTTGTTTATTTAATATTGTGTCTGCAATGAAAAATATTACAGTTGTTTTCAAAACAGATAAACATTGGTACAAAAGGGTACCTAAGTATATATGAGCTACACAAATTATCGAATTTATGAATGGGTAAGGATACTGCCAGGACGCTCAGACCGAAGCACGTGGTTTTCTTAGGTGACCACTTCCCGAGCCTGTAACGCAGAAGTTTAATCCACAACCGTAGTGGAGCAATGTAGCGGAAGATGCAACCAGTGACCAGCAATAAGATTTGTATGCCATTCGTTTTTTCAGGATACAGATGTGCACAAATGGTTCAGAAGCAGGGTTTTCTAATTCTCTTAGGTGGATCCTCTACACCTACATCTTACTAACAGCCTAGAGCAGTACAATATAATCTCTCTAAAAGAATGAATTCTTATATTCCAGAGCGGATAGACAAAAGATTTCTGTCTGGATTGATTTAACAACAGACTATTTTTTTATAACAATCTAAAGATCCCACAATCGTATTTTCTGATCAACCCAAAATCTGTACAGTTAATTATCATACGGATAGGTCTCAAAAATACTATGCAACACTTAGTGTAGTCCCTTTTTGTAAGTTCACGTAGAACAATGATAATAGTTAAGACAAATCTACACAGAAAGTTACGTGTAAAGGATTCCCTTTAACATTAATGACAGAATGTGAAGTTAAAAGATATTGAAGAGTTTATACTTAGATAAATAATTACAAGACTTAATGTTTTCATTTAGTTTTTCCGTTTTATTAAAGTCAGGAATTAGTATTTGGAGAGATCGGACTAAATGTAAGGTAAGAATCTATTTAAGATCAATCTGAAAAGTATGCTGTACATATTTGCATATTTTAAACAAGAACCACTGTTCGCAGCACTTCGAAATATAAGCAGAATGTATTAAATTGATAAGATGAAGTATGTTAAAGTGAAGAATGAATATAACGTTAGACAATTCAAAGAGAATAATTTGTTTGAATTAGTCAGTGTCGCTTGCTGCTGTTGTAAATGCAAATGAGACAATACCGATGATCTCTGAGACAAATTTCATCATCAGACAAAAGATCTATTAAATATTGCGGAGATACATGACAAATCGCATAGAAAAATCCTATACCCTCCCTACTATGGAAGTATAGTTTGATGTTTTATTGCTCATAATGTTAGTGAACCGATATGGTTGGGGACCTTGAATGACATGGCTGAAAATTGTTTACACTGGCACATATATACCCTTTCTTTTTCTTCGCTCAAATTCTAATCTTCTGAATTCCTCCAGAACGGTGTTTCTCTTTATTCTTTAACTGATTCCTCTGGGATATACTTCTTGAATGATATTTTCGGTCACTCACCTTTTTGATTACCATCAATACTTTTACTACCTCTATTGATGATTCGATCTCTGTGTGCTAATGTGATATAGCAGATTGATTTGATGTACAGAAGTACGTACGAAGTTCTACGTTGTAGCTGACTGACAACATAATGTCAGTAGTGATAATTAAGACGAAATATCATGGAGTGTGATACAGTTGATGCTTTGTTGTTGTTGTTGTCACATTTTTTTTATTCAGACGATGAGCAAGCTACATTGATTTTGATAAATTTTCAAGTTATTAACTTTATTACAGATTGAAATCACCAATCAATCATTGTTAGACCATCATTAGAAACCTGAAAGTAGTGGACGGCCGTTGCATTCTGGTATAAGACTACTACTCATCAGCAGTGCGCATTCAAGACTCCTGCATGCCGCAGGATTTAAACCCAGGACTTATAGTCCTGCGTGTGAATGCCTAACCTCTGAATCACTGGGTCAGCATCCAACGGTGTTAATGTCTAACTCTAATCGTATGGTCTAACAATGACTGATTGATGATTTCAATGTGTAAAAACTCTAATCTTCATAACTCTAATTGCGAATACTAAATTTATTGACAGTTACTGTGTAGTGTAAACACAGAAATAATACGTGACAGAACTTAAGCAATTAAATACATACTCTTCGAAGCATTGCTCGTATATCCTGGGACACCCGAGTGAGCAACGCTGTTATTAGGAATCGGGTGCTAGGTAAGAATGGCAGATCAATAGATGAAGTAGTGACACTTCATCAGTTGAGATGGTTGGGACATGTGTTACGTACGCCTAACCATAAACTGCCCCGACGAGCTTTGTTTTGTAGTGTAGGAGTAGGTTGGAAGAAAGCTAGGGGTGGCCAAACCAAAACATGGCAGAAATCCATGAAGTCACTGACAAGTGGACTCAGCCATGTCGGTAATTGTCGACTACCTGGTTGGGGTCCGCGAGATGATAATAATCGATGGTTAGAGACCTTGAATGACATGGCTCAAAATCGTTCGCAATGGCGCCAGTGCATTTATTCTTTGTGTTCTCTCAAATCCTAATCTTCTGGATTCTTCAACTTTCCAAACTTTTCTCATTGAATCATGCTTCTTGAATAATATCTTCTAATCCTAACCTTTCCGATTACTCCTAATACCTTTACTACCTCTTCTACTATTAGATTTGAATTGACAATTACATCTCTGTGCTAATGTGGTATGGCGACATGAACTGATGTACTTACGTACGAAGTTCTACGTTGCATCTGACTGACTGACTCTGACTGATTAAATATATACATAACATTATACTTGTTTTATAACAGTATGCTTTCGGATTTCATAAACTTCACTGCGAAATTCACTTACATCGCTTAAAGCAACTGTCAACTCTTTACACAGCTGTTTTAATAGATTTTCTTCATTAGTTAACAATTCTTTTGTTGTGTTAATTTGCAATTTTGTCCGATTCTCAGCATTGACAAGATTTTCCACATGTTTACTCAGTAGAGCGGTTTCTTCTTCAAGTTGTGATACCTAAAAAAACAAAGCATAAATGATAAGGATGAATGGAAATAGTTGTTTTTGATTCGTTTACTATGGTATAGTGTTCTACTTATTAAATTCACTTCACTTGTAGATCTTGGAACAATAAGTCACCAAAGAGGAATGCGTTACATACGTAAAATGATGATATCGAAGAAAAATTGAGGGGATACAGGAAGTCCAGAGGTGGATTTACTGTACCTAGTCAGTGAGTCAATTACAACTTAGAACTTCGTACGTACGTACGCACGTACGTACATTAGTTCAGGTTGCCGCACCGCATTAGCACAGAGACGCAACTGTCAGTTCAAATCCAATAGTGATAGCCATAGTAGAAGTGTAATGAACGAGAACACAGGTGGGGCAACCGAATTGCATCTAACGAAAATTACAGAGTTACTCAGTAAAATCGGAAAACCATATCGTAAATCGTTCATTTGCAAAATATCAGTTCATCATATCGAACTGGACTGTTCCTGTTGCAAAACATCAATCCATTGTCACTATTCATGCGTTTCATACAAATTCCATTGTGTTCTAACTCTTCCTTTCTTGATCTTCCCCCATCTTCTCTTCTGCCAGACATTACGTTGACGCTCACGTCATATACTACTTATAAGTAGCTCGCACCACAGAAGTATTAGCAGTAAGAAGATTAGGGTTCGAAGATATGACTCCAGAAGTATAATTCAGGAGGTTAGAATTTGAGCGAACACAATCAATGGATGCACCTGTGCCATTGTAAACGATTTTGAGCCATATCATTCAAGGTCTCCAACCATTGGTGACTCGTCTCGCGTAGCCCAACCAGGTAGCCTACATCTACCAACATGAATCAGTTCACTTTTCTGTGGCTTCATGGATTTCTGCCATGTATTGGTCTGGCTGCCCCTAACTTTCTTCCATCCTACTCCTACACCACAAAACATAGCTCGTCGCGGCAGTCGATGGTTAGCCATATACGTAATACATGTCCCATCCACCTCAACTCTCCCTAATACACATGAATGATTGATATGAAAAAGGTTAAACCAATCAAGGCAATTTGTGAGTCATTAATCACAATGAAATGAAGTACAGATTACATCACTACGCATAATAGTCAGAAGTAAAAGTTGACAGTAGAAGACAGGTGTACTGATAATAGTAATAAAAATAAAGTATGATAACAAAAGTTGTCATCACTCGAAACGCTCCAGCTTTATCTACAATGTGAACACTATCAACCAGATGTGCCAAGATAGAACTGCGTATAGTTTTTAACTGGCCCTTAATAAACCATGCTGGGAGATGTTCACTCATTTGTTGTTAGTACGCCCGATAAAGCTATCTCCACAAGAGCAGCTGAATTTGTAAATGGACATAGAGGAGGCCAACTCAGGTAACTTATCCGTCGTTTGGGTGGACATCGCTGGTTAACTTGAGGTCATCGCAAGTTTGGCTGAGTAGAATGTTTTAATAATTACTTTCGTTAACTTTTGTTATCATATTTTATTTATTCTTAATTACTATCAGTACACCAGTCTTCCTTCTATCAAGTTGTACTTTTCCAACTATTGTGTGTAGAACGACGTAATCTCCTATTTTATTGTGATTATTGACTCGTAATAAATTGCCTTGATTGGTTTAACGTTTTCATATAATTCATACATGTATATTGGAGAGAGTGGAGAGAGAGAGAGTAAAACCTAATGACGATCTAATTGAAAACAATATTGTTCGCTTATTGTGTTGTTCTAATTTTAATTTTTTATGATGGAGATGTTCTACTCGCTTTAGTTCACTATCCTCCACTTATCAAGTAGAGGTTTATGCACTCGGCGCTTAGCTACATTCCTTGTGTGAAAACTAGTAGCTCTACGCTTATGCACAAAATGATGGTGAGGGGATGTGCTAATATCTGAATAATTGATCGAAAATCAAATTATTTATATACTAAGTCACCTCCTAACAAGAAGCATATTATTACCGTGGTGTACACGTGATTTAGCGAAATAATTATAATTCTTTGGTACAAAAGACTTTACAAATATACTACCAATCAATGGTTTCTAAACTAGATGTTATAGACTGATAATGAAAATGACGACCCGTAAATATTGCGGAGAGGGTTATATTGAACTTGCACCAATATTTCTGTGTATTTTTGAATTTCCAGAAACAATCCTTAGTACTTTCTCAAATCAACGATTGTAAACGTTAAATATTATTGGAAGTGGTGGTAACACCTATATGAACAACCAGATAAGCTAGTGGAAATCAGTGATGTGATTAAACTACACTGTTTTTCAAATTAGAGCTTTTATCATGTGCAACTTCCATTCTTGTCAGCATAATTTTCTGTTAGCTTCTGTGATATAAACAATAGGTTTTTGTTAAGTATATTACACTAAGTCTGTGTTCTAAACATCCGGTTTAGGTGTGCTGATCATCAAACAATTATACAACAGCTAACATTAAATACATAAAAAGTATATACACTGGTCTTCCTGGAAGAGCAGCTAGTAAGAAAATGATCAGTTGGTATGTAAATATATCAAGCAGAATATCTGTCGTAGCCAATCAAATGCTATTTTTGCAGTGGCATAGTCGTTAAGGCATTTAGTTTCCTACTACTGGGTTGTACCTTTGAACCACGCTCCATCGACTTTGATTCAGGGAGTCAGTCACATAGCATCACTACAAACATATCAGTTGAAATTGAGCACCTAGACATGTAGTTAGTAAGTGAATTTCCTCGTTAAAACCATTTAAAAACTTTAATTGTATTTTTCTTACATTTTATGCCTTTCAGAAAAGTTAATACTGATTTAGCGCTTGAAGCAATCACCTAGTTTCAGTTAACATAGAATATATATTACCTTGTAGTATAATGGCCTATATTAGACAATCCACAGAGGATGCACATGTGCCAACTAAGACTGATCAGATTTCAATCAAATTATCACAATGGGACAATCCAAATTATAACAAATTAAATTTATGCTTGAGGTATTTGCGCTATACTTAAACAACTTTTATGGAAACCAATAGCTAAATATTTAAATAGAACTAACCTGCTTTTTCAATTGACGCAAGATAACTTCACGTAGTCTATTGTATTCCAAAAATTCATGAGTAAATATTGAAATTTTACAGTCTTCTTCTATATTATTATTATTATTTTTATTATGTGACATTTGTTTTACTGGTCGTTTACAACCAGCTTTAGATCCATTGGTATTGATCATTTCATTGGAAGCTAACCACTTTTTGTAGTTATCAGTAGTTTTGTATTCAGCAAACAATTTTTTATACGACTCACGAGCTTCAGCAGCTTGGTCAGTATATATTTGTTTCTCTTCAGCAGATAAAGCAGCCCATTCAGTAGAAATAATACGATTTCTCTCCGAAAATGGTTTTGAGGCAATATATTCAGATTCCTCTCTACGCTTTTTCATGAACAACATAAATGCTGAAAGAGGTCTTCTTGGAGCATTTTTGTCGTACGGAGTTTTCCGCATAACAATAGTCTAAAAATTGAATGGACAGTAGATTTTCAAAGAAAATGAACAGACTTTAAGATATTAAGAATTTTAATACTTCTCTGTCTATGAGTTAATGGTTGTCTGTCTCCGATTCCGAAGTCACATGTTACCACCGACCTGTAACAGGATTTTTTCGAAGACATTGACAAGTACAAGCATAGAAGATTGAATACCTTAACATAAATGAACGGTTGGTCTTTTATAACATTTAAAAAGTGACAGTTGTACTATATATAATTTGTTTGTACTTCATTTTGACAATTCTGGTTGTTACTTCTGATTCTTAAACTACTCATCTCGGACAATGCAATGTAATCAGTAAAGTTGTAAGTACAATCAAATTAAAGGTTAAATAATCACCCTTTACACTAGTTGATTTTAGTTCACAGAACATCATGTTCTGGTGAAAGTTAAGATCCGGATGTCTTTTTACTGAGGAGTAAACTGTGTCCAAAAAACTTGATTTCAGTTAACTATGAACACTTTCTGAAGACTATTATTATTATTACTATTATCATTATTATTATTAAGTAGGAAGATTAGGATTTTATTGCAAAACTTAAGTAATTAGCGCTGGAATCCACAAAAGCAAGCATAATAATTACTTAGTTTCGTACGACTTAACAAAACTCGTCAATATTCTCTTGGGTTCAAAGGCATGTTCGTAGTTTTCATTGTTGTGTAATTTAATTATTGTATATAAACGCATATGTTTGCAACCGGGGATCGACTGCATATTGTGGGACAGATAAATAATAAGCGTTTTCGCTAAAGGCCAAAAATTAACACACCTCACTGTTTAGGTTCTAAGTAGTCTACGACTGGTTTATTAGCTGTTGATATACTTTTCTGAATTCGCTTTTTAGTTTAACCTGTTTTTTAAATCATCCAAATAGAACACATACAAATTCCAGACCAGGAGGAATTTAACAAACAGGCAAACATCGCTTTGTTCTTCCGAATTCGTTGGTGCTTAGCTACCGATATTTACATAGATTTTCATCAATCGCATTGTTTAGCTGCTTAAAATGAGCAACTTTCCAGTACGATGTATGTTTGATAAGTGCACAAAAATTATGTGTGGATATCGGTGTGTCTGTACAGATACTTGCTATATCTAATTAGTAGTTGGTTTAGGAACATACCTAAGGCACATTAAGTGGATTATTTAAAAATTATTATGACTGAGAAAAAGGACCACTATAATTCATTATTCTGAATTTGTGCCGGCAAATCTATTAGAAAGATATGAGAATGACTAGTTTGGCTTCAGAGCTTGTTATTTACAACAATTATTAAAGGCTTATTAACAAAATGCCATGGGCGGAGTTTTCTAGGACCGAAAAATCATTCCGTTTTGCTACACACATGTCAAGTGTGGTACAATCAGCACGACGAAAAGAAAATAGCAACAACAAAAGTCGACCCCCCAACAAATTATATGATGAAAATTATTTTGAAATCTGTAGAATTTGATGACAAAATAAATATAAAATGATTGTTAAAACTGCCAAAGATATTTCTATATGACTTGAAAAAGTGAACTCTATCCCGATTCCTTAGTAGTTACCCTGACAATTAAAACAGACTGACCTTCAGAGCGCTCGTCCTTTCTTATACAGCGCGGGTTCGAGGTGCAATTCTCAAAAAAATACTTTAGCAATAAGAATAGTAGGTCATTGAATCTGTATTGCTCCTTAAGGTTTTTCATAGTATGTATTTTAGTTCCACCTTATAGTGTCCACTGATAGAGCCGATCACACCCAAGTTAGACGTTCCAGTCACTGACCACTTCATGGCAGCGACCAGTCTGCGGTTTTGCCTTTTTTCAGATGTTCATTGTGATAGATGAGAGGGATGCTTCCATGAACCATTCATAGGCCTTACATTAGTGGATTACAGTAGACTCGGAACATCAGATCACAAGTGGACATGAAGTAAAGGCAATTCGTATGCTGAATAGCATCATCAGTCGTCTCATATATTTGCAGAAGGAACAGACATCTGGATAAGATTCATCCGGTGAGAGATGGGAAAACAAAGGAGAGCAGGTGGGGAGAGAAGGCTGTCTTTATTAGCGTTAGTAGCGCTGAAAAAGCACCAGCTCCAGAAAGAACATGCCGAAACTCAGCACATTATTACATCAACGATGTTTAACCCTCTCGGAAAACTCCTGTCTGGCAGCTTAAAAACTTCAAAAAGAAACTGTCCAAAGAAATCCTGCTGAAGCTGAGTAAAATCACATCAACTTGGCTAGAAAGCGTTCAGGATTGCCATCAAAATCCTTAAAAGTCCAGAACGTGGGTGGAAATCAGTTGATAAACCGGCTGCTCAGTCCAATCCGATGACTGTCCAACTGGTCGGAAAAAGGCATGAAAACCGTGATCGAAATTCTACGATTCGTCAAAAACGACCTCAGTCTCAGTGTACCCGGAAACCATGAATCCGGTCAAGGTTTGTGATAATTTCTCAAACTTCATGAACCGTAAAGATCGTTCAGACATTCCACTCAATTTGAAAGAGAAAATAGACAGAATACTCCGAGGAGAATCGGACAGAAAGCTAAAACTACTTTATGCCTAATTACTCGCAGACACAGTGCTAACCCGAGGCAGAATACAACATATCCAGTACATTCAAGACTCCATCGTGCGCCCGTCACTGCCGTTGCCGATGTGGAGGGTGTCGTACTGTCGAAGCACTCGCATTTGAGACGTCCAGAACGAGTCTCGCAAGACTTTCTTTAGCCAAAGAAGTATACCTGTGCAAAGAATTTCAGAAAATACAGAATCAGCGAATGCAGTCGATGATATTCAAGATTGATAGTTCATAAAGCACTACTTGAAGCTGAAGAATATCAGAACACAAAATGCGGTGAGACTAGCATGGAATAAACATGCATTCCAGACGTCAATTATTGCAGAAAAATTACCCTTCTACGTATCAAATGTCAGCTGTTTATTCTGAGGCATTTCTATCCGGTCGATGCCAGTTGCCAAATAGAATACACATGCGTCCGGATAGGCTATACGATATACATTTATTTTTTTACAATGAATATTACAGCCGTCATTTACACAATCACTTGTTTTGGTTTCAACTGGACAAGGCGCGTATCTCAACTGAATAGACAGTTTTTCCTCAGTCCAACCCTCAGTTTGGATCCTACAGTTATGTCACCTGTCCATTCACAAGAGATTCATTCAGACAAGGGATGAAGACGCTCTTGTTTTTCAAATAAGATGTATTAATGGCTTTTATGCAAACGCTGCGAGCTAAGTGAACAAAATGGACGAGTTGTATGGATAAAGCAATTCTAGCAATACCTGTCTGATTGGAATGGAATACATATGTACCACCTGGAATCACGGACGAGGAGATAGCGACAAGCGGAATGTCTTTGTTTCGTTGAGACAGAAAGTGGTTTTTGATAAGTTCGTCACTTAGTATGCTTGAGGCTATTACGAGTTTACCTTAGTCGATAAACGCGAACGAGACTTTTACTAGCTTCCAGGGAGGCTACCTTGAATCCGAGGCTGAAGTGAAAAGTCTTTGTAAGCGTAGAAAGTATATTCTACAAACACCCAGCAATCACAGTACAATCAAGCATACAACTCTCGTTTATTTATACAACATAAGAACGTCCTTGAGACGGTTAAGAAAATAGCATACTAAAATACACTGTAGCCAATCACAGCCATGGATTTTCCTGGTGGGAATTGAAATCTCAAGGTCATCTGATCAGCCCATGCTGGCAAAACGTGAAAACCAAAATACGGCATTATCAAGCGAATTTTGGGGATCTAACATCCCCAACGGTTTAGGAGGTGTGGTGGCTCTACACACGCGATACTAATTGATCTCACATCAAAGCCTACTCTCAGGCATTAGTAGTGGCACTAAATCTGGATGATATTCGGAGGAAGTGTCTATTCTTCAAGATTTCTGGTCAGAGTCACGTAGCATGAGTACAGCAATCGCATGATAGACGTGTTATCTCATTCTACTGATCTCAGATGCGTCCTTATCCCAGTTTCAGGAGACTTCGGTCTCTCTGAAGTCACATTTACTGACCATACATGCGATACAGGTGGTAATTCCACTGTGGTTCGGTTCTTCAACCCCACTGAAGAGTTGAGTTTATCTGATAATATGGGGTTAGCCACCAGGTGAAGAAACATTCAGACGCCGCCATGCATGAACTGTATCTTCATGAACAAAGAATTCCAGATCGACAACCTCACATCGTCATAGGCTTCAGTTTCATTGGTAAGATTGGGTCGAAACACTGAACTAACAGCAGGCGTCAGAACTTCTGACGGCCTGATGTGTCAGGTTTAAAGTAAAATCAGCAGCAGTGTGGTTTGGACGCTTACTGGGATTTAGAACTGAATAAAATCTTTAGTACTACGAACCAGTCTGCACAGTGAACTGTCAGAATTTATTACAAGCAACCTATAGTCATTGCTAATCGCGTTCTTTAAGAGCTAAAATCTGAAAGGTACTGATGTGTGGAATACGAATGGACTGGTGACGACAGAATATACAGACAGTTTAGAGCAACAGAAAACCAATGTGCGAATATGCTGAGGGAATGTGAGCTCTAATATCAGACCAAACTATTTGACAAACTCATTTTCACTTCAAGGAGTTTATAACGTTACGCGGCCTCATTCCTTGATGCCGAAGCTCGCGTTTCTCGGTTGTTAGGTCCTAATGGCCTGAAAATCAATGATTGAGATGCTGCTTTAGAATCCAATTTGAAGGCTTTGTTTGAGAAAAAACCTCCATGGATATATTTGCAATATGTTCTTACTGACTTCTTCTGTGATACATTTTGGTAAACTGCTTAATCCCATATTGTGATGTTAATAGTTGTTTTTTGTTTTAGTTTCTATTTTTTGTACCCTTATTGTAGTTTCTATGTTTTCTACTGAACAATATTATGCTGTTCAAATTGATACTTGATTATGGCGCCAGACATATCCAATTTGACACTCTGGGCGGTGAACTTTCAATCTGTACTTTAAGGTTGCAATTTTGGACTTATACGCAAGCATTCTTCCAGAATTGGAAACACATTGTGTTAAATTGTGTTAAAGAACAGTGTATTATTGTTCAGGTAATTGTCTGTATTTTTTGATGGATAATAGACCCGTTTCTTACCCAGATAAATTGCTGTTTGCTATCTTGAAACTGGGAAGGACGCGTTTCTAATTTCTTCCACTGTTCTTTTGAATTCAAAACCACTGAAAACCCCTCAGCAGCTGCGGAGCTTCTGACAGAACATTGTCTTTAAAATATTTCATCCGTCGCTCACCACCTTTGTTACTGGAAGCTTCACTCGCAACCCACAAAGAATCTTGGAAATGAAGTTACGTGTTGGTCTTTTTAATTAAACACTGCATCATCTAAACAGCGACACATACTCCGGTTCGCCATGGTTCACTGCGGTATGCTGAAAATAAGAGCTTCAGTTTTGGCCACACCACGTAGCATGATATTATAACGTTAGAACCTTTGCAAACCAGTTTGAGAAATCAAGTTCAAATATTAAGATTTAAAACGAAGTACGTCCATTAGAGTATAGACATTTATTCATGTTAGACAGATAAATTACATACCCTGTAAATACTGCTCAACTGCTGTCGATCACAAGGGACTTAACCTCCCTGCACCAATCTGAGCTCTTTCTTGTTTACTCATCAACAGCTTAATAAATTTTAACTTGAACAACTCATTGACATCCCTTCCCAATGAATTTTTACCACAATTTTTCTTCATTGTTTTTTATTCTCAACAGCCCATCCTTCCTATATCCAAAATTACATATTAACTGACCAATGTCTTTTAACTTAATAATAGTGTCATATGCTACATGGATATTTAGTTCAACATGTGCAAACCGAAGTTGTCCGATTTGCTTGTAATTTGGAGCTGGTAGAGACAGTTTTTTCAGACAAGTTGTGTGAAAAATGAAGCTAAGATTGGAAAGTTTATTAAAGCATACCACAAATTTAAGAGGGCCGAATACCTTAAAAGGAGGCAGGGTGGTGTAACTGACCAGCAGTCATGACGGTGGGACGATAACCTCAATCTACGCAAGTCTGTAGGGCACAAAATTTTGTTTGAATTCGACAGCTAACGATCTGGAATCGTGTAGTTAATCAGTGATATTGATGTTACTTTCCGGTGTCGACTCTGTATATGACTCATTTTTGTAATCCTGCACTGGTTTCCCTATCTACCAAAATGTCTTATCACTAGCAGATTTGGACAATTACGTTGAAAAAGAGCTTACTCCTTGGTTCTTCAGTAACGGTTAAAAAAACTGAAAAAACATAAAACAATTAATCAAATATTACTAATGCATCAAACCACTGAATCTCATTATTTAATTCTGTAAATCAACTTAATTTCTAAAATTTCAGTTATTCTGAGTCTTCGCTAATCTTAAGATTATTTGTCTACTAGCTTTCCTACTAGTCACTTGTCTTCTTAATTCGCATCATATTTCGGGTCAACTTACTAAGTAATGTAGAGTTATACAATCTGTTGAATCCAGAGCAACACCGGTTTCAGAATGAACACTCACGTTTAACTGACTTAACAAGTGAGAGAGTATTAGATAGCAGCTCAAGATAATAGGGCGCATGTCAGCATAATACTTATAGATTTCTGCAAAGCATCTCACGGGACCTCTCACTTGAGGCTTTTACTGAATCTCTGGAGCTCTAGAACGTTAGGTGTAGTACATTAGTGGAAGAAAAACTTCCTTCATGGCCGATGACGGAGAGTGAGATTGAATAAGTCTTAGCCAGAATGTTGAACTTTCAAGAATGGTGCAACACAAGGCGCAATCTCAGGTCCCTTACTGTCTATTATCTACGTCCATGAACTACTGAGACTACTTAGTTATTTGAAAGTTTTTCTGTATACAAAGTCAAACTTTGGAGAACTATAAGTAGTGAGGCTGTTAATCTTAACCTTCAAGCTGACTCAGTTGAATTAGAGAGATATTACAATTGATAAGTAAGACAGTAAGTCATTATTCTAGGAAAAGTGTGCCAATATACACTGGAAACGGCATTAGTTCGCGAAATACAGTCAAAAGCATACCGATACCTTGCGTACAGGAACATAATGACTTAGGAGTGGTAGTAGGTCCTGACTTGCAAATAAATAAACTTAGTAGTACAACGTCTACCAAAGGTTTTCGGGTTTCAGTATCACTCCCCCGAGAATTTAAATGCTTAGATTACCTTATGTACAAACTCACAGATAACTTAAATAAATTGGCCGGAGTCAGGGAAGCCAAGTAGCCTGACTTCTGAAGATCTGAAACAAATAAAACAACAAGAACAAGGCACAGGGAAATAATTCAATCTATACAAGATCGTCAAAATATGTATGAATTGTCCCTGTTGAAATGTTGCTGAGTAACTGAATAACACCAACTTTTCGAAACGCTAAGGTCATCTGTTCGAAGGTCGAGCACATGGATTTCATGGAATGTCATTGTACTTACTCTTTTGCTAGCCTCCTCCTGGAGTTTTAGTGTGGTAAGTTTCTGCAAGCATTTCTAATATATTGACAAGCTGTTACTCGAAAATGAAGAAGTCTTTCATATTGATACACTTCGAATACCACTGACAAATTTTTGTACTTCACTATGTCTTTTATTCCAAAAAGTCAGAATTAGGTACTGCAGTTACCTAGTCAGCGTTTCTATGTGTAATAGATAAATAACCAAAATACATGTATATCCTCAAAAAGCTGAAGACTACATATTGTTAATTGAAACTCATCTTTGCCTTTTTGATACGCTGACGATATGTAAGAGTTAGAAAAGCATTATCACATGGCAATTCAAATTACATTAAGTAGTTTTCATATGCATTGAGATTGTTTGCTTCAAATGAACAGAAAGGTTGATCTCCTGATTCCGAGCCATCCATATTATCTTCCTTCAACTTTCTCATACAGAAACACACCTAAATTATCTAAATCTACATTTCGCCATTTAAAATTTACAAAATTATGAAGTTTGAAATTTGTTCAAACTGCTTTTTTATTTTTAAAAACATTTTCTGGGAGTTCAGAAGTTAACTTTCTTCTCGCATATCTTTTCGGTGTTCCGATGTTACATTAATCTTCACAGTAATCATCCTAACACTTGAATAAAAGAACTCACACGTTACGACTTGTGATTTTAGATTCAAATATGCAACTCCTAGAATCAGTCGGAAATCTTCGACCTCCTCAAATACCTAAAGCAACTAATTTTAGAACATCTGGTTCCGCGAAAAAACTTAAAGCTATCACTTACAAAGATCTACCACCACCTTCTATAAGACTACGTTTAGATGAGGCTATTGAAAATGCGAGGCGTAATCATCAATCCAATGTATTTCCGATTCAGAATCCAAGTATTACAAATACGTCATTGAGAAAATCGAAGAAACCAGTAGCTGTCAATGGTGGCGATGAAGATAACTCAAACGCCTCAGAAGTAACTCAAATGTCTCAGTAAGTCTCACATGTGCATAAATCCTGTTTCTTAATGTGTGTATACCTCCTATTTTAATCCATGTCTTTGGCTATCACGTGGGATGAACCAAATAGTAAGTAGAAAGAAGTGCCAACCGAATGTATCTTGGTGGTCACAAAATGATTAACCATATTAATGAACTAGTTATTTAACGACACACTTGGTAGAGGAATATGTTTTGTATTTTTGTTGTATTCGAGGGTTAGCTGACTGATTGTGGTGAGGTTTCGTTCTCTGAGCTGGCGCAACCTGAAAATCCAACTCAGAGAACGAAACTCCACCACAACCATTCACATAAGTTACAAATTTTCTCTTCTATCTGGCAACTGAATTTATCTGAATTCCAATGGATGTTAGCTAGTAGGATAAGAATCACACTTATCACCCATCAAATGCCTGCCATAACTTCGGTAGCCTTAGATCTTGTTCATGACTGGCGAAGTAGTGACACGGGAGAAGCAACATACAAGTGTGTCAGGAAAATCGGAATATGTAACTCTTCAAACTCTCGCGCAGTCACCTGCAAACCATGTACATGTACCTAGTTATTGGTTAATTTATACCAATTACTGTTCAGTTAAATATAGCCGAATTTTATGTTGACTTAATTACTGAATAATGTACAATTAGGTGTATTTGGATCTCGAACCCATTGTATGTTATTATTTATTTTTAGAAAATCTCTCATATCTGAATTTTCACTGATAACTTGACTACAAATAAAATAAACCAGTGAGCATGTGCGTTTAAGGCTTTTTTGAAAGTAGATTCCTGAATTTGATGCTATGAATGTACAATTTTCGGGATTTAAATGTGTCATAAATGAGATGGCTACTCGCCAGTAATATCAGTGAGTGACTGTAATGTACTAACATTGCTGGATTTCTACCGCAGAGTTTCTGTCTATAAACCAAGAGAGTACTATCAAAAAGAAAGTGCTTGATTTAATCAGTTACAGAAACATATGGAGTAACTCCAGAAAGTTGTCATTTTTAGAAATCTTTACTTGCTTACATATTTCACTCCCCATAAAGCATAGACAACCGATCATCATTCTCTAACTAACTCTGTCCTAGGTGTTCCTTTCCATTTCTTTCTGATTGTTATTTATTCTTTCCATGTGCGTATCCAATTCTCGGCGTGATATATCTTTTGGTCTTCCTCTTTCCATTAAGCTTGAGGACTCCAAAATAGAGCTTCCCTTGTGATGCAGTCGGGAGACTATATCAAGGTGTATCCCATCCAACTCCGAAGCATTTTGCTAATTTCTTTCCCAGTTGGAATCTGTGTTGTTCTCTCGAGAAATTACGGAACACAAACACTGATTAATCTTTGATTTTTGTTCACTAATGCCATCTTTTCCTTTATTCTACAATATTCCTATCTATAAACTCCGAGAAAATCTGGGGAAAGTTAGATTTCTGATTGCAAGAATGTGTAAACACTACATAATTGAGGACAAACACTTAGTTACCTAAATGCTAATATGCACTTATACAACAATTACTTAAATCAACACTATTGTTATCTTTATCAGACACTTCAGTCTATCATCCAGATATATATAATAAACAAGGATTTTCGCCCTAGCGTTATGTGGTCTATGTTCTGGTGGCCAGAGATCTGATTCCAATTCGGACCGACTAATGAATAAGACATATACATAAATCTTTTGCTTAACTCTGGATATTGCACTTAGGTCAACCCTGTGTTTAGCGACGGCGATAGTAAGAGATCAAACATGAATTAATTCGCATGCATTTATTTCATACACTTCTTATGTAGACAAACATTAAAATAGAGATTGGGAATGAGAAGCGAAGCTGAGTAGGCAAGCTTACTAGCCCCTTTTGATAAAATGTGACTCATTATTGAAAGTCGGACAGACCAAAACATGGAAGAAATCCATGAAGTCACTGACTAGTGGACTGAGTCATGTTGGTAGATGTAGACTACCTGGTTGGGGTCTGCGAGACGAAAATCATCAATGGTTAGAGACCTTGAATGACATGGCTCAAAATCGTTTGCAATGGCGCAGGTGCATCCACTCTTTGAGCTCTCTCAAATCCTAATCTTCTGGATTCGTCAGCACCTCTACCTTTGTCTTTGTAACCTTATCTCGCTGAATTATATTTCTTGAATAATATCTTCGAACCCTAGTCTTCTTTATTACCATTAATACCTCTACTATCTTTATCACTATAGGATTTGATTTGACATCTGAATCTCTGTGCTAATTTGGTATGGCAACATGAACTTATGTATATACGTACGAAGTTCTACGTTGCAACTGACTGAAAACCACATCACCAACATAAATTTAAAAAAAATATCAAAAATGTAGTATCAGTGGTAAGAAAAACTTAAGAATAAGAATATCATTAGGAAAGATGAAGTGGAGATATGTGTTTGAAAGAATACTAGAGCTGGAAACTGATGAGAAGATGAAGAGAAAGAGAGAATAAATTTTGGCTAGTTTGAACAATTCTAATTCATGTTGCTTAATGCCTACAACCACTAATCATGGTTATTGTAGACACTTCAACTAAATGGTCAGAATCTACCTTTGTAAGTCAATCTAGTTGTCAGTGATTTTGTGGAATAATATAAATTATCTTTCAGTCATCCTTACCTTTAGTTTAACCAACTTCTGAATTATGAAACATCACCGATTTGATGCAAATGTTGTTTTGGCATTTGTACCGCGTATCTTAACCATCTCAGTCGGCAACAAGTTGATCCTTTCACTAAATGACTTGGCATCTTTGTCTAGTACACTATATATAAATGACCCTGATATTGATTTTTCGGACATTTCTTGACACACAAGTGATTTTCTCGAAGGTATTTAATTCAAATTAAAGTCTAGCGATATAAGATTTATTAAAATAATTACCTGTTTATTTTATATTACAGAATACTACGTCCTAATTTAACCAAATCAATTGTACTTCCTAAACCCAGTATATCTTTACGAGGTGAAGAAAGTTTGGAAAATTGTATACGTGGTTATGGTAGTCAATGGTTTAAACAAATCAGTAAAGAAGAATCTTTCATTGAAAGTCAAAAAGATGTACATATTCGTTGCCCACGAGGAGAGGTTTGTTTATTTTTTTTATAGTTTAAAAGAGTTATTGTTTTTGAAGATAAGCCTAATTTCGAAATTCAATTACATACAGCATGATCAAGTTTTTTTTTAACAAAACGATCAGGGTTTTATATTGTGCATTAATGAATGCTATCAGGACAACTTTGTTGACTGTAATAGAGAAAATTTTTTTCTGGTTAGCGTTTTTTGGCAAGTGAGATTTCAACGGAATGGGGTTGCCAACCCCATGTCCAACCCTCCTCCTTTATCCGGGCTTGGGACCGGCAGTAGCCCCTAAGGTTCAATACAAATGTCAAGACAGTTCTACTGTATGGAGCCGAAACATGGAGAACTACCAAAGCCATCATCCAGAAGATACAAGTATTTATTAACAGTTGTCTACGCAAAATACTTCGTATTCGTTCGCCAGACACCATCAGCAACAACGAACTGTGGGAGAGAACAAACCAAATTCCAGTGGAGGAGGAAATCAGGAAGAAGCGGTGGAGTTGGTGGATAGGACACACACTACGAAAAGCACCTAACTGCATCACGAGACAAGCCCTCACATGGAACCCTCAAGGCAAAAGGAAAAGAGGAAGGCCAAGGAACACTTTACGCCGAGAAATAGAGAAAGATATGAGAGGAATGAACAAAAATTGGACAGAATTGGAGAGAGAAGCCCAGGACAGAGTTGGTTGGAGAAAACTGGTGAGCGGTCTATGCTCGATTGGGGGCAACAGGCGTAAGTAAGTAAGTAAGTAATAGAGAAAATAATAAATGAAACTTCTTAATTTACTGTTGGCAATAGACGCAAACTACCTGGTCAAGGACTGAAATGTAACTGTGACCGCTAGTTGTAGACATTGGTCAATTATTATCTTTTGTGAACTTCTTATCATTTGCGTGTAAATATAATGATGAGTACATGCTAGAAGCATCATGAGTTTTCGTGGTGAATTAATATTTATCCACTTTTTAAATCATATGATGATGAAGTTCATCGCCTACTTCGGAAGGTCATTTAAAATCGGCCCCAATTCGTTCTGTACACAGTGTTTTTTTCAAAATTCGTCATTGTATTTTTGTTGTAAGTATTTATACAATATACTCGAGATCTGCAGTTCACTGTTTTGAAGATTGTAAAGCTCATCAAAATTATGATCATGGTCCCCAAACACCCCTGTAATGAATGAGAACACAGGTGGGGCAACCGAATTGTATGTAGCGAAATAACAGAGTTAGTCAGTAAAATTGGAAAACCATATCGTAAATCGTTTTAATTTGCAAAATATCAGTTCATCATATCGAACTGGACTGTTCCTGCTGCAAAACATCAATCCATTGTCACTATTCATGCGTTTCATACAAATTCCATTGTGTTCTAACTCTTCCTTTCTTGATCTTCCCCCATCTTCGGCTATCAGACATTACGTTGACGCTCACGTCATATACTACTTATAAGTAGCTCACACCACACCCCTACACTTTGGGATTACGTACGTGGTGTCACCACTGGATGTGAGAAATTCTTTAGAGTCAACCGTGTTAGTATATTTCAGCTGAATATAGCTGAATAACATATGAATTAAAGAGATCAAATTATAGTCAAATAGTAAAATTCATTAAAACTTATTTTTCATACCAGTTAGATCCGGTTTAAGCTCTAGACGTTACAGAACAGTTGATAACTGAATCTTATTTGCTAATTTCTAACCTTGATTTTCACTGCCGTTTAAGTATATACTTATCTTTAGTCTTTACCAATGAAGATTTAAGACCAAGTGACAGATGCAATTTCTCTCTGTAACTCAGTCAGTTAAATGAACTGATAATATGTGTTGTGGAAACAAAATTCAGAAGGTTATGTTTATTTAAACGAGATTTGACACTCCGATTCGAATGAACGTTTAATTATGCTGATCAAATAAATCTTCCCTTTAATTTCTGTATACTACCTGTTAGAAGAAGAACAGTGTTTTTGCGAGAAGACTTATACGATCTTATATGAATGGCTTTATATTATACATTCGGTTTGCAGACAGACATAATTATGAGAAGTGTAAAGGTGAAGTGAAGCAAAGCGAAAACCGAGTGGACCAGCATGACTAAATATTTAAAGTCGGACAAAAACAAGCTAGGCAAATGGTGAACGAGGTGCACGCATGCTTAAACCAAAACATCCAGAGTTATAGGTGAATAATTTGCAAGATCGGAATATGAGTAAATAATAACTTGAGAAGAGTGTATTGATCAGTTTGTCCAAAAAACTAGGTGGAGGGTCATATGGGCTCAGCATATTAGTTAGTACACACTACACATGACTCGGTTTGCGACGTAAAAGTCCAAACTTACACACTATTGGATATTAAATTTTGCACTTTCTCAATGTCTTCTTAGGTGATCAGTCATAGTTTCAAGAAAGATATAAAACATACTATTACCGAAACTATTGTCCAGAATAAAGTTAACAGTAGACCACCTTTTAAGCTACCAAAGAAGTAAAATTAAACTTATAACAAGCTCTCTACTCGAACACTACTGGCCGAGTCTAAGCTTACGGCAAACTGTTAGCGGAACTGGTTACTTCGAGTGGCGTTCGTTAGGTTTATCCGCCTTCTTCATTCATATTCAACTTTGTCGTTGACATGTAGAATATGCTGATGACATAGTCTTATTCGGTGAAGACACTGAAAAAATGCAGTCTTCTGACCACCCTAAGTAACAATTCAAGCATGTTCGGGATGTGGTTTTCCTCCTCGAAATTCAAAATTTCGACTTGGGATTGGCTTACATTGGCACCTGAACTAGTGATAGGGAGTGAAATAGTTGAGCGTTTTGACAATCTCACTTATCTTGTAATTGTCATCAGTGCTGATGGCCTGGTGACTGATGAAATCTCAGTACGGATACAGAAGGCTCGACTGGATTTTATCGATTTGCGTCACTTACGCAGTAGGCGAGATATCCATCTGTTAATCAAAGGATGAGTTTACTACACTGCATTTTACCCGGCTTGCTATACGGGTGCGACACATAGCCAATCAGCCTTCATACAACTAATGAGAAAGATTGTTTATCATTTCAGTCATTTATATATTTAGAACAACTCGACTCTTCAGTCCCAGATTCTAAATACTGTCTGGTATTTGTCGAGTTTGCCCTCATTCATATTCCGAAATAGTTCACAAATTCCAGAAACGATCAAAAATCTATTGACAGCATTCGTTTTAAAGTCACTTCCTTCCTTTCTTCCTTATCCTTATGCCTGCCACTCCAAATGGAGAATAGGCCGCCGACCAGTGTTCTTCAATGTAGTCGGTTGTCACTTGCTGTTCTAAAATCTTCACCTACTTTGACTCCCAAAAATGCTCAGTGACCGTCATGATATTCTCTTTCTGCTACGCAACTATTTGTATTCCTGGTATATTTCCCTGAATTTATTGTCAATAGTTGAGTCGCATTTTCTTGAAAGAAGAACCTAGTTAGTATTCATATTTTCCATTCATTATTAATTCTTTATTGTAAATCAAACATAAGCATGATCTTGCCATTTCAAGTTCTTAGTTTCTCATCATTTCAAGTGAATTTCAGTTGAGTAAGCAAGAATGATTCAATAGTTTGTTTCACAGTGGTTTGAGTCTTAGCCATAATCAGATTAAAATCATATTGTAATCATGAATAAATCTTATTTAGATCATCATTAGAAGCCTGAAAGCACTAGATGGCCGTTTTGTCGTAGTTGTGACCAATGGAGTTCGACTCAGTCGAGTGTAGGCAGTTAACTACCGAACACAATGTGTGAGGTTGTTGAATACTTTAGATTGATCCAAGTTAGACATTAACACCGTCTAATGCCGACTAAGTGATCCAAAGATTAAGCGCTAGTGCACGAGACTGAGAGTCCATGCTCGGATTCCCGCAATAGGAGATCGCGGATGCACGTTATTGATATGTGGTACCATACTAAAACAAAAAGGGTCGTCCAATACTTGTAGATTTCTAGTGGTGTTACAGCAATGACTGATACGTGATTTTCATGAAAAGTAACAGTCAACATAACTGTAGAATGAATACAATTATATTGTTTCAATCAGACAGCTGATAAAATGACTTAAAACGACTTGTTTTTTGGTGAAAATTCTTATCAGACCAGCTGAAAAATAATGTTTCCACACTCCTAATTATAATCTGACTTATCAAACATGAAATACACTCAATCATTTATTCATTCCAACCAGATTTTGTGCCATGAATTGGTGTAAAGTACACAAATAATTTACGTTTCCGGACTGTTTTATCCGGAAGAAGATTAGAGAAACTATAACCTGACTTGATGCATTAACCCGTAGTGGTATGCTTTTACGGGACACGTGTTGTGTATGCCTAACCAGCGACTCCCTCGTCGAGCTTTGTTTTGTAGTGTAGGAATAGGTTGGAAGAAAGCTAGGGGCGGCCAGACCAAAACATGGCAGAATTCCATGAAGTCATTGACGAGTGGACTGAGCCATGTCGGTAACTGTCGACTACCTGGTTGGGGTCCGCGAGATGATAATAATCGATGGCTAGAGACCTTGAATGACATGGCTCAAAATCGTTCGCAATGGCGCCGGTGCATTTATTCTTTGTGTTCTCTCATATCCTAATCTTCTGAATTCTTCAACACCTCTAGTTTTGACTTTCTAAACTTTTCTCACTGAATCATACTTCTTGAATAACATCTTCTAATCCTAACCTCTCCGATTACCTCCAATACCTTTACTACCTCTTCTACTACTATTGGATTTGAATTGACGATTATATCTCTGTGCTGATGTAGTATGGAGACATGAACTGATGTACTTACGTACGAAGTTCTACGTTGCAACTGACTGACTGACTGACTGGTATGCTTTTACAAAGAGAACACAATTACTTGAAATGGAAACACTTATTATTGTAAACAATTATAACCACAACTGGTTTATTGTACTCCTTTTTGTTTAACTGTACTAAAGACCATAATTCGCGCGTCAAGCGTGTTACTCCTATTGCTCGTTTCTCCTTGGTGGTTGTTAGCTGCTGCTTTATTCCAGTCTTGATATCATTCATTTCGATAGTACGAGACCACGAATCACAATACACCTTGTCATTCAGTCACAGTCTTCCTTTTGATTACTGGATTTAACGGGATTTTACTTGATGATCTCGCGATAAGTAGTTACAATCTCACCACAAACTAATTTTGTATGATTTTCTATTCGTAATCGTTCGTCGATCGACCGTTCACAGAGCCTCTTTTTATTCAAGGTCACTTTTGACTCACTCACTCATGTTTAATTTTTTATTTCCTTAATTCTGTTGTGTGATGTGGTCTGGTAGTCTTCTTTGTTAATCTATGTCTACTTAAATAAAACAGAATAAAAATTTTGTGGAGACTGTCTAAGAATGGAGAGAAGCTATCGAGTTGTGGATCAGTAAAGATTTACAGTTCATTCAAGGTTAATGGTGTAAAAAGCATGATTCTGATTGGTGTTTTTGGATTTGTCACATGATATTAGATACAAATTGCCTAGTTAAATACATCTCATGAACCGACTTAAAGCGAGTCTTTTCCAACAATTGATCTATTCCTAAGGTGTTGCCATGACAATGATAATTCATTGTTTTAAAATGTAAATAAAAGGAAGTAAAATTTTATAATTATTTGAAAATATGAAAAAGTGACTATGTCCTTGACACTTCTTGAATTGTTTTCAAATTACCAATTAGAAAGTTTTAATTATATGTTTTTAACTAAACAATTTTTGCATTGTAGAGATTGTTGAGTTATTTTTTGAAATCATGAATCAATCAACGTTAGACTATTATTAGAAACCTGAAACTAATGAAAGGCGGCCGTTTCGTCCTAGTGTGGTACTCAGCGACATTGCACTCAGTGGTCTGGAGGTTTGACATTCGCGTGCAAGTCCAAAGGCCTCGGGTTTGAACCCTGCGATTCGATGAAGTCGTGGATAAAAAACTTCAAAATGCTAAGCAAACAATTTTGAGACGAAAGCAATACATTACTTAATGAATTCATTGTATTCACACAAAAAATAAGCATTGTTATTCTTATTATTTCAGTCTCTCGTGTGGTTAAGGGTATGAGGGCCGATATCACTTTCCGGCCTCCCACACAGTGAAAGGGTGTTTCTTGAGGAACTTGAAAAAGAAGGTAGATTAGTGTTAGTCTTAGAGACCTGGGAGCATGATCGCAGAGCCCAAGGGACAGTTATTTAAGGCCGGTCGCACATGGACTTTTTATGAGATGCTTTCGAAGTGTAAGCTCCGCTCTTGTTTAAAAGGCTTTACCGCCGGAGACGGAGATCCTTGAGGTAAGGTGAGGTGTGACATTTTTAGAGTCGACCCTTTCTAACTCCTTCCTTCCTTGTGAGAAGGCAGCATCACTGCAGATGCTGGTTATCCGAAGGAAACACCTTACTGCTGTCACACCCCTCCACAGTCAGCAGTACGACTTCGCCATGAGACATTGAGCAGCAGCTTTTAGTCACACCGTTCTCAAATCGATCTGCCTGGCATGGTCGGACCTACAGGAACATATGTTCCAGCCAATATAGCTCGGTTGGGTCATCACGATAGGCAAGCCCGACCACCACGTCAAGGTAGCAGCTACGGTCAGGTCTTGTTTTGTAGATAAAGTATTTAACGGACATCCAAAAAACTGAATTTATATACCGAAACTATCAGTTTAATTATAAGTAATCGACTTGACCGTGTCAAATATGAACAAAAATGTATGATAGAGTTTTGTTCTCTGAGCTGGGCGGTGTGATCGTGAAGCTTTCATTGTTTTTTTCTTCTAAACAACATCATCAGCACAGACTTCAGGTAGAAGTGAAGTATTCGAATTTCCTTATCCTCTCGACCTCGATCTTGATTGATTGTTATCGATTCTTAACCTATCAGTCCAAGGTATTACACAATCTCACTGAATACCTTCGGTAAGTAACTGTCTACATCCGACAGGGATAAAGTCAACTGGTCACGACTTTTCACTGAAACCAATGAAAAGTAAAGTACAAACTTAGTAATCTTCATAGATTTCCTGTAGATAATCATCAACTGTATCATTTTTCATTAGCTGTTCACTGTTGATTGTTGTAAAAGTAAGTTAGATGACCAAACGAAGAAATGATGTCACTCAAGTCCATTTATGCAGTAAGTGTTCGATTGAGTTATATTGGTAGGTATAAACCTATTTGGTTGAAGTTCAACTGATCAGTGTAATCAGTAGTTGATTGATTCATATATTTTGCAGGTTCTGAATTAATTTTCACTGATTAAATATGCTAAAGGTGTACAGCTGATTTAAAAAAAAAACAACTCCAGAAGTTAAATAATTGATCAAAGTTTGACATTAACATTGTGGAATGCCGGCTCAGTTGTCCAAAGGTTAAGCGATTGCACGTAACACCTAAGATGCTGGATTTGATTCCTGTGGATAGCGGTAGTTGTGGATGCACACAGTTGATCAGGCCCATAATACCAAGAAGAAACGGCCGTTTAGTGCTTCCAGGTTTCTAAGGGTTGTCTAACAATGATCAAGATTGCAGAAATTATTAAAATTTCAATATATATTTATTTGTTTAAATGTACATATTTATTCATTTTTATTCATTTTAAGGCACTAGATAATTTACATAAAGGACAAAAAGGTATTGGTGTAAGTATTCTACTTGATTCAAAACAAAATAATACACCAATTGTTGAATTACAAAATCCAATACGTTCACTTCCATCAAATGAAGCTTATACAAATTGGCAACGTGATCGACTCAAAGAAGCTGGTTCAATGGAACAAATTTTAAATCAAGGATGGTCAGGGTAAATTGTCTTTTATTGGTGACAAGATTTTTTGAAAATTTATATACTACACTGTGTTTATCAATCGTATGACCATTGAAGTATAGACTACACTCAATATCGATCTAATCTTAGTCACAGACACTTCAGTAGCATTCATGCCCACGATCTTTGATAGAGGTGAATTTAAAAATCTTTGGATTCATGATAAAGCTGAATCTTCACTAACTGATTTACGTGTCTCATTTTCATCAGTCCGTAAAATTCAAGAATGTCAGTTGAATGATTGATACAAGGATTGATTAGTATCGCTACATGGTTTCATTATTTATTGTCAGGATCGATCAATCAATAAGAAAATGTGTGGCAGTGGTTAGCTACATTTGTAACTGTAAACTGTTAAAGATTTAGTTTTGCAGGTTTCAAGTTTTTGAATGTCTTTAAAGATTGCTGAACTTGAAGATGCAGTCCAAAACACTTGAAAAAGAACAATTATGGTGGTTGTGTGTACTGTTTACAACGAGGCTTAAAATGAGTATGCAGTGGTTTATTCAGCAGAGTGTAACCTTGAAGTTACAGGCCAACCGAAGAGTGTGTTGTATCCGGCTTTGTGACTCTAGTGGATTGTCTTGAAGAAAGGAAGACAAAAGGAAGAGGATAGATAGCTTGTTTAAAAATGAATGTTTTACAGATTATATAACCAAAGTTTTCCCAACTCCGGTCTGCCCCTCATTTGTATCATGTGTTTTCGTTGATGAATTGATCAAATCCACTTCAAATCCAGTTTCAAAAAGACAGTTTTAAGAAATGTCTACTAACAGTGATTAAAAAAGTAGTATAGTACAGTGAAGCTCGAATTAAGTAATTAAATAGTAAGTAACCTAACTGAGCATAAGTTGATAATAATTAAAAGGAAATACGTTATGAAGTAAAAACGATTTTAAAAAAATGTTCTTTTCAGACTAAAATGATAATCCAGATTTAAAGTAATTAATATTTTTAGTCTCCTTGAAACATTTGACCTACTTACTAGTTGTTCTATGTAACCGTTCAATGTTCAATGATTTGACTACTTAATGACTTGATTTTATTGAAGTTTAAGCTAACTAAACTACTATACACTTAGTTAGTAGTATCATATCAATTAACAAATTCAGAGAGAGTGTAGTGATGTGTACGAACTTATCCGTTTATCACCGGAATATATTCTAAGTTGTATAGTGATTTTATTAGTCTATAGATTATTCTATCGATGTTATCACGATGAATGAGGGATGAATAAACATTGATTTCCAGTTGCTCGTGAGTAGACTCCTTTAATTAAGCACGTTCAAGTACGTTATGAAAAAAAATCTCCCCTTGAGTGTTTCCATATTTCATACTTAGGCAGACGACGGTTGTGCTACGGTGGTAATTAGAAACCGAGAATGGATTCAGTTGAATTGGTTTATTTCATGCAATCATTTATGCAGACAGACATGAGAACGAAAGTTCACAAGCGGAGCGAAGCGAACGGGAGCCAACTCAATATCATCTTCAACCTTCATCACTTATGTATAAGGCATTCCTTTTCAACTGTTTATAGAAAAGTTTATTGACAGAAGACCACATTGTGTTTACAGAATCGAAATACTCATATATGTTATTGAGTTTTGGAATAGTTCATATTATATATGAATATATATTTACATACACTTATGATGTAAGTGTATTGTATCGTCAGGTGCCACGTTCAGCCTGCAGCCATTCTAGGTTTACTGCCGGTCCCAATCCCTGTTCAAGGAGTAGGGTTGGGCATGATGTTAGCTACCCCATCCCATAGAAATCCAACTGGCTAAAAAAACGCTAACCAGAAAAATAATCCGCTGGTCGGCGGCCTATGATCTGTTAGGGGCAACAGGCATAATTAAGTAAGTAATTGTGAGATTCACAAATCAATCAAACTGTAAAAATCTAGCTAATTCTTCATTGGAAGTAGATAACGGCTGTGTAAAGTCATCTCTTGTCAAATAATGAATAATAATGTATAAAAAGCATGTAGGTATACAATTGACATGAATAACTTTCGTCCGATCAATGATTTAGACAGTCAGAAGCAGATGGCTGATCCAGGAAATGCTTTTTGTTGTTGAATATTTTGTAAAATAACAGAATTGTCAAGTCATGAATCAACTATGGTTAGACCACTACTAGAAATTTGGATGCACTGGACTGCCGTTTTGTTATGTTATGGGACTTCTCATCGGCAGTGCGCATCCAAGACTCCTTTAACTCACGAGATTGGAACCCATGACCTTCGGCCTCGCGCGCGAACGCCTAAACTATGGACCACTGAGCCGGAATCCATCGGTATTAAGGGATTTCGCTCAACCTCATCCACTGCCTTCGGTGAACACTACTTTACACCCAAACAGTGTTGAACTCCACTGATCACGACTCATCAAAGCACTGCTGATGAGTCCCACAACATTTCGAAACCGCAGTCCGATACTTCCAATTTTCTTTTGGTAGTCTAACATTGATCAGTTAGTGAGTTCAAAAAGTAACTCAACAATCTCCACAACTGTCTCATGAGAATTGTAAAAATTTTTACTCATTTATTTTAGGAAAAGTGGTTTTACAAATAAACCGAATGAAATACAAATTTCTCATAAATCATTACATCAATTCACTGATGACAATGATGTGACTGATCATTCAGGTGCACAAATGGCTGAAATTTTAGGTAGGAAACTTCTTTCTAATTCGCAATCAAATGATGCCAACATGAAAATTGCTCCCCGACGTATTCACCAATCAGCAGCAGCAAATGCTGCACGTGAAGGAGCTGCATTAGCTGAAAGATTTGGTTTAATTGCTCCGAAACAATCTTATCATGGAGTGGATATGGACAGGATTGATGAAGCAATATCAGAAGCTACAGTTTCTTTGGATATGCAACACTGTGGAAATGGACCTCGTGCTAAATTTGAGGTATGCATTTGATGAAACTGTTAGGAATTTCGATATGTGTGAATATTTATCTATTCAGGTTTCTTCTGAGCACGAATTCTTCTTTTTGCAGTTTGTTAATAAAATTAAGACATAAATTATTAGCTAGTATTGGGCAACAAAAACTCCATCAGTAACCTCTCTAGGGTTACTACCATTCCCATTCCTAGATTACGGAGGAGGTGACCTGATCCCGTAAAAGATCGACGTGCTAAGAAACTGTAACCAGAAAAAGTAATTCAAACCACTTAAACTCTGCTATGAGTCGGAAGGTCTTCATTTAAAAGAATCTGATGTCCCTTTAGACAATCAGAGCAACTATTAATATAGTTACATGGAATGTTTTCACATTGTGGGAGACCGTATGAGCCATTGGCGTCGCTTTAGAAATGAAAAGATGGAACCTAGAGATGCTTAGAATCAGTGAAACACATTGAACGCAGGTTAGGCAACAAAAACTCGCTTTGGGAGAGTTACTTTTATACTCCGGCCACTAAGGGGAAAATGCTGCACATACACAAGTAGTGTACAAGAAGCACTTTTCAGATGTAAATCTCAATTATTCAGGATCATCAAAGCATCCTTTAAAACAGAGAAGGAATGCGATATAATGAACGTCACCCAGTGCAATAAACCTACCTACGACTACGATGAAGATGTTAAAGATCAATTCTACGAGAGGTTGCAGTCAATCATCAAGAGATGCTTATTCAGGGATTTGACGATTCTTATGGGAGACCTGAATGCAAAAGTTGGCATGGACAACACTGGATATGAAGACATCATGGGACGACATGAACTGGTAAAAAGGAATGAAAACGGTGAAAGATTTGCAAACCTATGTGCCTTCAACAAACTGGTCATAGGAGACACCATATTTCTGCAAAAAGGCATACACAAGGCTACATTTATTTCACCGAGTCACACTGCTCAGAACCAAATTGACCATATATGTATCAATAAAAAGTTCAGAAGGACCACGGAGGACGTGAGAACCAAGTGAATAGCTGATATAAACTCAGATCCTCACTTGATGATCTGCAAGATAAAACTGAAACTCAAAAATCACTGGACAGTGGGGTGGACAATATCACAGAAGTTTTAATACGGTTCTTTTTGGAATATTGATAAACTAAACTAATCCAGGTCAACCTTCAATAATAAATTCCGTGCCTTTCACCATCTATTCGGTTGTATACAAACTACGTAGGAAAACAGTTGAAACGGGATCGAACAGGTAATCACTTTAAAATATGGTTTGGTTTTGGGACAGAATGCATATGATCACAAAGAATGGATCCCTATTCTAAGACTGAAGAAGGCAGCAATCAATATTAGCTGAACTAGAGCAGTAAAAGTCAAGGCAAGAGCTGAATACACAGAAGCAAACGAGCACGTGAATAGGAGCATCAGAGCCGACATACGAAAGTATGTGGGAGATCTAGCAATGACGGTGGAAAAGGCTTCAAGAGAAAGAAACTCGAGACAACTGTACGATTCAAAAAAGAAGCTCGCTGGAAACTATCGTAAAACAGAACAAACAGTGAAAATCAATGCAGGGAAAGTAATCAGTGACACTGAAGAGCAGCGAAACAGGCAGGTAGAGAGCACTTGAAGGAACACTTGAATCGACCAGCCCCATTGAACCCCGCCCAACATCAAAGCAGCATCCACGGACCTCTCAACTGATGATGACCACTAACAATTGAAGAGATCAGTATGATCGTCAGAAAAGTCAAGAGCTTCAAAGAAGATGCAGGAGACAACATATCAGCTGAGGCATTGAAAGTAGACAGAAAAAGAACTAAACAAATCGCAAAACAACGGATCATTGAGCAATCAAATGTATGGAACTCATTGATTTTACACTAACTTCCATGACAACGAGAAAGCATTTGATAGCGTGTACAGGAAAACACTATAAAGGCTTCTTCGACATTATGGCACAGTCCACATCACACGAAGCTACTAAGATGGATTAAACTGCAAAATCGTGCACGGAGGACGGATGACAGACTCGTACAAGGTGAAGACCGTTGTAATGCGAGGTTGCTTACTCTCACTCTTTCTCATTCTCGTGGTGATTGACTGTATTATGAAGACATCAACATCTGGGGGGGGGGGGAAGCACGGTATACAGTGGACAGTCAGAATGCATATGGACGATCTGTACTTCACAGTTTATCTGGCTCGTCTATCTCACATGCAACAACAAATGCAAGAGAAGACGACCAGTATAGCAGCAGCCTCAGCAGCAGCAGGTCTCAAAATACACATATGGAAAATCAAGATTCTCTGAAGTAACACATCATGCGCCAACCGAATCACTCTTGATGGGGATGACATGGAGAACGTTAAAACCTTTGTATATCTGGGCAGTATCATCGACAATCAAGGTGCATGTATCTGATGCGGATGTGAGGGCGCGGATCGGCAAAGCATGGTCAGCATTTCTACAAATGAACAACATTCGAAATTCACACACTTGTCAACAAACATCAAAGTCAGAATTTTCAATACAAATGTCAAGACATTTCTACTCTAAGGGGCACAAACTTGGAGAACTACGAAAGCCATCTTTCGGAAGATACAAGTGTTTATTAACAGTTGTCCACGCAAAATACTTCGGATTCGATGAACAGCACCCAACGCCATCACAAGACAACCCTCACTTGGAACCCTCAAGGTCAAAGCAACAGAGGACGGCCATTAAACACAATATGACGAGAGATAAAGAAAGACATGAGAAGAATAAACAAAAATTGGACAGAACTGGAAATGGAAGGCCAGGATATAGTCGTTTTGAGAATACTGGTTGGTGGCCTATGCTCCATCGGCGAAGGGGGGTCGGTAACAGGCGTAAGTTATGAAGTAATTTGCTCAGAAAGAAGAGTGTCACATCTAAAAGTATTTTGAAGATCAGAAGATATTTGAAAGAAGGCGGTCAATAATCTGCCTGTAATACAAATTTATATCTGAAGATTAGGCGTGCATATTTTGTAATAGATGACGTCTTCGCCAAAGATATGTATTCTACATTTTATCATGTGACTTACAACCTCTCGAAATAGTGGACACGCTTCAGGTTAGTTAGGTCTGTCTTCACAAACAATATTTTAAAGTTGATAAACGGCCAGCAGTCGATAAGTGTAAACATTCTAGTCGCACGAGGGGATCATTTGAGTTCGATTTTTACCGGATACGATTATCTCCTTAAGATTAAATATGTATGTGTTGTTGAAGTTTGTCAAATATCATTAAGTTTATTTTCGAAGGTTAGATCTATCGTTTATTTTCATCCGTAAGAGTCCAGTTTTGTTGACTGACAGACAGAAACCCAAATCTTTACTTACCTGTTGGAGATAATATCTGTCATGGTTTGAGACCTTTCCCTAAATCTACACACATCCTGATCATTATTGTCAATAAATCACAAACACATCAAAACAAAAATCTTGGATTCCTTTTGCTCTAACCACTACTACCCAAAACATACCGTAAACTCTTAGCTATTGATTAATAAAATCATGTGTAGTGAAGGAGAACACAGGTGAGGGCAACCGAATTGTTACTCAGTAAAATCGGAAAACCATATCGTAAATCGTTCATTTGCAAAATATCAGTTCATCATATCGAACTGGACTGTTCCTGTTGCAAAACATCAATCCATTGTCACTACTATTCATGCGTTTCATACAAATTCCATTGTGTTCTAACTCTTCCTTTCTTGATCTTCCCCCATCTTCTGCTGTCAGACATTACGTTGACACTCACGTCATATACTACTTATAAGTAGCTCGCACCACAGCACCACACATGGTATTTATTCCAATTATCCCAACAAACACTGACCATTTTTACTCTTAAATATTAATAACAATGAGACCTTACTAGCGATAATGATAAACCGTTGTAACACTTAACTATAAAGTAAATTGTCTATTTCCTTATTTTTTCCTCTGATCTATTTGTTTTAGGGAATTGAATATGCCAATAGAAATCGTGGAACGCTAAACAATAGTAATTTACACTCTATGAATCCTGAGTCGATACCAAAACAAACACCACGAATAAGGCCAGATGCTCAAGAAATATATGAGTCAAATGAAGGTCGAATGTGTAAATTACTATTGAGCAAGTGAGTAGTTTGATGATTGATTGTTTTATGGTCGATTCGTGACAAGTAACTTTAACAGCAATCATTTTCTTGGTCATTTAAAAGTTTTTTATCCTCGTGCTTATCCAATAAGTTGCTTATGGAAGACTGTTTAAAGACTGTGTAAACTCAGATCAGTGTACTTGGTCATATTGAACGATTACTAAAATATTATTTCAGTTCATATTCTATGGTAGATAGTGTAGACTGTGATCTATTGATCAAATTAATATATTAGAAATGATTTCGACTAACTCCTCATTACACATATCGTCCTAATAGCAGATGGCAAGAAACAGTCAGAAGGAATACTTGTCAATAGGTTTCATACTCTCTGAGAATTGTAGACAGTAAATATATATACAATCTCAAGTAAATATGTCTTCTGTGTGCAATCTTAAGTAACGTCACCTACTAATCAAATTCAGTTTCTGCGTAGCACTGTGCTAGGTAGTAGTTTAACAGTAACCTCTAGTAGAAATGAGTCATTCAAACTAATCGATCATCAATAGTAGATCTGCTTAGCCATTAGCATTGAGCAGATTATACACGTTAGAACTCAAGAATGGTTGAATATGCAGTGAGAACTATGATTAACCCGAGAATCTGTTTCTTTAAAACCTAGAATTCCTCAAACCAAAACCGCTTCATTATAAATTTAGCTTCAATAATCAATCCTATAGTTAATTACAGCCTGTCATCCAGAAATAACATGATAAATTCGATTTATTATCTGTTTATATGAACAAAATTTTAAAATTTGTTTTTACATTTTTTTCCCTGAATATCAGTGATAAATTAAAACAACACGTGCCGCGGAAACCGAAATTTTACCCGAATACCAATGATATTGTGGCAAGATCAGGTGGTGTGGCGGCTAAAAGTTGTTTAAATCCACAGAAAACAAAATGGTGCCGAACAGTACGAATGACACGGACAGCATCAATTAGAAAGAAACATCGAAATAGTTAAAGTAGTTAGTATTTTGTCTTCTGTTATTCAGAATAATACTTACGATTATATCAATGTACAATAATTGATTGAGGCAGTTGTGAATTTTTTGTTTAGATTTTTAAAATATATCGTTTTTGCTACAAACCGATGTCTGTTCAATGTTTATTTGCATCTTATTTGCATCGATTTTCCAGCAGCCATTAGAATTGCCTATTCACCGACCCACATCAGACAACATTCTCAAACTTTCAAGTCTCTCATTGTTCATCCACTTGACTAAGTCTGCATTCAATGAATTTGATATAACACAATTCGTCTTTTGATTCAACGAAGATACATGCAAGTTGTGTTTAAATGATGCGAACCAGATTCATCAAAATGGACATTTAAAAGCTGGGGAACCAAATCACGGTAAATTATGATTTACCAATGTTCTTGAGTATCGTGCACGGAGGACAGCTAACCGACTCTTTTGAGGTGAAGACCGGTGTCAGGCAAGGTTGCTTACTCTCACCCTTTCTCTTTCTCCTGGTGATCGACTAGATTATGAAAACGTCAACATCTGGAGGGGAGCACGGTATCAACTGGACAGTTAGGACGCAGCTGGACGATCTGGACTTCGCAGATGACCTGGCTCTTCTGTCGCACCAATCAAGTCACTCTTGATGGAGATGCCTTGGAGGACGTTAACACATTTACATATCTGGGCAGCATCATCGACAATCAAGGTGGATCCGATGCAGATGTGAGGGCACGGATTGGCAAAGCAAGGGCTGCATTTCTACAGTTGAAAAATATCTGGAACTCCAAACAACTTTCAAACAAAACCAAAATCAGGATCTTCAATACAAATGTCAAGACAGTTCTACTGTATGGAGCGGAAACATGGAGAACTACCAAAGCCATCATCCAGAAGATACAAGTGTTTATTAACAGTTGTCTACGCAAAATACTTCGTATTCGTTGGCCAGACACCATCAGCAACAACGAACTGTGGGAGAGAACAAGTCAGATTCCAATGGAGGAGGAAATCAGGAAGAAGCGGTGGAAATGGATAGGACATACACTACGAAAAGCACCCAACTGCGTCACTAGACAAGCCCTCACATGGAGCCCTCAAGGCAAAAGGAAAAGAGGAAGGCCGAAGAATACATTACGCCGAGAAATAGAGAAAGATATGAGAGGAATGAACAAAAATTGGACAGAACTGGAGAGGGAAGCGGAGGACAGAGTTGGCTGGAGAAAACTGTTGGGCGGCCTATGCTCCATTGGGGGTAACAGGCGTAAGTAAGTAAGTAGTAATGTTCTTGAGTGAACCAATCAGAACTAAGTTAACGAAATTTAATGTACGGCGATATATAACCTGTATATCCTTATTGATGAATTAAAAATTGGAAGGATATGGTCCTTAAAATCTCTATTTTAAAATCTAAAAGTGGATTTAAGATGGTATTTAAGCTGAATTACCAAATACAATTGCTTTCAAGACAAATTGTTTGAGTTATCGAGAATTTCGTGAAGCTGGCTAATGTTGTCTATCACTTTCTAACTCTCACTCTAAATCTCAACCATAAGACTCTTAAGTTGGTAGACAGTAGAATTACAGAGCTTGGTATCATAGCTGATGTTAGTTGGTAACGAAGATTCTAATCTAAACTTGAAAGACCAAACTCAGAACTCAGACTTAAATTTCAAAACCTAGCAATAAACTTCCAGCAACGTAGCTAACCTCAGTTCGGTGAATGAAACTTTGTGGGAGTGATTACCCTAATGCATACATAACACTAGCCTTAAGTTTAATAATTGAAATTAACTTTTTCCCTCCATTGCACGGAATAATTGATCATTCAAGGGTTGACTGTTCCACTGATATTTTATGACTTTTAGCTGTTGATTTTTTTACGACTAGACAGCGTTTCCTGATTAGCTGACATGTCGTTCAAGATCTTCAGTATAATATAGTTTTACCCGGATTTTGATATGCGTAAAAAGATTTCACAAGTTACAACATTAAAACCTTTGACATCTGTAGTAAATAACAGAGAGTAATATGTAAACTATGAACAATCTACTCCTAGACATAGTGCTAATGTTAAAATATTTCACTTTAAAATTTATGACCACTGTCTAAAAATGGATTCAAAACAATGACTGAACAGGCTTTTGTGGAGTGATGATCAACTTGCTGATTATAATACTTGTTAGCAAGTCAGATATTGTCCTTTAAGAAGACAAACAGACAGATACAACACAGAACTTCGTACATAAGTACATCAGTTCAGGTTGCCATACCACGCATTAGCACAGAGATGCAAATGTCAGTTCAAATCCAAGAGTGATAGTGATAGTAGAAGTATTAGCAGCAATGGAGAATATTAGGGAGCAAAGATATGATTGGAAAAGTATAATTCAGTGAGATAAATTTAGAAGGAGAAAGATAGAGGCAAACGTAGACAATATAACCTCCAATTCGTGGAATTCATTACTTACTTACTTTCGCCTGTTACCCCCAATGGAGCATAGGCCGCACACCAGTTTTCTCCAACCAACTCTGTCCTGGGCTTCCCTCTCCAGTTCTGTCCAATGTTTGTTCATTCCTCTCATATCTTTCTCCATTTCTCGGCGTAGTGTGTTCCTTGGCCTTCCTCTTTTCCTTTTGCCTTGAGGGTTCCATGTGAGGGCTTGTCTAGTGACGCAGTTGGGTGCTTTTCGTAGTGTATGTCCTATCCATTTCCACCGCTTCTTCCTGATTTCCTCCTCCATTGGAATCTGACTTGTTCTCTCCCACAGTTCGTTGTTGCTGATGGTGTCTGGCCAACGAATACGAAGTATTTTGCGTAGACAACTGTTAATAAACACTTGTATCTTCTGGATGATGGCTTTGGTAGTTCTCCATGTTTCCGCTCCATACAGTAGAACTGTCTTGACATTTGTATTGAAGATCCTGATTTTGGTTTTGTTTGAAAGTTGTTTGGAGTTCCAGATATTTTTCAACTGTAGAAATGCAGCCCTTGCTTTGCCAATCCGCGCCCTCACATCTGCGTCCGATCCACCTTTCTCGTCGATGATGCTGCCAAGATATGTGAAGGTGTTAACGTCCTCCAAGGTATCTCCATCAAGCGTGATTCGGTTGGTGCATGTTGTGTTGCATCGGAGAATTTTGCTTTTTCCTTTATGTATGTTGAGACCTACTGCTGCAGAGGCTGCTGCTACACTCGTCGTCTTCTCTTGCATTTGTTGTTGAGTGTGCGATAGAAGAGCCAGGTCATCTGCGAAGTCCAGATCGTCCAGCTGCGTCCTAACTGTCCAGTTGATACCGTGCTTCCCTCCAGATGTCGACGTCTTCATAATCCAGTCGATGACCAGGAGAAAGAGAAAGGGTGAGAGTAAGCAACCTTGCCTGACACCGGTCTTCACCTCAAAAGAGTCTGTCAGCTGACCTCCGTGTACGATTTTGCAGTTGAATCCATCATAAGAATTCCGTATGATGTTGACTATTTTCTCAGGCACACCGTAGTGTCGAAGAAGCCTCCACAGTGTTTTTCTATCCACGCTATCGAATGCTTTCTCGTAGTCGATGAAGTTGATGTAGAGTGGTGAGTTCCATTCAATTGATTGTTCCACAATGATCCGTAATGTAGCAATTTGGTCAGTACACGATCGATCCTTACGAAATCCAGCCTGTTGATCTCGAAGTTGGGCGTCTACGAAGTCCTTCATTCTGTTTAACAATACTCTGTTGAAGACTTTGCCTGGTATTGAAAGAAGAGTGATGCCTCTGTAGTTTTCACACTTGCTGAGATCGCCTTTCTTTGGTATTTTGATGAGGTATCCTTCTTTCCAATCTGATGGTACTTGTTCCTCATCCCAAATCTTCTTGAAGAGAATGTGAAATATTTTCGCAGTTGCTTCCACATCTGCTTTCATTGCCTCTGCTGGAATGTTGTCTGGTCCTGCTGCTTTGCCGTTCTTGATTTGTCTGATGGCTATACTGATCTCCTCAATCGTAGGTGCGCCAATATTAATTGGGAGGTCCGTGGATGCTGCTTCGATGTTGGGTGGGTTCAGTGGAGCTGGTCGATTCAATAGTTCCTTAAAGTGCTCCACCCACCTATTTCGCTGTTCGTCAGTGTTGCTGATTATTTTCCCTTCCTTGCTTTTCACTGGTCGTTCTGGTTTACGATAGTTTCCGGCGAGCTTCTTTGTAGTTTCGTACAATTGTCTCAAGTTTCCTTCTCTTGCAGCCTTTTCCGCCGTCATTGCTAGATAATCCACATATTTTCGTTTGTCAGCTCTGATGCTCTTCTTCACTTCCCTGTTTGCTTCTGTATACTCGGCTTGCGCCTTAACTTTCTCTGCTCTTGTTCGGCAGACATTGATAGCTGCCTTCTTGTTCCTCCTTTCTTGAATTTTTTCAAGAGTACCAACAGAGATCCACTCCTTGTGATGGTGCTTCTTGCGACCAAGGACCTCCTGACATGTTGAAGTGATTGCCTCCTTAATCCCTTTCCAACTGTTCTCCAATGTTGCTTCCTCTCCATTGAGTAGATCCTGAAAGGCCTGGAACCTATTGGTGAGGGCTATCTTGAATTCGTTGAGTTTTACGGTATCCCGAAGAAAGGCCGTATTAAACTTCTGTGATGTTGTCTGCCCCGCTGTCCAGTGCTTCTTTAGCTTCAATCTCATTTTGGCGATCAGCAAGTGGTGATCTGAAGCTATATCAGCTCCTCTCTTGGTTCTCACATCCTCCATGGTCCTTCTGAACTTTTTGTTGATACAGATATGGTCAATTTGGTTTTGAGTAGTGTGGTCCGGTGAAATCCATGTGGCTTTGTGAATGCGTTTGTGCGGGAATATTGTGCCACCGATGACCAGTTTGTTGAAGGCACATAGGTTTGCAAATCTCTCACCGTTTTCGTTCCTTTCTCCCAGTCCATGTCGTCCCATGATGTCTTCATATCCAGTGTTGTCCATTCCAACCTTGGCATTCAGGTCTCCCATAAGAATCGTCAAATCCTTTGGTGAACATTTATCGACGACTGACTGCAGCCTTTCGTAGAATTGATCTTTAACGTCGTCATTGTAGTCATTGGTAGGTGCATAACATTGGATGACGTTCATTGTAATGTCCTCTTTCTTTGTTTTGAAGGATGCTTTAATGATCCTGGGTCCATGAGATTCCCATCCTATCAGTGCCTTTTGTGCATGTTTGGACAGCATCAGTGCAACTCCTTGTGTATGTGAAGCGTTTTCCTCTTCATGACCAGAGTATAACAGCAGTTCCCCTGAAGCAAGTCTCAGTTGTCCTACCTGTGTCCAATGTGTTTCACTGATGCCGAGCACCTCGAGGTTGTATCTTTTCATTTCTGCCGCAACTTGAAATAGTCTTCCAGACTCCCACAATGTACGAACGTTCCATGTACCTAAAAAAATGGTTGCTCTGGTTGTCAGAAGAGGCATCGGCCCCGTGACTTCCGAGGGAACTCGGCTTTCATCACGAGACGTCATAATTCTTCTTCCAACTCCCAGGGCAGAGTTAAAATGGTTTGAATTATTTTTTCTGGTTAGCGTTTTTTTGGCAAGTTAGATTTCAACGGAATGGGGCCGCCAACCCCATGTCCAACCCTCCTCCTTTATCCGGGCTTGGGACCGGCAGTAGCCCCTAAGGTTCTACTGGCGGAGGTGGAATTCATACATGATGAAAAATAAGCAAAATCATCGTTGAATGATCCCTTTCAAGTAGAGCTTATCATCTACTTCAGAATCGTGAAACTTTCCTCATATCCTCACTTTTCTTTAGGGAATGAATGTACGATATTAAGTGATAAAATGTGTTCAATGTGTTTTAAACTCACCTTTCTATTTTAAACACAAAAGAAAATTCTTTCGACTGCCCAGGATTACATTCTGCCACCTTCTAACTCTACCTTATTTTGATTGGGCTATATTTACGTGTGTGTTTATCTTACTACATATGATATGACTAACTATTGGATGTCTAACAGCTCAATTCTATATATATTACTGATCTAACTGAATCTTATTAAGCGCATGTTCTACACTTCCTAGTTTCAGTGTTGGATAATATTTTTCGCTGAAGGTTTTTTCCTTACTTTTCATAATTGTCTGAACTTAAGTTTCACTGTATAGAGCTCAATTACAAGTGGTCTAAAATTTAAAAGATTTGAGAACTACTTCTCACTAAGATTCACTAAAACATTTTTCAACTTCAGCTTGCTTCAATGGAAGACTTGAAACAGTCGGAATCTGGCCATGAGGAACATTACTTACTTACTTACTTACTTACGCCTGTTACCCCCAATGGAGGAGCATAGGCCGCCCAACAGTTTTCTCCAACCAACTCTGTCCTGGGCTTCCCTCTCCAGTTCTGTCCAATGTTTGTTCATTCCTCTCATATCTTTCTCTATTTCTCGGCGTAATCTGTTCCTTGGCCTTCCTCTTTTTCTTTTGCCTCGAGGGTTCGATGTAAGGGGTTGTCTCGTGACGCAGTTAGGTGCTTTTCGTAGTGTGTCCTATCCACCAACTCCACCGCTTCTTCCTGATTTCCTCATCCACTGGAATCTGGTTTGTTCTCTCCCACAGTAAGTTATTGCTGATGATGTCTGGTCGGCGAATCCGAAGTATTTTGCATAAACAACTGTTAATAAACACTTGTATCTTCTGGATGATGCCTTTCATATTTCTCCAAGTATCCGCTTCATACAGTAGACTGATTTGACATTTGTATTGAAAATCTTGATTTTGATTTTGGTTGAAAGTTGTTTGGAGTTCCAGATATTTTTCAACTGTAGAAATGCAGCCCTTGCTTTGCCAATCCGTGCCCTCACATCTGCATCGGATCCACCTTGGTTGTCGATGATGCTGCCCAGATATGTAAAGGTGTTAACGTCCACCAAGGCATCTCCATCAAGCGTGATTTGGTTGGTGCATGTTGTGTTGCATCGGAGAACTTTGCTTTTTCCTTTATGTATGTTGAGACCTACTGCTGTAGAGGCTGCTGCTACACTGGTCGTCTTCTCTTGCATTTGTTGTTGCGTGTGCGATAGAAGAGCCAAGTCATCTGCGAAGTATGAGGAACACTGGCAATCCTAAAATAACAGACGTTCCTTCCTATATATATTTATTTCCTATCACTACCATTCTTCAGGCTTGTACTATTATCCTACGATTAATATGGTCGCATCGATTGTTGCTTTATATTCTCCCTAATAGTCCGTGTTCTTGCTAACATACATTCTTCTTGAAAACTCATCCAGTGCAAAGTTGTATAGATTTATTCCCACAGTCTATAAGCTTAAACTTACTAATATGGTTATAACCTCATATGTAAGACAATTGCGTTTTTAATATGGTTCGAAACATTTACTTTTAACAGTGAAAAAGTTACAGTCAAATCATCACCAGCTGTCGGTAAATCTATCTTATCCTACAACTGTCTTTTAGTGGTGGGCAATTGTCTGAAACCGTTTAACAACCAAAGGATTTATCTGAGAGCATAAATATCCAAATCGAAATTGATGTTCTCAAACTACTATAATATTTATTAATATTAATACTTATTCTCAAATAACAATGAGTTATATGAGGCAGACCAGTTTACAGGCAAGATCCGACTGTTGCAAATTCCATTCGATATACTGTAATGGGTTGCTCACTTAGGATGATAATAATAATAGTGATATCATTTTTCTGACATGCAGATTCACATTATTTTACAGACATGATCAGTTTGATACAAAGACATTACAAACAAGTAACTATAAACAGGACAACATTTATGACCGAAGGTTTGGCGAAACTATGCCCACTATTCTTGTAGCAATCTTTTTTTGACTGAATAAATACTTTGAAAACCCCTTCAAAAAGTCATTTATAGGGTACTGGTGTTTTATTGCTTTTTTTTCCTCGGTTTTGTTAACAGTACCTTTAATCTAGGATTCGTGTAACCGTATCTTCATATTTCCCAGCATTTTCTGATTAAATATCTTTTATTTGACACCAGTTAAGATTCACTTGTCTTATTTCATTTTGCTGTTGTACGTTAACTACACCGTCGACAACAAGGTTACTGCTTAAACAGATCGGTTGCTGTTGTGTTTGGCTATCTGCTGGAAATGCCTATGTGTTGGTTTCATTCTCAAAGACAGACAGGATTTTCTTTGTCGATTACGTACTTGTTGATTCCCCAGCACTTAACAGATGAGTCATTTTGGATGTACTGAACCTTAATTTGTGGTGGATACATTTTCAACTGGATAACCAATAAGAGCGAATACTGAATTTATTTTACAGATTTTGATAAGTTTTGTTTTCGAGAGACAAAATTTCCTACAGATTTTAAAAAAATTGGTATCAGTGATTGTGTGTGATTCATACTGAACAAAAGAATTCTTTGTTTTGACGTATACAAATAAGCCCTACTGTTACGGGAGAAATGAAGACATTTGGCTGATCAAAACCTTTAATTTCACTGTTTTTTGAGTAAATTTGTTTTACTTAACTTATGATGAACTTGTTTAATTTATTATTTTCGGACATTTTTGGTTTCTGTTTGTCTTGGTTTGCTAATTGGGAGTTTTTGCTCCAGGAAACCATAAAATTGAAGAACGACATTTTGGTCGACTATTTGTGAATTGTGAATAGACTTTGGTACCTAACTTTGGAGTTTGGTTCTGTTGTTAATTTGGGTTCGTGAATTGCAAATAGATCGACATACTGTACTTCAATAACGGGAGGAAGCAAAACTTGGACAAATATTGTAGTGATAAGATTGGTCGAATGATTTTCCTAATGCGATCCAGTGCTAACGGATTATCTATTTTTTTGACAATATCAAGAGGACTTTCAAGATTCATGTTTCTTCAAAATTATTTTTCTTACATCTGCAAAAGAATTTTACCTTCTTAGAAAGCTTTTAAGTCTCAAACTCTACTACTGTCTACTAGATAACAGGACGTTGGAGTGATAACAACTAGAATGTAACTAAAGAATCGATAAAACATGTTTTAATTTATCTAAATATCTGTTTCTATCGTACTGAAAGTTACATTTGAATGAATTAGAGCTGAACTTATAAAGAACTTAAATCGTTGACTCCTTAGGAATGATTTCATCTGATCGGTCACTTTATATGCTAAGAATTTAATCGTGTACTTTATTTGAGTTATTAAAGCTACTCATTTCGTTGAATCTGAGTTAACGAGATATTTTCACTCACTTAGTACCACTGTATAGGGTACAGTATTTTTACAAAGCCATTCGTATGCATATCGCTTTATAAAATAACACATATATATATACCTGAATCGAAAACTACAATATCATGGTATTTTTAAACTTTGAGTTGAAGGTTAATTCAAGCACCAATTAGATGAGTTAGTTTAGAAGATTAAGTCGACCTTCGTAAGCGTCAAATTTATGGATAGTAATAGTAACAATCATTGTCTCCTAGTCAATAAGTTAGTAAAAACGTAGAACTTGGTACTGCTGTACGAAACATTTCAAGTTGAAGCAACACATTAGGACCGACAGATCAAATCGTCAGTTCAAATCTTATTGTAGTAGATGTAGTAGAAGTTTTAACGGTAATCAAAATGATTGAGGTTGGAAGATATTATTCAAACTGTATATCCCAGAGTAATCAATTTAAAAAAGAGGTAAATCGGTCATAAGAAATTCAGAAGATTAGAATCTGAGAGAAAACAAAGAATGGATGCATCTGGGCCATTGCATACCATTTTGAGCCATATCATACAAAGTCTCTAACCATCGGATGCGATTATCTCGCGGACCCCAACCAGGTATTGTGCATCTACCAACATAGCTCAGTTCAGTTGTCGGCGACTTCAAGGATTTGTGCGACGTTTTGGTTTGTCGGCCCTTGGATTTTTTTCAGCCTACCCCCTACACAACAAAGCATCGCTCGTTGCGGCGCTCGATGGTTGGTTGGGCATACGTAACACATTTCTCGACCACATCATTATCTCTCAAAAATGATGGATTCTGTGTCGAAAAATGTACATCATAGAGATGATTTTTAACATGTCACAGACAAACAGTGTCGTCATTCTCTGAATATCAATGAAATTTCTTTCTTAGATATTACAAATCATACTTAGTAATATAATTTTATTTTAAATTTAATTCCTAATCTTCTCTAATAAATATGCAGTCACATTTCTTTGCAGTTCAAAAGCCGAATTACTTACGTACACACACCTTTTTTCGTCAATGGAGCTAAGGTCACCGAACAACATTCCACTACCAATTGTACCCTGGACCTACTTTAAGCTTTTTACCCAAATGCTGTTCATTTTTCTCATGTCTGTCCAAAATTCTCGACTTAATGTATTCTTTGGTCTTTCTCTTTTTCCTTGACCTTGAAGATTCCAAATGAGGACTTATCTGGTGACGCAGTTGGGTGCTTTTCGTAGTGTGTGTCCTATCCACTTCCACCGCTTCTCCCTGATTTCCTCCTCCGCTGGAATCTGGTTTATTCTGATGGTGTCTAACCAACGGATCCAAAGTATTTTGCGTAGGCAACTGCTAATAAAGACCTAAATCTTCTGGATAACGGTTTTCGTTGTTCTTCAAGTTTCCTCCACATAGAGTAGAACTCTCTTGACATTTGTATTGAAAATTCTGACTGGTTTTGGTTGATAGTTGTTTTGAGTTCTAGACGTATTTCAGTTGTAAAAATGCAGTCCTTGCTTTGCCGATCCTCACCTTCATATAGGCATCTGATCCACCGTGCTGCCCAGAGATGTAAAGGTTTTCACAACTTCCAAAACTTCTCCGTCAAGTGTGCTTTGGTTAGTGCATGTTGTAATGTGTTGAAGTATCGTGTTTTTTCCCCCAGTGTATGTTGAGATCTACTGCTGCTGAGGCTTCTGCTACACTGGTCGTCTTATCTTGCATTTTTTGTTGCGTGTGCAATAGAAGAGCCGAATCATCTGCAAAGTCCAAATCGTCCAGCTACATCCTAGCTTCCCCCCTAGTAGTTCATGTCTTCAATTTAGATATCACATAAAACAAACAAATTTATACTTTAAATCTCTATCTATATTAAATTATCATTGTATTTCAAAAATTTCAAATCTAAGAATTAAAATTTCATCGTTTTAAATGGTAACACCAAATCGATCATTAGTAATAGTTCATTGAGTGAAATGCATGAATACAATTACTTAAACAAAATGTCACAACAACTATATACCAACTACATATATATATATATACAATTACTTACAGAATAGAAAGTTTCTCAAAAACGTTTTTTATGGCTAACTATTTAAAGTATTCTTTTCAAATCTACAATTTACATAAAAATTCCTAATCAAGTCAAAAAAAATTCATGCTAAATATATCGAGATGCACGAATTGATAACTTCTTATTGATATCATTTTCAAATGGTTTTGAATCATTGAACGCGGTGGTAGATTCAATATCAGTTGGTTTCGAAGTGAAAAAATTCGAATTGGCGGTTCGTTTGTTTAAATAATCGCTTTCATTATTTTCGTCCATGTTATTTGACTTATTCACAGTTGTATGATCTTGTTTATTGATAATTTTTGTTAATTGTACTGAATTTTCTTTAATCACTGTTAAATGTTCAGATTGATTTGTTGACAAATTATTTAAACAATGATCATTATTACCATTTGTATCGTCGACCTCGTTCAATGTACAATGTTCAGGAGGTTTAGTTGATTTTAAAATTTCATTTGTCTTTTGCATAGAACGAATACATTTATCTTTGATTGTTGAACAGATTTCTTTAGGATTTTTATTGTTACTATTTGATAAGGTATGAGAAATTTTAGTAGAAATTTTAGTTTCATTGTTTGTAGTAAATGGAGTTTTGGAAAATTGAATTTCGAATCCATATTGAAATAAATTGTAGTAGATTGGCTTAATAGTTATAAGACTTCGAATATATGTTAAAACCTAAAAAGAAATATACATATATATATATATATATATATATATATATATATATTTGAAAAAAGGAATGTTTTATTAATCACATAGAAACTTCTCGAATTATATCAAGTCACGGTCTGGTTTGATGAGAATAATCTGACTTTAATTTTGTTAGGTAACGATTGAATATTAGAAAGTCATGGATATAAATTGTATCTTTTGATGATAGATTTTCTTCCAACTTTAACAATTATCTAGTTACCAGCCACAAGGCTGAAAGTGAGGACAGTGCTTGTATAGTCATTGTCTAAGAAGTCCTAATCGACTACTTCCCATGATGTCGGTGTTCTTTACCAAATCGAGTGTCCTGTATTTTAAACTGGTTGTTGAAACGGTGGATCTACCTAAGTCAGTTGACAAACCTTCGCTTCAAACGAATGGTTTACATAAGCTCAAGGATCCTGAAGAAAAAATATGGAATGTGAACCGATTATCACAGAACTCCAATTCTTCACGCTTCTTCATTCTCTAGTGCATTAAACCTCTTGGTCGAAGGTTCGGGAAGTGACCCGTTGAAAGAATCACTTGCATTGGTTCGAGGACCTAGGCAATGTACCCATACGCTATAAAATTCAATAATTTGTGTAGCGCATAAATATTTAGAGGTAAGCAAGTTAGTATGGAACTAACTATACTATAACAATATAGATGTACTAATCATCTATGAATTAATTCCAAGATTTCCTGTCCTTTTCAATTTCCTTTTTGATACAACACCAAATTCTAGTATAATTTGAGTAGCACATAAGCAAGAAGTGATCGGTTGGTAATTTAATAAAATGAATTTCAGTTCCCAAAAAAATAATTTTCTTGTTGTAACAATATTTTCATGTATTCAATACTTTGTGTAAAACAAAATCTGTCCGTGTTGTTCAACTTTAAATTACACAATCTTCATAATACCCGACGATAAACATCACTTTATGCTTGCTAATGACTAACATAATGAGGTTATTCTTAGAGGTATAGTGCTGAGAAGCAATAATCAGTGAAATTCAACCATGCTGAAACAGAGAACAAATATCGCTAGTTCTAAACAATATTCGCAAACTAATAAACGGCAGCTTGGTGGTCTGGAAATTCATCGCGTCCGTCGCGAGAGCTGAAGTCTTTAGGGTAGGATCAAAGATGTACACTGATAAGCAGCTCCGTACTATGATGAAACGGTTACCTAGTTTTCAATAGTTTTTTTAATTAGAGTCACTTCGTGATATGAAATTTCATATTCAGTAACCTTCACAGAATCCTGTGTTAACATTTTTCGATGATAAAAGTCAACGTTTAGCTAATATATTCGATTAAAATTAGCAAGAAATCGAGGTTTATTGAAAACAACGACTTATTTTAAAAGATCCTTCTTTTTTAAAGAATTAATGTACACTGGTTACATCCCCCCAATTCATGATATGTTTGAGGAAATTATTACGTTTGTTTATTTGGAACGAAGAGAGTTTACTGTAATAATCACATCAAGAAGAGTCATAACGTACAATAATGCAGACGACAGCTGCGTTTAATGCTAACAGCAGTTTAGTCAGGAACAAAAATATGGGACTCGTTGTGTTTAAGCAAAGCTTTACAAAACGTATGAGTTTGGAAATAACAATCATTCATTATAGAGTTATGGAGATTGCTGTTTATTATTGAAATCCTGAATCAATCACTGATAGATCAATTTTAAAACCTGGAAGTTCTGAAGGATGGCCATTTCGTCCTGGTATGTGACTCGTCATTACTGCATGCTCATGGTCCCATCTTACGGAAATGGAGCTCAGGAATTTTGGTCTGGTGCTCGAACGCTTAACCTTTAGACCACTGAGACTGCCGGCATCCCACTATGATCAATCTAAGGTTTTTACGCGTGAAATGCTTCTCATTCAGTAGTTACTGCCTACATTCGACAGGGTTGAAATCCACTTGAAAGAAAGTAGCTATAAAAATAAACGCAGTAAATTGTACAATTGTATGTGACTACTTTAAGGCAATATTGTGTTATATATAGTGATTAGAAATTTCTAAAAATGAAACTGATTACTGAATATTAGCAAGTAGTATAGCACAATGCACAAAAAATACATGCCGAATGAGAAGAGAATAAGGACAAATAACTTAAACAAACTTAACAGTTTAAAAAAATTACCGGCATATCGTATTACTTACTTTTATCACTTCATGTGGATATGTTGATCCTGAAACTAATTGATTTGAATTACAATTTGTACATTTTTGTTGATCTAATGAGAACATAAATTCATAAATATTAATTTTATGACTGTAACGATCAATGATTAATTTATCTGATGGATGTTGGCCAATCAGGACATTAATCGAACCTTTTTTTGATGTCCATATATGATTACAATACTAAAATAAAATTTAAGTAGTATAAATTATTTAATTGAAGAAAAGGGGAATCAATTCCCATTTGAAGGAATAAACATACAAAACAGTAGATCACTTCACTTATTCTTCATTTGTACCTAAAGAAAATGAAGTTGATAGATACACTGAAATCGTAGTCTCATTTTGACTATTTTAAGTTCATATATAATGCACAAATTTTATTTAATAATAAAAACTTTTAAATTATAGAACCATGAAAGCCATCATCTACAAGCTACAAGTGTTGTCTACAAAAAATACTGTGGATCCAGACAGCATTAGTGACAACCTACAATGGGATAGAACAATCCATATCCCAGATAAAGAAGAAATTAGGAAAAGACTCTAGACAGGGGTAGGACACAAATTGCAGAAACCAACTAACTACATCAAGAGTCAAGCCCTAACTTGTAAACTTTAAGGCTAAAAGTGAGGCGGTAGGTCAGGGAACACACTACACCCAGAATCGAAGACAAGCGTGAAAAGAATAAAGAGACATTGGTTAGGACTGGGAAGACTTATGACGGAATAGGTTAGAGAATGCTGGTTGGCGACCTATGCTTGAATCTTCATAGATTTCTTAAAAAACATAATCTCACCTGTGAGAGAGTAAGACCGTTGAAGTACACCTATATCATTATTAGGCGAACGCCGTTTGTGCGACAGGGGCAGTAAGAAGCCACTAATGGTTTTGCTGATTAATTCATTTCACGCATTCATTTAGGCAGACAAACATAAGAATGCAAACCACATGAGAAAAGGAGGAGGCGAGTGAGCCAACTCAATGTAACGAGGCATGACTAAGTATTTATATGTGACCATGAATCGATCAATGTTAGACCACCATTAGAAACCTGGAAGCACTGGACAGCCGTTTCGTCCTGGTATGGGATTCATGATTACAAATAAAACTTAACAATCTTCACAACAACCCCGCAATGTAAGTATTTATAGTCAGACAAAAATCAGCCAGACATATAACAAGTGAAGTAAACAAAGCGCATATAAACATTTAAGGAAGAATAATCAAGGTTATGAGCGAAAAAATGACAAGGTCAAAAGAGGTAAGAATAACTCCAGAAGAATGGATTAATGAACTCGTTCAATGGGCTACAACGAGAAATCTAGGCTCAACATATTTGTACTCATACTACAGAATCTTAATCGAATTTAAACTATCATACACAGACCTTTTTTTATTAGTGGTTGATACTGCTGACAATATGGTAAATAGTATACAGCAGAGCGTCGTCTGCAAGTTGCCTTGCAGAGTGAGGAGTGTCTGTAAACTGAAATATACAGTCTAATCAGACTGTATTTAGAAATCGGAAGAGATATGAGAGAAGAAAGTCAGAAACATACTTGTATTGAAAATGACTGTTTGACCATCAAGTGTACATATTTGATAAAGAAACGATAAATTATCCCAAAATTTTCGTTTCTTACAGTGTTTACATTTTATCTGAGGCATGTTAGTAATGATTTTTTGCATTATTTCACTGAAACCCGAAAAAAATCATAAAACCGTTCACACTAATAACTAGTTTCGTCATGAAATTTTCAGAGCTGTAATGAGAAGCTGTGATCAGTGCAGTTCACTCCTTTCGAGTGTATGCAGTTACTTACCAAATGCAATGGATGAAGTTGTTCAATAACTCGAATTGATTAAACTTAGTCATTAACACTGATGGATGGTCCAGAGGTTGTGCGTTCACACCCACGGCCGAAGGTCCTAGCTTAGATTCCCGCGAGCAGAGGTCGTGGTTGCACGCACTGTTGATGAGTCTGTTAGGTTCGTCACTAGGTATGCTTGAAACTATAACGGGTTCACCTTAGTCGATAAACGCGAACAAGACAATGAACCAGTGTCCGGGTAGATTACCTTGATCCGAAACGGCAAAAGAGAAGTCTTAGTGAGTGTAGAAAGTATATTCCACAAACACCCAGTAAGTACAATGCAATCAAGCACACAACTCTCGTTTATTTATACATCATGTAAACATCCTTGGGATAGTCACAAAAATAGGACACTGAAATACACAGCAGCCAATCACAGCCAGTGATTTTCTTGGTGGGAAATGAAATCTCAAGGTCAACTGATCAGCCCATGCTCACAAGCATGAAATCCAAAATCAACGTATTTATCAAGCGAGTTCTGGGGATCTAACGTCCCCCAATAGAGTCCTATACTAGGAAGAAACGACCTTTCAGTGACTAACTAATACAAACAGAGATTTGTTTCAAGTTTCAATTCGCATATTTCTTTTAATTAAACGTGTTGGTTTTCATCGTAAAGTACACAAGTTCATTTTATTTATCACATGCCAAATGACTCATATATTCATTTAAACAAAATAAACGGAGTAATTTAAATTTAAATAAAGTTCAAAAAAAATAACAGTACATTTGATAATAATAATAATAATAATAATAATAATAATAATAATAATAAGTACTATTGCTAAAAAACGTTTTCTAAACACTAAAAGTGTTTATAATGTACTTTATATATGATATTTAATTCGTATTCAAAAAATTGACTGTCATTCATTCGAATAACCATGAAAGCTGTCATCAACAAGATGCAAGTGTGATGCGCGCTCCTAATAAGTAGTATATGACGCGAGTGTAAACGTAATGTCTGGCAGCAGAAGATGGGGGAAGATCAAGAAAGGAAGAGTTAGAACACAATGGAATTTGTATGAAACGCATGAATAGTGAAATAAATGTCAGACAATGGATTGATGATGGATTGAAGATTTGCAAATTAACCGTTTACGATATGGTTTTCCAATTTTACTTAGTAACTCTGTAATTTTCGTTAAATACAATTCGGTTGCCCTCACCTGTGTTCTCGTTCACTACTCAAGTACTGATTAACAGTTATCTACGCAAGATACTAAGAATCTGTTGACCAGACAGCATCAGTAACAACCAGATTCCTCTAGCTGAGAAATAAATTAGGAAAATGTACTGTAGGGTGATAGGATACACATTGTGGAAATCATCGAGACATCATCACAAGGCAAGCTCAAACTCAAAATCCTCAATGTTAAAGGAGAAAGTGGTAGACCGTGAAACATTTTGTGTTGGGAATAGTAGGCAGACATGAAAAGAATGAATAATATTTGGGAAGAAGTGGTGAAGAGAATGACGGACATGGTTGGTTGGAAAATTCTAGTTGGTGACCTACACTGTTATAGGGGTAACAGACGTAACTAAGTAGGTTAGTAAGATCATTACTTACTTAATTACTTACTTACGCCTGTTGCCTCCAATGAAGCGTAGGTCGCCGAACAGCATTTTCCAACCTACACTGTCCTGGGCCTCCCTTTTTACAGTTCTGTCCAACTTTTGTTCATTCTTCTCATGTCTGTCTCCATTTCTCGACGTAATGTGTTTATAGGTCTTCCTCTTGTCCTTTGATCTTGAAGCTTCCAAGTGAGGAGTTATTTTGTAACACAGTTCGGTGCTTTCCTCAATGTATTTCTTATCCACTTCGAGAGTTTTTTTCCCTGATTTCTTCCTAAGCCAGAGGAATCTGGTTTGTTCTCTCTCACAATTGGTTGTTGTCGCAAGCAAGACTATGGTTATGTAGAATATGGGAAAATATTTCGAAATATGTAAATAATTTCAAGAAATCAGTCCTTTTAAAACAATGTTTTTTTTCGTATTAATGTTTTGAAATACAAAAGGTGTGTATCAACTGTTGAATTCATGTAAATATTTGGCGATACTATGCAACACAGACCTCAATCTATTTTGTGATGCGTTTTTTTTAAGACTCCCCTCTTACCTATGACAAAAAACAGTTTATGCGAATTCATCACTAGTGCAGAGTGTGTTTAGTAATAATATTGAGCCTATATGGCTTGTACGAGCATTTAGACAAACTAGTTCATGTGATTCTTCTCCAGCCAGGAATTCACACGTATTTTAACCTTGTCACAATTATTTGCTTATAAGCTTGGTGTATGTGTCTGTCTAAGAGTATTGTAACGCTTGCTTGAATAATTTCCAGCTAATTCCGATTGCTTAGTATTCTCTGACCACAATACACTGGACAAGTTCCAAAGAATCAAAACCACGGTTGAACAGGAAAAAATTATATTCCAAATAGCAAGGTAAAATGGAAATAAGAAGCCGAAGGCGGAGGCGAAAATAGACACAACGTTAATTTCTTTATAGTATTTACATGAGAAGCTTCTGGAAAGTAATTCATGTGATCGACTGGATTAGATTTAGCCAATCAACATGCAACTAACAACACCAGAATTTTCTAGCCTGTTCTCCAAGTATGGGCCAGGCTAATATCCTATCCAATCAGCGTGCAGCTAGCGCAGTCATACTTTAATCCATCTATGTTCCACTAACAGAGAACATTGCTGACTTCGCGTATCACATGTCTAGATTGCTTTTGTCTGACTATATGAATACGTATTCATGCCTCATAGCATCGATTTGGCCTACTCACTTTCTGTACTTAGCTTCTACTGTCTTTTTTTACTTTTTATCCTCATGCCTGCCAGCTTACTTTAAAGTATGAAGTAAATTCATTCAACATAAACTGGTATTGGGCATTTTCAATTAGAGTTATGGAGATTAGTGTTTTTACAGATTTGAAATCATCAATGAATCATTGTTAGACTACTATTAGTAACCTGGAAGCACTGAAAGACGGCCGTTTTGTCCTGGTATGGAAATCATCAGCAGTGAGCATCCAAGATTCCTGCACCTCGTTGGATTCGAACCTAGAACTTTCGGTCTTGTGCGTGAACGCCTAAACTCTGGACCACTGGGCTGGCATCCATCGGTGTTCATTGGTCATTTTAACCATCATAAACGGAGTTCGACTAAGAATGTGATATGCGGAAATTCAATGGTCGATATTATTTCATAGCATTACAGGTGTTCAATTCGAGGGACCATGAAAATGTCTACATGCCAATTAAGTTCGAATCTCACACATTATCCTAAATCTTTTATCGGAATGAAGAAGACGGGATAAACCGGATGAAATAGGTGTATTTTCTGGCAATTTTTAGGCATCGAAGAAATACCGAAACATGCCAGAGTAGCCAAAGCAAGATGGCAACCAGAGAGAGGCGGAGCACGTGACCGTAGCGTAATGTCAGTATAAATACAAACATACAAAGGTCACTACTTATTAAAAAAAAGTACTGCTGAACAAATATTCGATAAAACGTTCACTGTTACAACTGATTGGTTATAATAATGTATGTTGCTCTCTAAACAATCGTGTTTTTCTTCATAAAAAGGAAATCATTCGTCCAACTGGTATACAGATTTTGAGTCACTAAAAGTGTCTTAACCAACTGATTAGTACATTATTGTATGACGTGATAAGATAACATGCATGGTAAATTTGATGAGTACATGGTTATCCTTATCGATTTTTTGTACAGTAATAATAATGGCTTAATTCAATGTCAAATATTTGGTTCTATATGAGATTCTTAGCATAGAATATTACGAAAACACAGGTGGGGCAACCGGATTGTATTTAACGAAAATTATAGAGTTTCTCAGTAAAATTGGAAAACCATATTGTTTTGCAAAATATCAGTTCATCATATCGAACTGGACTGTTCCTGTTGCAAAACATCAATCCATTGTCACTATTCATGCGTTTCATACAAATTCCATTGTGTTCCCACTCTTCCTTTCTTGATCTTCCCCCATCTTCTGCTGCCAGACATTGTGTTGACACTCACGTCATATACTACTTATAAGTAAGTCACACCACAGTAGTAGTAGTAGTAGTGTGAGTAGTAGTAGTAGTAGTAATAGTAGCAGTATGAAAATAACTTACAGAACATTGAAAACGAAATTTAGCTGGAATTTTCTTTGACCAAACCACATGACATTTGATAATTTGTGAATTATTCAATGGTGTAAATATCCATATTATTTTATAGAATGCATCTGGTTGTACATATAATTCATAGAAATATCCCAACCATAAGATATGAAGTCTACAGTAAATAATAATAATAATAATAATAATAATAATAATAATAGGGTTATGGAGATTGCTGTTTATTAGTGAATTCATGAACGAATCATCGTTAGAAACCTGGAAGCACTGGATGGCTGTTTCGTCCTGGCATGAGACTCATTAGCAGTGCGTCCTGAGGTTAGGTTTTCCCTCTAGAGAACAAAATTTCTCGTTTCGAATCCTGTGAGCGGTAGTAGGTGTCGTGGATGTGCACTGCTGATGAGTCCCCCACCAGGACGAAACAGCCTTCCATTTGGTTCCAGGTTCTTGATGATTTCAATGAAATAAAATATTAGTCAGTAAAGATGTTTGAAAAGATGGATAGGCAATTTTATCTGATAAATCATTGCAAATAATAGAGATAGTCGTTTTTTAATAGTTCAAAATCTACCTACATGAAGTTGATCGGAGGATATTTGATTGTCATGAGAGAGTTATAGAGATTGTTAAGTTTCATTGAAATAATGAGTCGATCATTGTTAGACTGCCATTAGAAACCTGAAAGCACAGGACTGTCGTTTCGTCCTGGTATGTGGCTTGTCAGCAACGTGTTATCTACGACCCCTACTTATGGAGATCGGAACAAGGATCTCTAGACCACTGAACCGACGGTGTCAATGTTTTATTTCAATCAATCAAAGGTATTTACCAACTCGACCCAATCTTATCGGGGGATAACTGCCTCACACGTGACAGGAAGACTTACTTCGTGAGGAAATTCTCGAAATATCATCAAGAAGCCGTCATCAGTGAAGTTAAACCCTACCTAGTATGAGGCAGTTAACTAAAGAAGAAAATGGATGAGGTTAGATATTAACACTACTGGATGTCTACTAAGTGGTCTAGAGATTGAAACGTTAGCGCCCGAGACCGAAGGTCCTAGTTTCAGCATCTATCAACAAAGCTGCAAGAAATCGAAGTTAGAACTTCAAAGTTTAGTTGTAAATGGCTAATTATTCAATGATCGAAATCACTATTGACTGATTTTTTTAATCCTCAAAATTTCGAACTTTACGAATGTTCATTTAAAGATGAGAAACATGATTATTTAGGTGATAAGATAGAAGTCTTCAAGTATCCCGGAAATAATCAATCATCATCGACAACCAAGGTGGATTCGATGCAGATGTAAGGGCGCAGAATGGCAAAGCAAGGGCTGCGTTTCGATAATTGAAAAATATCTGCAACTCCAAACAAACATCAAACAACACCAAAATCAGGATTTTCAATGCAAATGTGAAGACAGTTCTACTGTATGGAGTGGAAACATGGAGAACTACCAAAGCCATCATCCAGAAGATACAAGTGTTTATTAACAGTTGTCTAAGCAAAATACTTCAGATTCGTTGGGCAGACACGATTAGCAACAACGAACTGTGGGAGGGAACAAACCGGATTCCAGTGGAGGAGGAAATCGGGAAGAAGCGGTGGAAGTGAATAGGACACACATTGCGGAAAGCACCTAACTGCTTCACGAGACAAGCCTTCACATGGAACCCTCAAGGCAAAAGGAAAAGAGGAAGGCTAAGGAACACATTACGCCCAGAAATAGAGAAAGATATGAGATGGATGAACAAACATTGGACAGAACTGGAGAAGGAAGCCCAGGACAGAGTTGGCTGGAGAATACTGGTCGGATCTTCCGGTATTTTACACGTAGGGTAACGCCGCATGAGCTCCAACGGTAATGAGAAACCAAATATTGTTCAAATAAGATGAACTTATTCTATGTACTTGTTTCTACAGTTAGACATTAAGCTGAGAAGAAATCAGGAAGCAGGGAAGCTCAGATCCGGCAAGTATGTCGACTTCATTTGACAAGTCGTGGCTCACTATTCCATAGCCAGACAAAATTAAGCTAAAAACATGTTGTGAATAGAGTAAGCGATATACACACACGCACACATATCTCTCTCGTTATATATATACTCTCAAATAAAAATCGAGACAGTCCAAATTATCAGAGAATAATTAATGTTATGTGAATAAGCAAATTTGAGAAATATCAATTAATTAGTCTCAGTGTTGTTCAAAAAAAAACTGGAACCATTCAGTGTAGACGTGACGTAGTAGTAGTAGTAGTAGTAGTAGTAGTAGTAGTAGTAGTAGTAGTAGTAGTAGTAGTACACGCTACAAATTAGTTAGTTTTGTATACAGGCCCATTCATTGACGTTCATTCCGTTCGGGTTTTTTTCTATTCTACTCTATTGATATACAATATACTTATATCATTTACAAAAGGAAAAAAGAATAATTGTATCAGAGTAACATTAATTCATGAAGTGAATTGATATCATTCTCATAGATTTATTCTTTTCGGCTTTTGTGGAATTTATCAAAGGATTTAAAAAAAAATTACATTATGGTGTATACTAATTGTCACATGGCTTATAAGTAGTATTCATTGGAGTGTTTGTTGCCCAAATGTTACTACTACTACTACTACTACTAATACTGAAGAGAAGATGATCTGATCTGGATGTATGACGTAATCATCAGAGTGGTTTGAAAACGAGAAGATATACGTGAAAGAAGACAGGTAATAAATATGCTTGTTTTGTAAATGAAAATCTGAGGATCTAATTTTATTATACTAGAATTAAAAAATCACCCTCAGTTGGCAAAAGTCATTTTACATCGATTTTCAGGAGAAGCAAAGAGTCTGCCCACGTGTTAACATTACAGTGTGAAGCGTACAGCTCAATCCTATAGAGGAACCATCATACAGGTAGCTGAAACGCTGGTGGACCGTTCATATCACTTATAGATGCTAGTAAATATGTAGTGATTATTTGCGATCCATGATGGCTGCGATCAATATGCACTGCATGAGCTGGCCGATTTGACTGATCCCGCTTACATGACAAACAAACCCATCATTATTAGCAATGGTGATTTGAAATACAGCACCCCAATGACAATGGCACTCGGGAATGTTGCGAAATAACAACCAAAGGTATCAATGAATCCTTACTGTTCCGTTTAGTCGGACAGCGCACAAACGACTGTCTACTGGGATCCAGTCAAGGAGAGATTGTTCAGCTCTACGACTCAATGCTATGGCTACGACAGCAAGACCCCTGGAAGCAGCATCTGGGCTACCAGATACACGAAGAGTAAATCGAGCTGCTTCTTTATTTTGACAAGGTGAAATCAGATTAATAATTTTACTAGGATCCTGTATGCGCGTTTCCGAGACACAGCATACATCAATGGCACGAGATTCTAAAGTCCTAGCTAATGATGCCTGTTGCCCTATTTGACATAATGTCCGTACATTAAATGCTCCAACATTTAGACTAGAACGAGGTTTCAAGAGACCAGGAATGACATTTCGTGAACTCGCATCGTTTGCATTAGCGGTGCAGTCAGATAAGGGAATGTGAATACAGTTAGTTGTGGAGAGAAGAGAGGTATTAGGGGGTGTAGGAAGGATTTGATTTTGACCAATTTTGTTTCTTGTACTGTTACGGGTATGAGGGCGGTTATCACTTCCCGGCTGCCCACACCGTGGAAGGTTGTTTCTTGAGGAACCTGAAAAGGAAGATAGATTAGTGTTGGTCTTAACGACCTGGGTGCGTGACCGCAGAGTCCAAGGGACAACTGCTTCAAGCAGGTCACGTAAGGCCTTTTTATGAGAAGTTTTTGGAGTGTTAGCTCCGCTCTTGAAAGCCCTTAGTGGGCACCCTTACCCAAGGAGACGGAAATCCGTGAGATAGGATGAGGTGTGACATTTTGAGGGTCGACCTTTTCTAACCCTTCCTTCCTTTTGAGAAGGCAGCATCGCTGCAGATGCTGGTTGTCCGAGGGAAACACCATACTGCTGTCACATCCCTCCATCACAGTCAGCAGTACGACTTCGCCCTCAGACCTTGGGTAGCTGCTTTTAGTCTTACCGTTCTCTAACCGAACTGCCTGGCATGGTAGGACCTTCAGGAACATATGTTCCAGCCAATATAGCTCGGTTGGGTCATCACGATACGCAAGCCCGAAAAACACGTCAAGGTAGCAGCTACGGTCGGAAGATGCAAGTATTTACTAACAGTTATTCACGCAAGATACTCCACATCCGTCGACCAGATATCATTAGTAACAAACCAGATTCCTCCAGTAGAGGAAGAAGTCAGGAAAAAGCGCTGAAGATGGACAGGACATACATTGAGGAAAGTACCTAACCACTTCACAAGACAGGCTCTCACTCAGAAACCTCAGGGCCAACGGAAAAGAGGAAGACCAATAAACACATTACTTCAAGAATTGGAAGGAGGCAACGAAGAGAATAAACAGAAATTGCATAGAACTGAAGAGGAAGGTCTAGAAAAGAAAATGTTGGAGAATACTTTTGGTGGCCTATGCTCCATTAGAAGTAACAAGAGAAAGTTAGAAAGTGAGTAATAAGTTTAAGAATTACGAGAAGACTATAATTTATGAACAAACCAATCAGATTTACGAGAGCTGCCGTTAGAGTTTGACATGAATTTCCTTCTTTTATATGGTTAAATAACATTTTGACAACGCAGCTAATGTCATTTTGTGATGAAAATGCCCCAACTCTAAATTCTATTCCTAATTCCTTACGCTATTTTCTACTCCCCTTTTAACCCTACAGGTAGATGACTATCCTCAAAGTCACATTAGTACTGCTCAGACGTCATCCAGCAGTTATAGTCTTGTCATAAATGTAACCGACATCACTTTCTCCTATTTACAGAAACTAACATTTGATGACTGAAGTGAGAATGAAACCTACCACTAAAATGAGTCTTGTAAACTAATGTAGTACCAAACATAAACATCATGTTTAATGGTTTCGTTCATCATGATGACAATATGAAAAAATCTGTCTTGATATGACAGTTGATTTTTTTAAAAAATCTGTTTCAATTTACTTTCATTGGTTTGCCTATTTCTAATAAAATGAAAATGATGATTATTGAGTCGAACTACTTATTAGTAGTATAGAACTATTGAAACAAACATTCGATGAGGATACTATTTTAAGGAATTATATGGTAAGCTCAAGATCACAGTAACGAAAACGTTATCGGATGAATTGGCATATGTAACTGTAGAATCTGAAGAAAATTTATTGAAAAGAATATTCATCATGCGTGTTCTTAAGCTCGGTTAGTCAGCTCTTCCAGACAATCGTTACTAACTAGCGTCTGACGGTTTATAAATCAGAAGGTGGGTGAACTCGTAATGTTGAATACGTTCATTTAGGACACACCACAAAGCGAAGCGGAGAAGCAGTGAATAAAACAAATGAAGCGACGTGAATTGGCGAAGGCTAATGAGTCAACTCCAAGAGATAGAGCATGACTAAGACTATATAGTCAGATAAAAATAAGACAGACATGTGACCAACGAGATAGGCATGCACACATGAATAAAAGCGACGAATAGTTGACAAGGTCAAATGAAAAGTGGAACGCGTCATGTGAGCTCCTCATACAAACCAGAAAATGATAAGAACAAATGGTACATATAATTTGTTGCAATACAAATAAATGGCTTGGTTAAATAAATTATTCGAAAGGGCTTCACCAAATTAAATGTAAGCGAACTCGAATATACGTGGAGGCACTACAGATTATTTATTATGGTTATTGAGTGAGTGAGCGTAGGAAACCACATTCTGTACAAATGATCATTTAATGTTCTCATCTCATTTGTTATCTCATATGATATCATTGGTTAACCCAAATTAATTGCTACATGATAAACAGTTCAGGTGGGCTAATCAATACTCGACTGGATCCATAGAAATTTTAGTGACAGGAAATCTTATTGTGATTTGTGCAACATTGGAATTCATCATATGATCGACAGAATGGTTATCATTGACATGAACTTAAATCGTAGAGATTGATGATTTGATGTCCATTCGGAGTAACAAAACACTTCCTCTCCAGTACTTATATCACAAGACTAAACAGAATGATTCGTCGTTATTGATATTTGTTAAATAATTTAAAAAGGGATTATAAAACTCGGTTGAGAGTTAATCGGGTTAAAAGGGGAAGTATTGTGCACATCCCGTAGAAATCCAACTCGCTGTAAAAAACGCTAACCAGAAAAATAACTCGCTAGTCGGCGACCTATGCCTCATTAGGGTTAATTGGAGTAAGTAAGTAAGTAAGTGAGTAATCTATACAAATTCCTGGATTATTTATTATGGACCTTTCCACTTAATCTGTTTCCATCCATAGTTTGATGATGCCCATATTGTAATTCCGTAATTTTATTCTTATATAGTCAGACTAATAAAGCCAATGAATAATTCATGAATTCGAGCTGTATGACTGACAGTTATCTGATTATTAGGTGAGTGAGGGAGGGAAACTGCATTCTTAACCAATGGTCATTGAGTGTTCATCTCAGTTGTTATCTCAAATAAAGTTATTAGTTAACCCAAAATTAATTAGTACACGATTGTTACGCTCGTTACTTTGTACGCTTGAAGCTATTACGAGTTCATCTTAGTCGATAAACGCAAACGAGAAAATTACCAGCGTCCAGGTAGGCTACCTTGAATCCCAAACTGTAAAACAGAAGAATTGGTAAGCGTAGAAAGTATATTCTACAAACACCCAGCAATCACAATACAATCAAGCACACAACTCTCGTTTATTTATACATCATAGAAACGTCCTTGGGACAGTTAAGAAAATAGCACACTAAAATACACAGCAGCCAATCACAGCTGTGGATTCTCCTGGCTAATGGGAAATGAAATCTCAAGGTCAGCTGATCAGCCCATGCTCGCAAACCTGAAATCCACAATAAGGCATTTATCAAGCGAGTTCTGGGGATCCAACATCCTCAACAACGATAAACAGTCCAGATGGGTTAATCAATACTTGGATGGGTCCATAAAAAATTTTACTGGCACTCTTATTTGAGCGAACAATTGTGAAAGCGAAGAAGGACAGTTGACCAACTCAACTGACGAGACAAAAATAAACTAGACATTTGATAAACCAAGCAAGCAATACACACACGAACTCAAATAAAGTCAGCCAAAGTTATGAGAAGATTACCGAGAAAAAAATCAAAAATTGTGTAGTAAATAATAACTCAGAAAGAAAAAGTTGGTTATTTTGTCCAAAAACCAGGAAAAGTCATATAGTAGGTTCGACATATTAGGACACATCACAAACTTTTCTGTTGAGAAAAATCTACCGTTTTTTTATCACCTAAGTACTTATTGTTATGGCGGGCACTTAAAGAAGATTGACTATCTTCTAGAACTGTTTTTTCTGCTTAAGATTCATTATTTTTGGTTGTATACAAAGTAAGCATTTTATTCCTATTATTGTGACGTTGCTCTTATCCTATACTCTTGTTTGAGGCATTAACTGCTGTTATATCATTTCTCATTTATGAACTATAGTTAATTGACTGCTATGCGTTACCCCAGTTCACACTCACTATTACTGTTATTTTGTATTGATGTCAGTTTTCTAATTGGTTTACGATGCAGTCTGATTTTGCATGTATATAAAGGCATGATTGAAATAATAACGAACGATCTGATCTGATCTGTCTGTCTGACTCATAAGTCGTTGTTCTTCCTCTATTCCGTGGGGCTGGTAATTGAGAGGCTGACGTGTCTGTACAGTGATTAGCGATCATCAAGGTCATTGTATATATTGCACAAACACAAAACTTATATGCACAAATTTCATAATCCACAATCTATAACTCCCAATCGAGTTTTATAATCCCTTTTTAAATTATTTCACATATATCAATAATGATGAGTTATGCTGTTCACCAACAACAGTATCCTGGCAGCGACATACTGTTGTTGGTAGATGTAGACTACGTGGTTGGGGTCCGCGAGACGAAAGTCACCAATGGTTAGAGACGCTGAACGATATGGCTCAGAATCGTTTGCAATGGCTCAAGTGTATCCATTCGTTGTGCTCTCTCAAATCCTAATCTTCTGGATTCGTCAGCACCTCTACCTTTGTCTTTCTAACCTTATCTCACTGAATTATACTTCTTGAATAATATCTTCAAACCCTAGTCTTCTTCATTACCATTAATTCCCTTTACTATCTCTATCACTTTGGGATTTGATTTGACATTTGCGTCTCTGTGTTAATGTGATGTGGCAACGTGAACTGATGTACACACGTACGAAGTTCTACGTTGCAACTGACTAACTGACTGACTGACTGAGTGATGCTCTTCACTCTAGTCATATAAGTGCTGATGAGAAAGTGTTTCGCTACTCCGAATGAACATCAAATCATTAATCTCTACAATTTGAGTTCATACCAATGATAACCAGTTGGTCTAATGAGAATCCGATCATTTGAATTCTATTGTCAATTCTCTTAAACCCAACATAATGAATGTATTCATGGATATTTTCACTTTTCATCAACAAAAATCAAGAATAACAACTCTTTCACACTCACTTCTCATGTAATTCCGTATCAATAGAATAGACATGTTGTTGTTTACAATCAATTAGATTATTTTTAATAATATTTTCAATTTTTAATTTATATTTTAAAAAATATTCCAATAAACTATGTGTAATATGAATTGGGCATAAACATATCGGATATGTTTGATAATATGAATCATTCATTGTGTATGTATGGGGTTAATAAAAAAACAGATTCATCGAATTTTATTTCTTACTAAACACGTTATTTATTGTATCAACCAATCAGATGAAAATAAATGATGTAACCAATAAAAATAGATTAGTATTTGTTTTGGTCAAATGATTGGTTGAAAAGATATATGATGTCATATGACAAATAGAAAGAACCAATCAAAATGTTTCTAATTTATAATGTATGTGTGAATAGTACAAAATCAAGAGCAATACAATGGAGGATGATAAAAGAGCAGAATTTTAGTCATTTCAATTAAGTGAATGATTTATTACGTCACCTATGTTCATTATTTTCAACTAATAAACGATCAATTTGAAAAGAATATTTTTCATTGTTGTGAATATGCCTACGCATATGATGTTAGGTATAACTTAGTCACTTTTTATACCCACATAAAAGTATCTGTATCAAATTCATATAACTCTAAACTTATTTACTTACTTACTTACACTACTTAGGCCTGTTACCCTCAATGGAGCATAGGCGGCCAACAAGCATTCTTCAACCTACTCTGTTCTCCGCCTATCTTATTAAGTCTATCAAACTGCTGTTCGTTCTTATCATATCTGTCTGCATAGATCGGCTTGAAGTGTGGACTGGCCTCCGTTTGACCTTGAGGGTTCCAAGTGGGGACTTGTCTTGAGACGCAGTTCAGTGCTTTCCCCAATATGTGTCCTATCCACTTCCAACGCTTCTTCCTGATTCCTTACTCATCTGTAATCTGGTTTGTTCTTTCCCGAAGTAAGTTGTTGCTGATAGTGTCTAACCAACGGATGTGAAGCATTTTGCGTATACATCTGTTAATAAATACTTCTATCTTCTGAGTGATGGCTTTCCCGAGTTTCCGCCCCATACAGTAGAATCATCTTTATATGTACATTGAAAATCCTGATTTTGGTGTTGGTTGATAGTTGTTTTAACTCCGCCAGTAGAACCTTAGGGGCTACTGCCGGTCCCAAGCCCGGATAAAGGAGGAGGGTTGGACATGGGGTTGGCGGCCCCATTCCGTTGAAATCTAACTTGCCAAAAAAACGCTAACCAGAAAAAATAATTCAAACCATTTTAACTCTGCCCTGGGAGTTGGAAGAAGAATTATGACGTCTCGTGATGAAAGCCGAGTCCCCTCGAAAGTCACGGGGCCGATGCCTCTTCTGACAACCAGAGCAACCATTTTTTTAGGTACATGGAACGTTCGTACATTGTGGGAGACTGGAAGACTATTTCAAGTTGCGGCAGAAATGAAAAGATACAACCTCGAGGTGCTCGGCATCAGTGAAACACATTGGACACAGGTAGGACAACTGAGACTTGCTTCAGGGGAACTGCTGTTATACTCTGGTCATGAAGAGGAAAACGCTTCACATACACAAGGAGTTGCATTGATGCTGTCCAAACATGCACAAAAGGCACTAATAGGATGGGAATCTCATGGACCCAGGATCATTAAAGCATCCTTCAAAACAAAGAAACAGGACATTACAATGAACGTCATCCAATGTTATGCACCTACCAATGACTACAATGACGACGTTAAAGATCAATTCTACGAAAGGCTGCAGTCAGTCGTCGATAAATGTTCACCAAAGGATTTGACGATTCTTATGGGAGACCTGAATGCCAAGGTTGGAATGGACAACACTGGATATGAAGACATCATGGGACGACATGGACTGGGAGAAAGGAACGAAAACGGTGAGAGATTTGCAAACCTATGTGCCTTCAACAAACTGGTCATCGGTGGCACAATATTCCCGCACAAACGCATTCACAAAGCCACATGGATTTCACCGGACCACACTACTCAAAACCAAATTGACCATATCTGTATCAACAAAAAGTTCAGAAGGACCATGGAGGATGTGAGAACCAAGAGAGGAGCTGATATAGCTTCAGATCACCACTTGCTGATCGCCAAAATGAGATTGAAGCTAAAGAAGCACTGGACAGCGGGGCAGACAACATCACAGAAGTTTAATACGGCCTTTCTTCGGGATACCGTAAAACTCAACGAATTCAGGATAGCCCTCACCAATAGGTTCCAGGCCTTTCAGGATCTACTCAATGGAGAGGAAGCAACATTGGAGAACAATTGGAAAGGGATTAAGGAGGCAATCACTTCAACATGTCAGGAGGTCCTTGGTCGCAAGAAGCAACATCACAAGGAATGGATCTCTGTTGGTACTCTTGAAAAAATTCAAGAAAGGAGGAACAAGAAGGCAGCTATCAATGTCTGCCGAACAAGAGCAGAGAAAGTTAAGGCGCAAGCCGAGTATACAGAAGCAAACAGGGAAGTGAAGAAGAGCATCAGAGCTGACAAACGAAAATATGTGGAAGATCTAGCAATGACGGCAGAAAAGGCTGCAAGAGAAGGAAACATGAGACAATTGTACGAAACTACAAAGAAGCTCGCCGGAAACTATCGTAAACCAGAACGACCAGTGAAAAGCAAGGAAGGGAAAATAATCAGCAACACTGACGAACAGCGAAATAGGTGGGTGGAGCACTTTAAGGAACTATTGAATCGACCAGCTCCACTGAACCCACCCAACATCGAAGCAGCATCCACGGACCTCCCAATTAATATTGGCGCACCTACGATTGAGGAGATCAGTATAGCCATCAGACAAATCAAGAGCGGCAAAGCAGCAGGACCAGACAACATTCCAGCAGAGGCAATGAAAGCAGATGTGGAAGCAACTGCGAAAATATTTCACATTCTCTTCAAGAAGATTTGGGATGAGGAACAAGTACCATCAGATTGGAAAGAAGGATACCTCATCAAAATACCAAAGAAAGGCGATCTCAGCAAGTGTGAAAACTACAGAGGCATCACTCTTCTTTCAATACCAGGCAAAGTCTTCAACAGAGTATTGTTAAACAGAATGAAGGACTTCGTAGACGCCCAACTTCGAGATCAACAGGCCGGATTTCGTAAGGATCGATCGTGTACTGACCAAATTGCTACATTACGGATCATTGTGGAACAATCAATTGAATGGAACTCACCACTCTACATCAACTTCATCGACTACGAGAAAGCATTTGATAGCGTGGATAGGAAAACACTGTGGAGGCTTCTTCGACACTACGGTGTGCCTGAGAAAATAGTCAACATCATACGGAATTCTTATGACGGATTCAACTGCAAAATCGTGCACGGAGGACAGCTAACCGACTCTTTCGAGGTGAAGACCGGTGTCAGGCAAGGTTGCTTACTCTCACCCTTTCTCTTTCTCCTGGTCATCGACTGGATTATGAAGACGTCAACATCTGGAGGGAAGCACGGTATCAACTGGACAGTTAGGACGCAGCTGGACGATCTGGACTTCGCAGATGACCTGGCTCTTCTATCGCACACTCAACAACAAATGCAAGAGAAGACGACCAGTGTAGCAGCAGCCTCTGCAGCAGTAGGTCTCAACATACATAAAGGAAAAGCGAAATTCTCCGATGCAACACAACATGCACCAACCGAATCACGCTTGATGGAGATACCTTGGAGGACGTTAACACCTTCACATATCTTGGCAGCATCATCGACGAGAAAGGTGGATCGGATGCAGATGTGAGGGCGCGGATTGGCAAAGCGAGGGCTGCATTTCTACAGTTGAAAAATATGTGGAACTCCAAACAACTTTCAACCAAAACCAAAATCAGGATCTTCAATACAAATGTCAAGACAGTTCTACTGTATGGAGCGGAAACATGGAGAACTACCAAAGCCATCATTCAGAAGATACAAGTGTTTATGAACAGTTGTCTACGCAAAATACTTCGTATTCGTTGGCCAGACACCATCAGCAACAACGAACTGTGGGAGAGAACAAGTCAGATTCCAATGGAGGAGGAAATCAGGAAGAAGCGGTGGAAATGGATAGGACATACACTACGAAAAGCACCCAACTGCGTCACTAGACAAGCCCTCACATGGAACCCTCAAGGCAAAAGGAAAAGAGGAAGGCCAAGGAACACACTACGCCGAGAAATAGAGAAAGATATGAGAGGAATGAACAAACAATGGACAGAACTGGAGAGGGAAGCCCAGGACAGAGTTGGTTGGAGAAAACTGGTGGGCGGCCTATGCTCCATTGGGGGTAACAGGCGAAAGTAAGTAAGTATGTCCCACTAACAGATATGATTATCACTTAAGAGAAACAATATATATATATATATATATATATATATATATATATGTATATATTATACTTAATTACTCACCGTATGGATCAACATCCATCAGGTCTTTCGGTTCACCTCGATTCGGTGTAGCAAACATTCTCATATCATAATTTGGTGGCTGAAAAATAAACAAGCCATACTGGTGTATAAAATCAGCAATGTTAAAGTATTTTTCTATTTATTGACAGTTAGATAGATAGATTTGATTCGCATAATTTTCACTATTAATAATCTAGACAATATCAATATTATAGTTGCTTACTACATAAAAATTGTTCTACAAAAAAACGTATGCAATAACAACGATAATGTTCACAACAATAATGAGAGCATACTATAACAAATACAACTGAAACTATTCAAATCAGCTGTAAATTATCTTCATGATTGAATGTTAAATTACAATCAATAATATTTGTCTTTACATAAACTAGATAAACAAAACTTATAACTGTAATGATAAAACACTTTGTCTCAGAAAACAACAAACAGATAGAATGATATGTATACATATATACAGATATATTACCTGAAATCTTCGTTTCTCTTCAGAATGATGATGAGAGTAGTTCGATGGAGGACCATCCATGTGAGCAGGTGGTCTTTCGAATGAACGTCGTGATTCTCTTGGACCTTAAAGTGAAAACAAATAACAAGGATTTAAAGAAAAAGCTTATTGCATCATTGAAACAAGTTCACTTTGGATTATCATATTAAAAATTAATATTTGGCAGAGTAAAAACAATATGATACATGCCTCAAGTTCATCTTTACAAATAGCAATTGTTACCACTACACACACACACACACACCAAGCTGACGAGTCTTGAGTACCACAAAACACGCGTCTTGAATCCCCACTGCTAGCAACATTTCATCTATTTTATAATCAATGTACTGTTCAGGTATCGTAATATGAAGGCAGTACCTGTTGTGACAAGAAAAACTGGCTTATTTCCATGATAAATTGATCATTCAAGGTAACAGGTATGAAGCAGTTAAATGAACGTTCTAACGCGTAACACAGCTATTGTGGAAAATCGTCATTATAGAGTTGCGTCGATTGTCGAGTTTGATCGGAATCATGAATCGACCAACTTTAGACCAACATTGGAAACCTCCAAGCACTGGATGGCTGTTTTTACCTAATGTGGAACTCATTAACAGTTCACATTCACAACTCCTGCACCTCGCAGGATCCGAATCCTGGACCTTCGGTCTTGTGAGCGAACGCCTAACCTCTAGACAACTGAACAGACATGCATGATACACGTGACATGCATAGACATTCGTCCACTTACTTTCAGGCGCAACGATGCCTGTAGTACAATTAGATTGTGTTACAATAAAAACTACGACAGTTAACACACAACTCACTGTATTCAAATATAGCGACGCCATCTTCTCGTTCAACTCGTCTTGGCGTCGCAAACAGCTTCATATCATAACTTGGAAACTGAAAACAAGCAACCAAACAAACGAATAAATTGTTATCCTGCTAAGCTAAAAATAATTAACCATGCATGCTTTCAAAACAAATGAATGTTAATATTATCACACACAATGTTCAAATACCAAATTACTGATTAGTTAATTGATAAAAAATCACCTGATGTCTTGATGCTCTTTCCGATGGATGAGGGAAAACATGAAGATTCGGAGAATCTTCTCCTCTACGAAGGGATCTTTCTAATGAAGGTCGTTGATCTCGAGCACCTGCAAATAAATAACACAATCAATTAGTCCAAAGACACCAACCAGTTCAATATTTCAATATTTTAGCAGATTTGAAACATTAAATGTATTATACACGTTTAAGTGGGTAAAATCAAGGATTCGGTTGAGATTAAAGGGTTCCACTCATCCATTGCGCAATTTGTACCGATTGACCAACGAAACTATGCAAACAGACAGGATAAGACTGTCCGACAAAAGCTCGTATGTTAATGTTTATGCGTTGGTCAAATAATAAAGATAAAGACAGTCAACTCAATCAATCGTAACCAGTATAGTGTTTGCCACAAATATGCATTATCCCAAGTTGCCATGAGAAAACTACAATGTATTGGAAATTTAAAAGACTGTATTAATTAACAATCGGTGTCTTATTAATTCCTATACCGTGATTAAACGTCTCGATGTACCACACGTTTAGTTTATTAATCAGACTATTTATATAGGTCACACATTAAGAGACTGTATCACCACTAATAAGTCTAGTTAATCAACAAAATTCAAGAGTTCGCTTGGAATTGCGTTTAATTATTTTAGTTTTTTCCTATTGAATTTGTTTTAATGTTATTGAATTTTGCATAGCGCCCGAGTATTTTTGATCTAATTGCAACGTTGGAATGCTTTCTAAATTGGTTAAATATTTGCCATATTTACATTTAAGAAACATATCGACAATTGTAAAGCATCATTACATAGTAGTACACTTACGAAGATTATCCATTTCCACATCATCTCCAGCTGCTTCATTTCGTCTCATCGGCGGCATAAACGATCTCATTTCATAGTTAGGAGGCTGAAAAAACAATCAAAATAATCAATAAACCAGAGTGTGATTATCATTAATCAATCAATCAATCAATCTACCAATCAACATAATTCTTATTTTATTGATACAATAAAACATCATAAAACCCAATTCTCCATTTCAATGTAATGCATATATTATCTACCTGTAATTTGGGCATTCCATCAGAACGTTGAGAAGGTCGATCTAGAGATCTATCCCTGAGATTTGGTCTTCCCAAAGATGGTCGAGTAGCACTGGAACCTGTCAATTCAAAACAATATATAA
>OX103979.1:74941250-75063359 GCA_944470395.2 Schistosoma turkestanicum | reverse complement strand
ACCTCGGAAGTCACGGGGCCGATGCCTCTTCTGACAACCAGAGCAACCATTTTTTTAGGTACATGGAACGTTCGTACATTGTGGGAGACTGGAAGACTATTTCAAGTTGCGGCAGAAATGAAAAGATACAACCTCGAGGTGCTCGGCATCAGTGAAACACATTGGACACAGGTAGGACAACTGAGACTTGCTTCAGGGGAACTGCTGTTATACTCTGGTCATGAAGAGGAAAACGCTTCACATACACAAGGAGTTGCACTGATGCTGTCCAAACATGCACAAAAGGCACTGATAGGATGGGAATCTCATGGACCCAGGATCATTAAAGCATCCTTCAAAACAAAGAAACAGGACATTACAATGAACGTCATCCAATGTTATGCACCTACCAATGACTACAATGACGACGTTAAAGATCAATTCTACGAAAGGCTGCAGTCAGTCGTCGATAAATGTTTACCAAAGGATTTGACGATTCTTATGGGAGACCTGAATGCCAAGGTTGGAATGGACAACACTGGATATGAAGACATCATGGGACGACATGGACTGGGAGAAAGGAACGAAAACGGTGAGAGATTTGCAAACCTATGTGCCTTCAACAAACTGGTCATCGGTGGCACAATATTCCCGCACAAACGCATTCACAAAGCCACATGGATTTCACCGGACCACACTACTCAAAACCAAATTGACCATATCTGTATCAACAAAAAGTTCAGAAGGACCATGGAGGATGTGAGAACCAAGAGAGGAGCTGATATAGCTTCAGATCACCACTTGCTGATCGCCAAAATGAGATTGAAACTAAAGAAGCACTGGACAGCGGGGCAGACAACATCACAGAAGTTTAATACGGCCTTTCTTCGGGATACCGTAAAACTCAACGAATTCAAGATAGCCCTCACCAATAGGTTCCAGGCCTTTCAGGATCTACTCAATGGAGAGGAAGCAACATTGGAGAACAATTGGAAAGGGATTAAGGAGGCAATCACTTCAACATGTCAGGAGGTCCTTGGTCGCAAGAAGCACCATCACAAGGAATGGATCTCTGTTGGTACTCTTGAAAAAATTCAAGAAAGGAGGAACAAGAAGGCAGCTACCAATGTCTGCCGAACAAGAGCAGAGAAAGTTAAGGCGCAAGCCGAGTATACAGAAGCAAACAGGGAAGTGAAGAAGAGCATCAGAGCTGACAAACGAAAATATGTGGAAGATCTAGCAATGACGGCAGAAAAGGCTGCAAGAGAAGGAAACATGAGACAATTGTACGAAACTACAAAGAAGCTCGCCGGAAACTATCGTAAACCAGAACGACCAGTGAAAAGCAAGGAAGGGAAAATAATCAGCAACACTGACGAACAGCGAAATAGGTGGGTGGAGCACTTTAAGGAACTATTGAATCGACCAGCTCCACTGAACCCACCCAACATCGAAGCAGCATCCACGGACCTCCCAATTAATATTGGCGCACCTACGATTGAGGAGATCAGTATAGCCATCAGACAAATCAAGAGCGGCAAAGCAGCAGGACCAGACAACATTCCAGCAGAGGCAATGAAAGCAGATGTGGAAGCAACTGCGAAAATATTTCACATTCTCTTCAAGAAGATTTGGGATGAGGAACAAGTACCATCAGATTGGAAAGAAGGATACCTCATCAAAATACCAAAGAAAGGCGATCTCAGCAAGTGTGAAAACTACAGAGGCATCACTCTTCTTTCAATACCAGGCAAAGTCTTCAACAGAGTATTGTTAAACAGAATGAAGGACTTCGTAGACGCCCAACTTCGAGATCAACAGGCCGGATTTCGTAAGGATCGATCGTGTACTGACCAAATTGCTACATTACGGATCATTGTGGAACAATCAATTGAATGGAACTCACCACTCTACATCAACTTCATCGACTACGAGAAAGCATTTGATAGCGTGGATAGGAAAACACTGTGGAGGCTTCTTCGACACTACGGTGTGCCTGAGAAAATAGTCAACATCATACGGAATTCTTATGATGGATTCAACTGCAAAATCGTGCACGGAGGACAGCTAACCGACTCTTTCGAGGTGAAGACCGGTGTCAGGCAAGGTTGCTTACTCTCACCCTTTCTCTTTCTCCTGGTCATCGACTGGATTATGAAGACGTCAACATCTGGAGGGAAGCACGGTATCAACTGGACAGTTAGGACGCAGCTGGACGATCTGGACTTCGCAGATGACCTGGCTCTTCTATCGCACACTCAACAACAAATGCAAGAGAAGACGACCAGTGTAGCAGCAGCCTCTGCAGCAGTAGGTCTCAACATACATAAAGGAAAAAGCAAAATTCTCCGATGCAACACAACATGCACCAACCGAATCACGCTTGATGGAGATACCTTGGAGGACGTTAACACCTTCACATATCTTGGCAGCATCATCGACGAGAAAGGTGGATCCGATGCAGATGTGAGGGCGCGGATTGGCAAAGCGAGGGCTGCATTTCTACAGTTGAAAAATATCTGGAACTCCAAACAACTTTCAACCAAAACCAAAATAAGGATTTTCAATACAAATGTCAAGACAGTTCTACTGTATGGAGCGGAAACATGGAGAACTACCAAAGCCATCATCCAGAAGATACAAGTGTTTATTAACAGTTGTCTACGCAAAATACTTCGTATACGTTGGCCAGACACCATCAGCAACAACGAACTGTGGGAGAGAACAAGTCAGATTCCAATGGAGGAGGAAATCAGGAAGAAGCGGTGGAAATGGATAGGACATACACTACGAAAAGCACCCAACTGCGTCACTAGACAAGCCCTCACATGGAACCCTCAAGGCAAAAGGAAAAGAGGAAGGCCAAGGAACACACTACGCCGAGAAATAGAGAAAGATATGAGAGGAATGAACAAACATTGGACAGAACTGGAGAGTGAAGCCCAGGACAGAGTTGGTTGGAGAAAACTGGTGGGCGGCCTATGCTCCATTGGGGGTAACAGGCGAAAGTAAGTGATAGTTGTTTTGAGTTCTAGATGTTGTTCATTTGTAAAAATGCAATCCTAGCTTTCCCGATCAGCGCTTTCACACCTGCGGAGCCCCCTTATGCTAATGCCAGCCCCAAGCGTGGATAAATGAGGAGGGTTGGGTGTGGGGTTAGCGGCTCAATCCTGTATAAAACTAACTCGTTAAATAAACTGTTAGGATATTCATCCAAAATCCTAAGAGAATTATTGGTCAATTCCTATTGGTTAATTCCTACTGGTCAATTTTATCGTCATCCTAGATATCAGTGTCACGTGCCGTAATGTTGTTTCTTATCGGTTTTCCTGACTATCAATGTCACTTCAAATGTTGCTTCCTATTTGTCGTCTTAACTGTCAATGTCACAGACTTCGATGCTGTTTCCTATTCAATCAAAATGTATAAATACGCATTATGCGTAAGGTTTTATGACCACGACCAGGACCCGGTCTCGGATCCCTAGTCCGGGATCCTGATTCTCTTCTAAATTCGGACCTCGTACTTTCTGAATGCTTGTAGAATACACGTTCTACTTCACATTCAAGTCTTCTTATGGGGGTTGGGATAATCGGATTTGAGTAGCATGTCGTGTCACTGGATCCTCGCTCTCGTTTTCCGACTAGGTATACTTGTAATACTTCAAGTATATCAAGTTGATGTGTTTAAGTGCAGGCGTAACAGCAACATACTTCAAATAAATTGGCCAGACACCATCAGTAACAACCTAATGTGGTTGAGAATGAACCAGTTTCCGGCTGAAAAAGAAATTAGGAAAAGACTATGGAAGTTGGTCGTATACACATTGTGGAAAGCATCTAACTGCATCATGAGACAAGGCCAAAATGGAAAACGGCAGACCAAGGAATACATTACGCCAGAAATTGGAGGCAAAAATAAAGAACAGTAGTGCTTGTTAACAATAGGAAAAGAGAGCGAACGATTAACCTCTGGACAACTGAGCCGGCATCCAATCGTGTTTCTGTCTAACTCTGATCAATCTAAGGATTTAGCGAAACCTCACCCATTTGTCTTCGGTAAGTAACTGCCTACATCCGACATGATTGATCTACTTACTCCACTGGTCACGTCTTCTTACTAGAACTCCGAGAAGTTTTCTCACGAAGCTAATCACTAATGAGCGCATTGTTTTGATTTTGTATCAAAGTATAATGGAGGTTGTTGTTTTTACACACTGAAATCGTCATTAATCACATGGTTCTATACTTACTCTTTGTTTTCCCTCAATCAAGGTTATTTACGGCTTGAATTACTCAATAGTGATGTCTCTGACTGTGAAGCTGAATGACACGGGATCGAATTCACCAGGGAGCATCAGTTTCCTGAATGCTACAGGTAAACCTAGTTTACCAGCGGCAAATAGCACAAAACCTAGCTCAAGGAGGGTTTTATGTCGACTACCTTCAACCACCACCTTACTATTTCCAAACATAGTGCACTTGATTTCGTGTCAACTAGATTAGTGGTCGGTTACATTACAACCTAATCGCCAGAATTCGAACAGCATTCTCCAAAACACTCTATTCTGCGCCTTCCTTTCTGGTTCTGTCCAACTGTAGTTCATTCTTCTCATATCCATCTCCATTTATCGGCCTTTCTCTTTTCCTTCAGCCCTGAGGATTCCAGGTGAGAGCTTAGCTTGTGACGAGTCTGAATGCTTTCCTCAATGTGTTAAGTGATCATCATAATCATTATTAATTGAATATGGTCAGACCAAAGCTCAGTTGACAAATTATATTTTTCCCACCTGATGCAGACAGACAGACAGATACAACGCAGTACTTCGTACATAAGTACATCAGTTCAGGTTGCCATACCACATCAGCACAGAGAAGCCACTGTCAGTTCAAATCCAACAGTGATAGCAATAATAGAAGTATGAGCATTAATGGAGAAGATCAGGGAGCGAAGATATGATTCGAGAAGTATAATTCAGTAAGATAAATTTAGAAGGAGAAAGGTAGAGATTATGAGGAATGCAGAGGCTTAGAATTAGAGAGAACACAAAGAGTGGACGCACCTGCGCCACTGCAAACAATTCTGAGCCATGTCATTCCAGGTCTCTAACCATCGGTGACTTTCGTCCCGCGGACCCCAGCCAGGTAGCCTACATGTTCTACTACTTCACTCCCTGTCACTAGTTTAGTTGCCGATGCAACCTAATCTTGAGGAAACATTTTGCGTTTCCAGAGGGAAAACCGCATCCCGAACATGCTTGCATTGTTGCTTATCGTAGTCAGAAGACTCTGCATTTTGTCAGCATCTTCACCAAGTAGGACAATGTCATCGGCATATTCTAAGTCGATAAGCGAGCCTCCTGGTAAAAGGTCTACTCCTGCAAATTCAGACGAGGATAAGGTTATTTCTAAGATCATGTCTATGATAAAATTAAACAAGAATGGAGAGAGTGAACATCCCTGACGGACACCACTTGAAGTAAAGAATTCCGTTGACAGTTCGCCATATGCTCTCACCCGACCAGTAGTTTTATGGTAGAGAGCTTGTATGAGGTTAATGTACTTCTTTGGTACACCTTTCAATGACAGACACTGCCACAGAACCTCATGATCAACAGAGTCGAATGCCGCTTTTAGGTCCAGGAGGACAACAATTGTTGGACGTCTAAATGTGTATCTGTGTTCCAGGAACTGTCTTAGCGTGAAGATGTGGTCTATACATCCACTTCCACGTCTGAAATCAGCCTGGTTTTCTCTAGTCTGCTCTTCACGAACACTAGTTAGGCGTCTAAGAATAATGGAGGCTAGCAATTTAGAAACTATATTAGTTAGACTTATTCCCCTGTGATTGTCACAAGAGGACTTTTGTCTTTTCTTATAAATTGGGACAATCAGTGATTGAGACCACTCAGATGGTATTACGTCCAGTTCCTAGATTCTACCTAAGATTTCAGTCAATCTAGCTGCTAAAGCTGGACCACCATCCTTAAACATCTCAGGGATAAGCCTGTCAGGACCTGCGGCTCGCCCTCCCTTTAGATTTCCCATAGCCTTTTCAAATTCATAGAGGTTCGGAGGGCTTACGTCGACTTACCATTCAGGATGACTGGAGATCGTGGGTAACCGAAGTGTAGCTGAAGGAAAGTTGAACTGATCCCACCTCATACATAGATTATAAGCATATAATTGTTATGAAGTTTTGATAACCAACTTGACATTGATCCATTTTGTATATAACAGATCAATCTTTTTCAACATTGACTTGAATGTAGCCAATGTTATAGTTCTGGCAATTTATTGAGTCATCATCACTTGGAATTCATGAAATAATCATGAAATAATATGAATTCATAGTAGAATACAAGATCTTATGACATAATTGCTTATTGAAACCATGAATCGATCAATGTTAGACCACCATTAAAAACCTGGTAGCACTGGATGGCCGTTTCGTCCTGGTATGTGCACTGCCACTGGATATGAGAAGAATGAACTACAGTTGGACAGAACCAGAAAGGAAGGCGCAGAATAGAGTGTTTTGGAGAATGCTGTTCGAATTCTGGCGATTAGGTTGTAATGTAACCGACCACTAATCTAGTTGACACGAAATCAAGTGCACTATGTTTGGAAATAGTAAGGTGGTGGTTGAAGGTAGTCGACATAAAACCCTCCTTGAGCTAGGTTTTGTGCTATTTGCCGCTGGTAAACTAGGTTTACCTGTAGCATTCAGGAAACTGATGCTCCCTGGTGAATTCGATCCCGTGTCATTCAGCTTCACAGTCAGAGACATCACTATTGAGTAATTCAAGCCGTGAATAACCTTCTGTAGAAACAAGATGTATTTACAACTGACCGACTACTGGGTAGTGACCAATGACCTGTGCGTCTTCTCCTCATTGGTGCTCACCGATTTCTACCGACCAGGCACATCTAAAACACAATCTTCAGACTAGATAACAATGGTTGTGATGTTTTGTGTATTGAAAAGCAGTATCACACATCAGTTGAAGCGGTTGGGACATATGTTACGTAAGCATAACCAACCACTACCTACCTCAATCTACGATGTTGTCTGATGTAGGGATAGGCTGGAAGAAAGCCACTAGTGGCTAAACCAAAACATGACACAAATCCATTAAGTCACTGACAAGTCGACTGAGTCGTGTTAACAGGTGTAGACTAACTGGTTGAAGTCGACCAAACAATCGTAACCAATGGTTTGGTATAGCTCAAATTCGTTTGCAATAGGGCAAATACATCCGCTGTTTATCTCCTCTCAAACTCTTATCGTCATCTAAAATTCCTCATGACCGTTTTTTTCTTTCGAAATCCCTTTCACTGGTTTATACTTCCCGAATCATTATTTTCGATCCCTGATCTTTTCGATTACTGCTAATACTTTTTATTACTATGGGACGTGAATTAGCGATTCAATCTCTTCGTGCTCATGTTCTAGAGGTATTAGGGGGTGTATGAAGGATTTGATTTCGACCAATTCGGTCTCGTGTGCTGTTACGGGTATGTGTGGTTGTCACTTCCCGGCTGCCCACACCGTGGAAGGTTGTTTCTTGAGGGACCTGAAAAGGAAGATAGTGTTGGTCTTAACGACACGGGAGCGTGACCGCAGAGCCCAAGGGACAACTGCTCAAGGCCGGTCACACACGGCCTGTTTATGAAGGGATTTTTGATTACTAGCTCCGCTCTTAAAAGCCCTTAGTGGGCACCCTTACCGACGGAGACGGAAATCCGTGAGGTAGGGTGAGGTGTGACATTTTTAGGGTCGACCTTTTCTAACCCTTCCTTCCTTGTGAGAAGACAGCATCGCTGCAGATGCTGGTTGCCCGAGGAAAACACCTTACTGCTGTCACACCCCTCCATCACAGTCAGCAGTACGACTTCGCCCTCAGACATTGGGTAGCTGCTTTTAGTCTCATCATTCTCGAATCGACCTGCCTGGCATGGTAGAACCTTCAGGAACATATGTTCCAGCCAGTATAGCTCGGTTGGGTCATCACGATAGGCAAGCCCGACCACCACGTCAAGGTAGCAGATACGGTCGGGTTATATGTATGTGTACGTACGTACGCAGGTACCAAGTTCTACATTGTAGCCGTCTGACTGATTAACTGACTAACTTAATTAACACTTTCTTTCGGAAAAAAAGTATTCACTCACAAAGAAAAAAAAACACTGTAAATTCTTTGCTGTCAAACCTGAAATTATATGCATCAATAAATGACATAATGAGACCCAAAATCAACAAAGTTACACACATGCACGCACACGAACACACACAAAACATTTTTCGTCAATGACAATGACGAGATTGATCATCGTTCATAAATATACAGTGAATTATGTACAATTACAATAATAATGAGTATCAATATAAAAAAACAAGCAGATATATCTGTATATCGATCGATCGATTGATGATAAAATATATAAGTTAGATGGAAAATGTGTTTTTCCGATACCACAGTACAAAGCGCCAATCAGAATGAAATGACAAAAACCTTGAATCAGCTTTCAATGTTGATTGGCTCAAAACAACTTGACAGCTGCTCAATTCAGCAGCGGAGTTCTTGGTCAACAACTTGTACACAATTTCAAGTATATAGACATAGTTTTTAGATATATATATATATATGTATATACATGAAAATATACAATTATTAAGACTACAATAATAATAATAATAATCACATGACAGAATGAGCAAAATGCATTTTGTTTCTTTTATACATGAGCAATACATGTCAGCAAGTAATGGGCTGTGAATAGTCGGACGAATGGGTCGGAGTTTGTGTGCGTGATAAAAAACTGATCAAAGATGAAGTATAGTACATTTGTGTATAAAATGAATTACTAAATAACAACTATACACAATAATCAGTGCTGGAAGATAATTTTCCTTGTCAATTGTCGGTGTCAGGCTAGAACAGTTTGTAAGAAGATACAAGGCAGCAAGCAGACAGTAAGGTATAGCTGTTCTTGCTTTTTTTACAGTGTCATCTCAACACAAAATCACACACAGAGACAGACACACCGGGTACAACTCTAACTAGTTGGTTTCATGTAAACAACAACAACAACAGCAGTTAGTTCATCGTTCGTTTATGATCAAGTATGGATGATAAAAACACCGGAAACTAGTGGAATAATAATAATAGTGGTGGTTGGTTGGTTATATGTTTATTTACAAGGTAGGAGTAGTAGTATTAGTAGTAGTATAATTATGAATAAGTAAAAATCAATGAACTCAAATCAAATTGAATTTATACACATAATTTGTGAATTACATAATGAATGATATGAAGGAGAGTGACAGGGAGAGAGAGAGAGAGACAGAGAGACAGACAGATAAAGAGAGTTGGACGAACCGACGATGACAATAATCATCATCATCATCATCATCATCATCATAATACTCAAATAATTTACAAAATAGAAATCAAGAGGGAGAGAGAAAAAGCATGATCATGCAAAGAGAAATCAATCAATCAATCAATCGATTAACTGATTGTAGAAGCCGAAGCGAAAACAGCTGCATTTAAATCAGCATTACTGGAACTGAATGAACCACGTCGTGATGTATTCGTCGAGTTGGACGCTGTTGGACATTTACGTAAATGACATATATGATTACGTGAATATTGACTAAGAGCACCTTGCCAAAATCTTGCCACTGATGCATTTTCTACTGATTGACAATTGATAGCGTTGAGTAAACTAGTCCAACGACGATTAGCTTCATCACCACTCAATGAAGATGCCTAAATATGAAAAGAGAGAGAGAGAAAGAGAGATGGAAATATTACAACAGTGTGATGAAGAAATAAGGAGAAAGTAAAATTTAGTACCATATCAGGATCTAAACAGTAACAGACGATACACTGTGAACTGATGATAACTCAGTCAGTCAGAAACAACAGAGAACTTCGTATGTACGTAAGTACATCAGTTCAAGTTGCCATATCACATTCATACATACAGATACAACTGTCAATTCAAATTACATAGTAGTAGAGTCAGTAGAAGTCAGTCAGTCAGTCAGATGCAACGTAGAACTCCGTACGTAAGTACATCAGTTCATGTTGCCAAACCTTATCAGCACAGATATAATTACCAATTCAAATCCAATAGTAGAAGAGGTAGTAAAGGTATTAGAAGTAATCGGAGAGGTTAGGATTAGAAGATATTATTCAAGAAGTATGATTCAATGAGATAAGTTTAGAAAGTCAAAACTAGAGGTGTTGAAGAACTCAGAAGATTAGGATTTGACAGAACACAAAGAATAAATGCACTGGCGCCATTGCGAACGATTTTGAGCCATGACATTCAAGGTGTCTAACCATTGATTATTATCATCTCGCGGACCCCAACCAGGTAGTCGACAATTACCGACATGGCTCAGTCCACTTGTCAATGACTTCATAGATTTCTGCCATGTTTTGGCAGTAGAAGTAGAAGCAGTAATCGGAAAGATTAAGGTTCGAAGTACAATTCAGTGAAATAAATTTGAGAAAAGGAAGATAAAAGTGGTGAAGAATTCAAAAGATTAAAATTTCAGAGAACACAAAAAGTGGATAAACCTGTGCCATTGCAAAACTATTTCGAGCCATGTCATTCAAGGTCTTTAATCAGTAGTTATTACTATTGTGTAGCGGACCCTAACCAGGTCGAAAGACGAATGAACAATAACTCATGAAGAATAGATTGATGACACTGTCCAAAGGCTTGGCAAGCTCTGTGGACTCGACATAATAGTACACACATTACATGTCTTTTCCCAGTACAAGACACCTCGGAAATGCATATGCATAAAATGAACGAGAATCGAACCCAAGATGTTTCGACCTCGCAGTGAACATTTGAACTTTAGATCACTGAGTCAATTTCAGTTTAAAACGAATACTATATAACCATCTTTCTGGACGTAATCCCATCCGACTGGTCTCAATCACTGATTGTCCCAATTTATAAGAAAGGACAAAAGTCTTCTTGTGACAATCACAGGGGAATAAGTCTAACTAATATAGTATCTAAAATACTGGCCTCAATAATACTTCGACGCTTAACAAAAGCTCGTGAAGAGCAGACTCGAGAAAACCAGGCTGGTTTTCGACCTGGACGTGGTTGTATAGACCACATCTTCACACTCAGACAGGTCCTGGAACATAGACACACATTTAGGCGTCCTACAATTGTCTTCCTGGACCTAAAAGCGGCATTCGACTCTGCAGATCGTGGGGTTCTGTGGCAGTGTCTGTCATTGGAAGGTGTACCAAAGAAGTAAATTAACCTCATACAAGCTCTCTACTCGAACACCACTGGTCGAGTGAGAGCTTATAGCAAACTGTCATCGGAATTCTCTACATCAAGTGGTGTCCGTCAGGGATGTCCACTTTCTCCATTTTCGTTTAATTTTAACATAGACATGCTCCTAGAGTTAACATTATCCTCGTCTGAATTTTCAGGAGTAGACCTTCTACCAGGTGGCTCGCTTATTGACTTAGAATATGCCGATGACATTGTTCTACTTGGTGAAGACGCTGACAAAATGCAGAGTCTTCTGACTACCGTAGGCAACAATGCGAGCATGTTCGGGATGCCGTTTTCCTCCTCGAAATGCAAAATGTTGTTTCAAGACTGGGTTGCATCGGCAACTGAACTAGTGATAGGGAGTGAAGTAGTTGAACGTGTAGACCGCTTTACTTATCTTGGGAGTCTCATCAGTGCTGATGGCCTGGTGACTGACGAAATCTCAGCACGGATACAGAAGGCTCGATTGGCTTTTGCCAACCTGTGTCACTTATGGCGAAATATCCGTTTGCTGACTAAAGGACGAGTGTACTGTGCAGTGGTTCGCTCTGTCTTACTTTATGGTGGTGAAACATGGCCAGTGAGAGTAGAAGATATTCGTCGGTTACTAGTCTTCGATCGTCGACGTCTCGGAAACATTGCTCGTGTATCATGGGACAACTGTATAGGCAATCCTGTTGTTAGGAAACGAGTTCTAGGTAAGGATGACCAGTCAATAGATGAAGTATTGAAACTTCATCAATTGAGGTGGTTGGGACATGTGTTGCGTATGCCAAACCACCGACTGCCTCGATGAGCTATGTTTTGTAGTGTGGGAATAGGTTGGAAGAAAGTTTGGGGCGGCCAAACCGCAACATGGCAGAAATCCATGAAATCATTGACAAGTGGACTTAGCCATGTCGGTAATTGTCGACTACCTGGTTGGTGTCCGCGAGATGATAATAATCGATGGTTAGAGACCTTGAATGACATGGCTCAAAATCGTTCGCAATGGCGCCAGTGCATTTATTCTTTGTGTTCTGTCAAATCCTAATCTTCTGGATTCTTCAACCCCTCTAGTTTTGACTTTGTAAACTTTTCTCACTGAATCATACATCTTGAATAATATCTTCTAATCCTAACCTCTCCGATTACTTCTAATACCTTTACTACCTCTTCTACTATTGGATTCGAATTGACAATTATATCTCTATGCTAATGTGGTATGGCAATATGAACTGATGTACTTACGTACAAAGTTCTACGTGACATCTGACTGACTGACTGATCTTTCTCACATTTTGATATAGGGTTAAACACCACTGTATCTGATTTCTCACAAGCCCCCAAAGAATTATTGTTTAAGATTATTCACAAATGACCATATGATTATAGTTATTCTAAACGTTTTGTAGAAATTGTCGATATGACCTAATCAAAATTAATAAGCTTAAAGAAAACCTTAAACTAATGACATGTGAATTTATAATCTCATGATTAGATAATTATTCATCATATGATCCTGTCCGCGAAATTCCATGGTATGATCAAGAGTAAAAAGAAGTCATCGAAACCTATTAAAAAATTCTCACATGACAATGAAAGTATAGCCACAGTCAGATAGATCTTACTCACTGTCTTCTCGTGGCGGAAAGTGTTGATTATCTAATGAAGAGGACGAAAAGTGAGTTTCGGAACTCAACTGAGCTTAATGAAATCATGAACTGATCAACGTTAGACCATCATTAGAAACATGGAAGCACTGAAAGATGGCCATTCCGTCCTGATATGAAACTCATCAGTAGTGCGCATCCACAACTCCTGCAATTTGCAGGATTTGAACCCAGAACCCTTGGTCTTGCGCGCGAACGCCTAACCTCTAGAGGATCCACCTAAGCGAGCTGTAAAAGATCTTCATTCTAAACCTATGATGCACAAAAACTCCTAGATGCTGAGATATCGAAAAGTGCATGAACCTATAGTTGGTTACGTGTTACCACAGGACCACATTTCCTGACTTTGCTCCATTGCCTTGTGGAATAGACCTGAAAGTCAAAGACTCGAGGAGCGACTTTCCAATAAAATCACTTTTTTAGGAGTTATAAATCTTAACCACTGACAAGTTTCAATGATACTTTGAATAATAGTGAAAACAGAGTAGAAAAAGACAAGTATATCTTGACATTAATAAGAAACAGTTGCTTTAAATGGGATAAAAATGGTAGAGTTTAAAATTTTCAATTCGTGCATTTGCTGGACAACCTATGCACCAAGTTTCTAAACTGATGAATATTAGACTACCATTGTAAACCTAGTAGAATTGGACGGCCATTTCATACTAATATGAGACTCCTCCGATCTACCGAAGACAATAGAAATTGATCGTGCGATATCACGGGTTGATTTAAGTTACACATAAACACTGCTGGATGCTAAGCATTTGTACGTGAGGCTGAAGGAGCTATTTCCGATTCTGTCGTGTTCGGTTGTGGATACGTACTACTACTGATGAGTCTCAAACTAAGAATTATTGATGATTTCAATGAAACTCATTTAATTATTTTAGTTAAACACAATTATTGGTACAAAGGGATATGAAAGTATTGATGAGATACACAAATTTGTGAATTTTTAAGTGTAGGACCAGATTGATCTCTCGTGCTGCTACGGGTATGAGGGCGGTTGTCACTTTCCGGCTGCCCACACCGTGGAAGGTTGTCTCTTGAGGGACCTGAAAAGGAAGATAGATTAGTGTTGGTCTTGGAGACCTCGGAGCGTGACCGCAGAGTCCAAGGGACAACTGCTTCAGGCCGGTCACGCACGGCCTGTTTATGAAGGGATTTTTGATTATTAGCTCCGCTCTTAAAAGCCCTTAGTGGGCACCTTTACCGACGAAGACGGAAATCCGTGAGGTAGGGTGAGGTGTGACATTTTTAGGGTCGACATCTTCTAATCCTTCCTTCCTTTTCAGAAGGCAGCATGGCTGCAGATGCTGGTTGTCTGAGGGAAACACCTTACTGATGGCACACACCTCCATCACAGTCAGCAGTACGACTTCGACCTCAGACCTTCAGGTTGCTTCTTTTAGTCTCATCGTTTTCCAATCGACCTGCCTGGCATGGTAGAACCTTCAGGAACATATATTCCAGCCAGTATAGCTCGGCTGGGTCATCACGATAGGCAAGCCCGACCACCACGTCAAGGTAGCAGCTACGGTCGGGCTGACTGACTCTGACTGACTGAATTTTTAAGTAGAACAAGATACTTCTCGACTACTGAAGTCAAAACCGGTGTGTTCTCTCAGGATGCCGCTCCTCAAGCCTTTCCATCACTACAGGTCTAATCCACAAGGCGATGGGGGGGAGAACGTAAGGAGATGTAGTCTCATGGTAGCTAGTTACTAACAATAGATTTATACGCCATCTATCACCTTAAGATATTGGAACCGATGGGTACCATTGGTTTAAAATCAGAGTTTTCCAGCTTGCCTAGCTAGAGATCATCTGCACCCACCTAGTTGGGGTCCACGAGATGACAGTAATCGATGGGTAGAGACCTTGAATGACATGGTTCAAAATCGTTTGCAATGGCACTGATGCATCTACTTATTGTCTTCTCTCGAATTCTAAACTCTTCCGAATTCCTCATCACCTTTATCTTCCCTCTTTCAAGATTTATCTCACTGAATTGTACTTCTTCAATAATATCTTCGAACCGTCTACTGTCTGTACCACTACGGGGTTTGAATTGACAATGGCGTCTGTGTTGATGCGGTACGGCGACATGAACTTATGTACGTACGTACGAAGTTCTACGTTGTAACTGACTCACTGACTAATCGACCAAAGCAGTTTAAGGCTGGTTAGACACTCATCTTTCTTCTTCTAGATTCAATGAACAATGTACCTATCACAAGAAGGAAGTATTGGGTTCGTATGCTTGAGGCTATTACGAGTTTAACTTAGTCGATAAACGCGAACGAGACAATGAACCAGCGTACAGGTAGGCTACCTTGAATCCCAAACTGAAGACAGAAGGCTTTATAAGCGTAGAAGTATATTCTACAAACACCCAGCAATCACAATACACAATCAAGCATACAACTCTCGTTTATTCATACATCATAGAAACATCCATGGGACAGTTACGAAAATAGCACACTAAAATACACAGCAGCCAATCACAACCATGGATTTTCCTGGTTGATGGGAAATGAAATCCCAAGGTCAACTGATCAGCCCATGCTCGCAAACGTGAAATCCAAAATAAGGCATTTATCAAGCGAGTTTTGGGAATCTAACATCCCCAACAGGAAGTGAGCAGAAATCCCTACAGTATATCTCTTTTATACCCACCAACTCAGTTTCAACTATTGCTAGATACCCGCCTTTCAGTTCTCCTGATCCCATGAACAATGTTCCCCCCTCCCCCACGTCACAAGAAGGCAGTTGCTATAAACGCATAGTCATTTAAAGAGCAGTTCGTCAAAGAAGAGAATCTCCTTACTCTCCACCATACCCATCACATTTATCATATATCAATTATAATAATAATAATAATAATAATAATAATAATAATAATAGTACCAATACTGAATTCACAAAGACAATTCAATTCAATTCAATTCAATCACAAACAAAAACTTACTTGACAACGTTTAAATGAATACAATAAACGTGCTCGATTAATCCATTCATGTTGTATAGTGGACAAAGCGATAGAATAAACATCCATCGATTTGAAAATTGGATTAATAGTGAATAATTTAATAATTTGCTGGGCATAATTCGATAGAGCGATGCGTTCATTATTATTATTACTACTGCTACTGCTATTATGAGTAGTATTCGTAATAGTGTTAGTAGTATGAGTACTAGTAGTATTTGATAAAAGTTGTCGTGAGATTGTTGCCACCGATGGATGATTTGGGGGAGAGAAATGACGACAAGGTAATGATTGTTTGTATACGATTAATTCTGAATCGAATGTTGGCATTGTTGAACATAATTTAAAATGTAACTGCAGATTTGTTTGTTTGATTTGTTTTTGTGGTAAATGGGGAGAGAGAGATGGAGAGAGAAAGAATCAATATATAAATGAAAGGGATATGCAATTGGGATAAAAAAACGACTTTTCTCTCTCTTTCTTTCGACTTATTATGCCCAAATGACGAGGAGTACGTTGTTACAGGAGTATTGCTTGTGTATTGTGATGCTAGCGAGTAAGCAATATCGGGGGGTTAGGAAAAGGGTAATACGTAAGGATGGCACATCATCAATTAATGAAGTAGTGGAACTTCATCAGTTGAGGTGGTTGGAACATGTGTTGCGTATGCCGAACCAACCCACTGACTACCTCGACGGACAATACTTTCTGATGTAGGAGTATGCTGGAAGAAAGTTAAGGGTGTCCATACTAAAACATAATAACAGTAAGTCAGTCAGTCAGTCGCAACGTGGAACTTCGTACGTAAGTATATCAGTTCACGTTGCCATACCACATTAGCACAGAGATGTGATTGTCAATAGTAGTAGAGATAGTAAAGGTATTAGAAGTGATAGGAGAGGTTGGGATTAGAAGATATTATTCGGTGAGATAAGTTTAGAAAGTAAAAGCTAGAGGTGTTGAAGAATCCAGAAGATTAGGATTTGAGAGAACACAAAGAATAAATGCACCGGCGCCATTGCGAACGATTTTGAGCCATGTCATTCAACGTCTGTAACCATCGATTATTATCATCTCGCGGACCCTAACCAGGTAGTCTACATCTACCGACATGAATCAGTCCACTTGTCAGTGACCTCATGGATTTCTGCCATGTTTTGGTCTGGTCGTAACACATGTCCCAACCACCTCAAATGATAAAGTTTCAATGCCTCATATATTGATCTGCACCGTTACCTAGCACCTGATTCCTAATAACAGCGTTGATCACTTGAGTGTCCCAGGATAAACGGGCAATGCTTCGAAGACACCTATGATCGAAAAAAAACATGATACCAGTCACTGACAACTGGACTGTCAGTCAGTTACAACGTAGAACTTCGTACGCATGTATATCAGTTCATGTTGCCACACCCATCAGAACAGAGACACAACTGTCAGTTCAAATCCCATAGTGGTGGAGATAAAAGAAAAATATTAGGGATCGAAGACATTATTCAAGAAGTATAGTTCAGTGAGATAACTTTAGAAAGAGAAAAATAGGGATGACGAGGAATTCAGAAGGTTAGAATTTAAGAGAACACAAGGAATGAATGCACCTGCAAAACGATTTCGAGCCATGTCGTTCAAGGTCTCTAACTATAAGTTACTGGACTGAGTCATGTAAGTACTAAGTACTTACTTAGCACAATTGTCAATGGTGGTTAGAGACACTGAATGGCATGATCCGAAATCGTTTGCAATGGTGAGGATGCATCCATAATTTCGTCTTCTGTCGAATTCTACTGTCTTCTGAATTCCTCATGACTTTTCTTTTCTTTCTCTCTGTAAATTTATCTCACTGGACTATATAACTTCGATCTCTGATCCTTTCGATTATCGCTAATACTGTTACAACCTCTACAACTATGGGATTTGGCCTGATAATTTCATCTGTCTCTGTATGTGCTAATGCTATCACACTTGGACTTCTGTGAAAGTGGTTGGGACATGTGTTACGCATGCCCAACCACCAACGGACTGCCTCCACAAGCTATGTTTTGTGGTGTCGTGGTAGACTAGGAGGAATCTAGGGGTGACCAGAGCAAAACATGGCACAAATACATGAAATCACTCATTACCTCCTGACCTTCATCATTATCTTTTCAAATTTATTACACTGGATTATACATCTTGAATACTAACTTCGAACCCTAATCTTTTCGATTACTGCTAATACCTATACTACATCTACCACTATGGGATTTGAAGTACCGATTCCATCTCTCTGTGCTAATGTGGCATGGAAACCTGAAGATACAAGTGTTTATTAACAGTTTTCTACGCAAAATACTTCGGATTCGTTGGCCAGACACCATCAGCAACAGCGAACTGTGGGAGAGAACAAACCAGATTCCAGTGGAGGAGGAAATCAGGAAAAAGCGGTGGAAGTGGTGGATAGGACACACATTACGAAAAGCACCTAACTGCGTCACAAGACAAGTCCTCACTAGGAACCCTCAAGGCAAAGGGAAAAGAGGAAGACCAAGGAACACATTACGCCGAGAAATAGAGAAAGATATGAGAGGAATGAAAAAAAATTGGACAGAACTGGAAAGGGAAGCCGAGGACAGAGTTGGTTGGAGAAAACTGGTGGGCGGCCTATGCTCCATTGGTGGTAACAGGCGAAAGTAAGTAAGTAAGTAAGTACAGAGCTACCATTTGGTTAGAAATCGAAATTTTTCAACTCCCTTAGCCCAGCCAATAAACCATAGCCTAATTATAGCGTAACATCCACTACTGCTATAAGTGTTTTACACATCATGGCAGCCGAACTCAATAAGAAACAGTTTTTACTATTGACTGACACATTTTTAGCTCTGTGTATTGTATTAGAAAACTTTATCGCTCGTACTACTTCTGCTAATAACCTCCCAAATGCCATGGTACGAAGTTGAGCTAAGAGGTATTTCTTTTCACGCATTTGCGTCTCCGGTGGTAAGGCCATTTGGCAGGCGGAGCTAACATGTCAACTTCCTACAAAAAAAACCATTCGCAACTCGCCTCAAGCAGTGGTCCCTTGGACTATTATGCACTCACACTCCCAGGTCTCTAAGACCAACAACAGTAATTCAACTTCCTTTTCAAGTTCCTGACTGATTGACTGCATTTCACTTAACAAGAATATGCCTATAAAAAGCCAACAATGACAAAAAAAGCTTTAATATATTCAGTAAATCAATTTGCGCATACACAAGCATATATATATATATATATATATATATATATATATATATATATATATATGATAAGAATACTTACAGAATTAACATATGACTGCAGAAAAGATTGTTCATTGATTTCAGTAGTATTCGTAGTAGTAGTAGCCGTTGTTGTTGTGGTTGTCGGTGTTGCTGATTTACATTCACAACGATAAACTGATAAATATAAAACATCTTTTGCCATATTGACATCCTCTTCTAACATGATTAAATTACTGGTTACACTTAATAGATTACAACGAAACGGTGCCAAATATTCATGACTTGCTATCACCTTTGGAAAGTAACAATTGAAAATTGAAATACTATTAGTATTAGGTATTTATTTAAACACATGATAATTGGTACAAAATCAGTGATTTAGTAAGGGGTTTGGGACACTGTCAGGGTACCCAGACCGAAGCAGGTTGGTTTCTTAGAGGGTTGTCACACGTTGAGTCTTTGGCCGGAAAGTAGAATCCATGAGAGAGCGGGGCAACGTTAGGAGATGCGATCTCATGGAAGCCAGACACCAATAATAGACTCACGCATCGTTTGTTTCATCAAGATACTGGAGCTTATATCAACCATTGGTTTGGAATTAGGGTTTTTCAACTGCTCTAGATAGATCCTGCATATTCATCAACTCAATTTAAGCCAATTCCGGACATCACTTTCCGTGCTCTTAATTTCGCAAACAACACCACCGCCATGAGAAGGCAATGAACAAGACTTCCTAAACAAAAGGTTATATACACGTGGTCAAATGTGAGCATTTTGAGAGGGAGAATGGACTCTCCCCACTGTCGACTGTCGTAGGGCATTTGAGGGGGATGCTCTGGTCAATGAAGTTTTACACAAACACTGTTAACACTTGGAGAATAATTGAAAAATGGGTAACACTAGATATTTGTTTTGTGACTCATAGAGTTTAGACAGATAGATAAATACAGCCAATATATAAAGGCTGGGACAGATATGAGACGGACAGAATTGCCATACCCTATTAGCATGAAACTATTATATTTAAAGTGATACAAATGCCATCGCTGACAGTATTGAACCAATTTTGTGATCCACCATAAATTAATCGAATTTCGTTAAAAGTATAAATCATTCTATGACAATTCAGTTCAGTTTCAAAACACTATAGATCATGACGAAACATGAAAGGTATATGAATTTGAAAATATTGACAACGACATAATATGTGATCATCGTCGCTTAGTCAAATAAGTTCACTTAACTGTCGTCATAATATTTGGGGTGTGGGGTTTACTGCCCAATCTCGTACAAAAAGAACCCTAACTACCACCTGGGAACAGAAGGAAATAAGAGCTTAGAACAGAGTCAGCTGAAGAAACCTGGTCGGTGATCTTATAGTCCACAAAGAGTAAATAGCGTAAAGTGGTCGATTTCATTTAAATAATTATCTGACTTAATAATAAGTATCTAAATATGAACAGGACGATTAGATGGTTGAAACGCCTGACTTTCAATTATATAAGTTTCCCATCAGAAGTCTGTAATAGTAATGTAAACCTAATGCAAATTACTACGCAAACAATTTTAGATCAAAGTTACGCATAGATAAATATATACTTTAGTAGTGAGATGATAAGTTACAACGTACTACATCGTACATATTCAAAGTGTCTACCATTTCACTTCATTAGTCGTGATGGCCTAGTGTCTGACCAAATCGTGACACGAATACAGAAGACTCAGCTGGGTTTTGCAAACTTACGTCATTTATGGAGTAGGCGAGATATCTATCTGCTGACCACAGAACGAGTTTACGGAGCAGTAGTTCGCTCTGTTCTACTACTACATGGATGTGAAACATGACCATTAGCAAAATAGAAGAATATTCATAGGTCTCCAGCACTCAATCGGAGTTGTCTTCAAAGCATTGTTCGTATATCCTAGGAGACCATCGAGTAAGCAATCCTGTGGTTAGGAATACGGTACTTGGTAAGAATGGTAAACCAACTGATGAAGTAGTGTAGTGAATTTTCATCAACTAAAGTGGTTAGACCAAGTGTTACATAAGCCCAACTACTACTCTGACGGAAGATAGTCCGATGTGGTAGTAGATGTTAGGATATTCACCAAATATCCTAAGAGTACTATTTTTGGAAGTATAATCCTATTGGTTGATTTCTATTGGTCAAAATTATGGTCGTTTTAACTGTCAAAGTCAAATACTTCAATGTTGTCTCTTATTGGTCATCCGGACTGTCAATGTCATTTCAAGTGTTCTTTCCTATTGGTCGTCCTAAACTCTCAATGTCACAGACTTTGATGCTCTTTCCTAGTCTACCTTAATGTATAAATACGCACTATCTGTAAGCCTTCAGGATTCCAATTCCGATTCCGTTTCTCCTGCCTACCTCTCTTTTGTACTCGACCCAATTAACAACTCCATCCCACGATGTTGTGTTCTGATATATATAGCAGATTTGGAAATAGCATTTTGAGTCGTAATGGGATATTTGAATAGGACGTCGCTAGGACTGAATAGCGATACGTAGCAGCATTATAACAGTAGACTATAGAAGAAAGTTAAAAGCGGTCAAAGCAAAAAAAACGTACATACCCTACCAAGATCAAAGTTTCATGCTGGCTGACTGACTGACTGATTGATACATACATATACATACATATACAAACAAACAAACAAACAGTATGATACCTGTCTAATACATCCTTTTGGTAATAGTTTAGCTAATGCTGACAATGTCAATGTTGAATGGACATCTTCAGTTAATGATTGTACTACTAGTTGATTACCAACAGCAATATGTTGAACTAATCGACCAAATGAACTGATACCAAGTACAGTGAATAATCGGAATAATATCATAAATGAGCTAAAAAATAAAAGCAAGAAGAAAAAGGAGATGTTTATTAGTTGTTGTTGATTGTTGGTGGTGTTTTTTAAATGAATGAACACAAGATATGATCTCACCTATTCGCTTTTATTCAACCCCACCCCAGTCAGTCAGTCAGTCTGTCAGATGCAACGTGGAACTTCGTACGTAAGTACATCAGTTCATGTTGCCATACTACATCAGCATAGAGATATAATTGTCAATTCAAATCCAATAGTAGTAGAGGTAGTAAAGGTATTAGAAGTAATCGGAGAGGTTAGGATTAGAAGATATTATTCAACAAGTATGATTCAGTGAACTCCGCCAGTAGAACCTTAGGGGCTACTGCCGGTCCCAAGCCCGGATAAAGGAGGAGGGTTGGACATGGGGTTGGCGACCCCATTCCGTTGAAATCTCACTTGCCAAAAAAACGCTAACCAGAAAAAATAATTTAAACCATTTTAACTCTGCCTTGGGAGTTGGAAGAAGAATTATGACGTCTCGTGATGAAAGCCGAGTCCTCTCGGAAGTCACGGGGCCGATGCCTCTTCTGACAACCAGAGCAACCATTTTTTTAGGTACATGGAACGTTCGTACATTGTGGGAGACTGGAAGAATATTTCAAGTTGTGGCAGAAATGAAAAGATACAACCTCGAGGTGCTCGGCATCAGTGAAACACATTGGACACAGGTAGGACAACTGAGACTTGCTTCAGGGGAACTGCTGTTATACTCTGGTCATGAGGAGGAAAACGCTTCACATACACAAGGAGTTGCACTGATGCTGTCCAAACATGCACAAAAGGCACTGATAGGATGGGAATCTCATGGACCCAGGATCATTAAAGCATCCTTCAAAACAAAGAAACAGGACATTACAATGAACGTCATCCAATGTTATGCACCTACCAATGACTACAATGACGACGTTAAAGATCAATTCTACGAAAGGCTGCAGTCAGTCGTCGATAAATGTTCACCAAAGGATTTGACGATTCTTATGGGAGACCTGAATGCCAAGGTTGGAATGGACAACACTGGATATGAAGACATCATGGGACGACATGGACTGGGAGAAAGGAACGAAAACGGTGAGAGATTTGCAAACCTATGTGCCTTCAACAAACTGGTCATCGGTGGCACAATATTCCCGCACAAACGCATTCACAAAGCCACATGGATTTCACCGGACCACACTACTCAAAACCAAATTGACCATATCTGTATCAACAAAAAGTTCAGAAGGACCATGGAGGATGTGAGAACCAAGAGAGGAGCTGATATAGCTTCAGATCACCACTTGCTGATCGCCAAAATGAGATTGAAGCTAAAGAAGCACTGGACAGCGGGGCAGACAACATCACACAAGTTTAATACGGCCTTTCTTCGGGATACCGTAAAACTCAACGAATTCAAGATAGCCCTCACCAATAGGTTCCAGGCCTTTCAGGATCTACTCAATGGAGAGGAAGCAACATTGGAGAACAATTGGAAAGGGATTAAGGAGGCAATCACTTCAACATGTCAGGAGGTCCTTGGTCGCAAGAAGCACCATCACAAGGAATGGATCTCTGTTGGTACTCTTGAAAAAATTCAAGAAAGGAGGAACAAGAAGGCAGCTATCAATGTCTGCCGAACAAGAGCAGAGAAAGTTAAGGCGCAAGCCGAGTATACAGAAGCAAACAGGGAAGTGAAGAAGAGCATCAGAGCTGACAAACGAAAATATGTGGAAGATCTAGCAATGACGGCGGAAAAGGCTGCAAGAGACGGAAACTTGAGACAATTGTACGAAACAACAAAGAAGCTCGCCGGAAACTATCGTAAACCAGAACGACCAGTGAAAAGCAAGGAAGGCAAACTAATTAGCAACACTGACGAACAGCGAAATAGGTGGGTAGAGCACTTTAAGGAACTATTGAATCGACCAGCTCCACTGAACTCACCCAACATCGAAGCAGCATCCACGGACCTCCCAATTAATATTGGCGCACCTACGATTGAGGAGATCAGTATGGCCATCAGACAAATCAAGAGCGGCAAAGCAGCAGGACCAGACAACATTCCAGCAGAGGCAATGAAAGCAGATGTGGAAGCAACTGCGAATATATTTCACATTCTCTTCAAGAAGATTTGGGATGAGGAACAAGTACCATCAGATTGGAAAGAAGGATACCTGATCAAAATACCGAAGAAAGGCGATCTCAGCAAGTGTGAAAACTACAGAGGCATCACTCTTCTCTCAATACCAGGCAAAGTCTTCAACAGAGTATTGTTAAACAGAATGAAGGACTTCGTAGACGCCCAACTTCGAGATCAACAGGACGGATTTCGTAAGGATCGATCATGTACTGACCAAATTGCTACATTACGGATCATTGTGGAACAATCAATTGAATGGAACTCACCACTCTACATCAACTTCATCGACTACGAGAAAGCATTTGATAGCGTGGATAGGAAAACACTGTGGAGGCTTCTTCGACACTACGGTGTGCCTGAGAAAATAGTCAACATCATACGGAATTCTTATGATGGATTCAACTGCAAAATCGTGCACGGAGGACAGCTAACCGACTCTTTCGAGGTGAAGACCGGTGTCAGGCAAGGTTGCTTACTCTCACCCTTTCTCTTTCTCCTGGTCATCGACTGGATTATGAAGACGTCAACATCTGGAGGGAAGCACGGTATCAACTGGACAGTTAGGACGCAGTTGGACGATCTGGACTTCGCAGATGACCTGGCTCTTCTATCGCACACTCAACAACAAATGCAAGAGAAGACGACCAGTGTAGCAGCAGCCTCTGCAGCAGTAGGTCTCAACATACATAAAGGAAAAAGCAAAATTCTCCGATGCAACACAACATGCACCAACCGAATCACGCTTGATGGAGATACCTTGGAGGACGTTAACACCTTCACATATCTTGGCAGCATCATCGACGAGAAAGGTGGATCGGATGCAGATGTGAGGGCGCGGATTGGCAAAGCGAGGGCTGCATTTCTACAGTTGAAAAATATGTGGAACTCCAAACAACTTTCAACCAAAACCAAAATAAGGATTTTCAATACAAATGTCAAGACAGTTCTACTGTATGGAGCGGAAACATGGAGAACTATGAAAACCATCATCCAGAAGATGCAAGTGTTTATTAACAGTTGTCTACGCAAAATACTTCGTATACGTTGGCCAGACACCATCAGCAACAACGAACTGTGGGAGAGAACAAGTCAGATTCCAATGGAGGAGGAAATCAGGAAGAAGCGGTGGAAATGGATAGGACATACACTACGAAAAGCACCCAACTGCGTCACTAGACAAGCCCTCACATGGAACCCTCAAGGCAAAAGGAAAAGAGGAAGGCCAAGGAACACACTACGCCGTGAAATAGAGAAAGATATGAGAGGAATGAACAAACATTGGACAGAACTGGAGAGGGAAGCCCAGGACAGAGTTGGTTGGAGAAAACTGGTGGGCGGCCTATGCTCCATTGGGGGTAACAGGCGAAAGTTCAAGTTCAATGATTCAGTGAGATAAGTTTAGAAAGTCAAAACTAGAGGTGTTGAAGAATCCAGAAGATTAGTATTTGAGAGAACACAAAGAATAAATGCACCGGCGCCATTGCAACCGTTTTTGAGCCCTATCACTCAAGGTCTCTAACCATCGATTATTATCATCTCGCAGACCCCCCACCCCAGACTAAATTTACATTACTACAATACACACAATATATACGAGAAAAACGCTTTACTCGAAGGGTATTTGTCGAGTTAAACATGATTTTGGGTTTTTGGAAGGTTCGGGAACCATAACTCAATATAATGGCGGTACGGCCAAATATCCAATCAGGATTGCAACATGCAATCATGTTATTTTTCAGGTGTTTCTGTAAAACTTCCATTCAAAACTAATTGGATGAGACGTCTTCCGAGATTTCTGGTCCTCCGCTTCTCGTGGCCACACCGGCGTATGTATAGTATTAGATCCTAGGGCAGAGCTAGCTCTCTTAGACTGGATCCCGATAGACAGTCGCTTATGCGCTATCCGACTAAACGGGACGGTACGGACTCGGAAGGATAGGGACACTCTCCACTGCTTCTTCGTCGTATCTGAATACGCTCTCGCTGACTGCAGTTCAGACGACACTCCAAAATGTTAAGCGCTCTGACATAGTAATAATGGCTGGTGACTTTAATGCTCAAGTAGGTAGACTCAGTGAAAAGGAAAGACACCTAAGTAGATCTTATGGTGTCGCGGCTCAGAGAACAGATAATGAGCGGCCGTCTGCTGCAGCTATGCTTAGATAACCGCCTATTCCTGGCAAACACTAACTTTAAGCATAAGGTAAAGCACCTCTTGCCACGGTGACCCCCAAAGTCGTTTCAACGATGGATCCAACTATATCACATCGCCATCAGCCATCATCGGTGGAGAGGCTCTATTGAAGACTGCCGCTCATTCCGGAGTACTTGTTTAGACTCAGACCATGAGCGAGTGCGAGTGTGAAATTTCTTTGAGTCTTACTGAACGTAAGAAAAATATCGCAAGGAAACCTCTTAGGGCTCTACTTAATAATAATAAAGCTAAGAACAGATTTCAGGAACTAGAAAAACAGTTAGGCAGCCATTTAGTAAGTGATGCCCACCCTGAGGTAGCTTGGAATGATATCAAAAAAAGATGTGGAAACAGCAGTGATATCTGCTGTATGTACGTAGGTACGAAGTTCTATGTTGTTGATTGATTGAGTGAGTGAGTGAGCGAGTGCTATATATGTATATCTATCAACACCGCCTGAAGCTCAATCTGTAGTTACTGCCGATCCCAAACCCGAATAATGGGGGGGTTAGTTTTCTACAGGATAATGTCGCTAACCCCCTCCCAGGTCCAACTCTCTTCCTCATTCTTTATCCGGGCTTCCGACCGGCAGTAGACTCAGAGGGGCTCAACTTTCAAATACATAAATATATATATATATATACATCCGTACGTAAACTGATAGCTGAGTTTATCTTTTCTTTTAAAATCAATACAGAAAAGAAACTGAACAACACTCACATGGAATTGGTCATTTCTGCAGACATATTATTTAAATATAATGATAGTTTTTTATGACAATCTGTCTCGATTGATGAATCCCTTGTACTGTTGTTATTATTATTATTATTACTACTACTAGCAGTAGTAGTAGTATTAGCAGTAGTATTGAATGATTTTGACAAGAGTGTGAAACCATTTGACTGACCAATATTATTACCAAATTTATAATTAGATAATGCAGATTGGTTACCGATGATCGAGGAAACAGCGGAAGCAGCAGCAGCAGAAGACGACGTAACACTAACACTACTACTAGTAGTAGTGTTAGTAGTAGTTGTTGTTGTTGTAGTAGTAGTATTCCTTGAACTCGATGTAGTTAAATATTCAAAACCAGCTGAAATAAATGCTTCATATTCTTCTTGAGCTACAATAGAATCTTCATTAATTGGCGGTGCAATCACCGGTGGTACTATACTCCAACGACGTCCACCAGCACGAAGTAACCAGGTGAACCATGCATGAAGACGATAGAATATCTAAAGAAAAAAGAAAATGAGTTCGATTCGAAAATCAATAGTGTCGTAGACAAACAAATATTACACATATAGAAGAGAATTTTCACTTTGAAAAGAAACTATGGCATTTGGAAATAATTCATTTGTATTGGTTGATTGAATGTACAGATACAACACGCAGAACTTCGTACGTACGTACATCAGTTCAGGTTGCCATGCCCCATCAGCACAGAGACGCGACTGTCAGTTCAAATCCCAGAGTGATAGCAATAATAGAAGTATCAGCAGCAATGGAGAAGATTACGGAGCGAATATATGATAAGATTCGATAAGTATAATTCAGTAAGATAAATTTAGGAGAAAGGTAGAGATTGTGAGGAATGCAGAAGCGTAGAATTTCATAGAACACAAAGAGTGGACTCACCTGCGCCATTGCAAACGATTCTGAGCCATGTCGTTCAAGGTCTCTAACCATTGGTGACTTTGGTCTCGAGGACCCCAACCAGATAGCCTACATCTACCAACATGACTCAGTCCACTAGTCAGTGACTTCGTGGATTTATGCGATGTTTTGGTTTGGCCAACCCTAACTTTCTTCCAATCTACTCCTACACCACAAAACATAGCTCGTCACGGCACTCGGTGATGGGGCATTCGTAACACATGTCCCAACCACCTCAACCGATGAAGTCTCATTACTTCATCTATTGATCTGCCATCCTTACCTAGTACTCGTTTACTAACGACAGCATTGCTTATACGGTTGTCCCATGATACACGAACAATGCTTCGGAGACATCGATGATCGAAGACTAGTAACCTACGGAAGTCCTCTACTCTTAACGGCCAAGTCTCGCATTGGTACAGTAGGACGGAGCGAACTGCTGCACAGTACACTCGTCCTTTGGTTAGCAAACGGATATCTCGCCTGCGCCATAGGTGACGCAGGTTGGCAAAAGCCAATCGAGCTGAGATTTCGTCAGTCAGGACTGTAACTGATCACCTTTTGCATCTCTCTCTGAGATCCAGGTACAAGCAGCTACGACTGGTGAGTATCAAATAGCACGAAACATACGTCCTGCATTCTAGTGCACGCCGTCATCGTTAATGTATTATTAAATAGTATTGGCATTACATTTTGATGAGAGTATTATATTCTGGTAACCTTGAGAGATCTATGAGCCAATTAATAAGCGAACAGTGACGAGTTATCAAAATCGAAATAATCAACCTTGATAAGTCGGCTTATTCTTTTTAGTGGAGTAAGTAAAATCTTATCCTAAATATTGAAGAATATTTGCAACTTAACACAACTATATCAACCAATACCAAAGTTAAAATTTTCAATACAAATGTGAAGACAGTTTGATTTTTTATATGGAACGGAAACTTGGAGAACCACGAAAGTCATGATCCCGAAAGTACACATGTTTATTAATAGTTTTTTACGAAACAAATACTGCAAATTCGCCAGCCAGATACTATCAGCAACAACCAACCTTACTGTAGGAGAGAACAACCCAAATTGCAACTGAGGAAGAAATTAGGATACATATTGAGGGAAGCACCTAACTGTGTTACAAGACAAGTCCCCACTTGGAATCCTCAGGGCCAAAGGAAAAAAAGAATACCAAAGAACACATTACGCCGAGAATCGGAAGCAGAGCTGAAGATAATGAATAGCAGTTGAGAAGAACTAGAAAGGAAGGCAGAAGACAGAATAGGTTGGAGAATGCAGGTTGGCTGCCTACGCTCCTCTGGAAGTAACAGGCGTAAGTAAGTAAGTAAGTATCATAAATATATAGATTTTTAGGACGCATCAAGTACACTAGAACAGAAAACAGAAAGTCAATAATCTGTTAAATTCACTGGATTTGACATTTGAAACAATCCGTACTCGGTTTTATACAAATAGACAGCAAAATCAAAGGTTGGTGCAGTAAAACAGCATACACATTTACGTCAATAGTTCTCTGATAATTTTGATTTTAAAATATGATAGATGGTTGTAAGCAATTGATGAAGAGAAAACTCTTTAACGAAATAAAATGAATTCATAGTTTATACTACGATAATCATTTTTTATTTTCTCAATCTCTACTACAAAAGTTTTAGTTCCAGTGTGAATATATCTCAACCTAATGATACAGATACATTCAGACGACAATTTGTAAATACCATGAAACATGGTGTTTGGAATCCTCAAGGTCAAAGGAAAAGAGGAAGACCAGGGAACACATTGCGCTGAGAAATGAAGACAGATTTGAGAAGAATGAACAACAATTGGACAGAACTGGAAAGGAAGGCAGAAGACAGAATAGGTTGGAGAATGCAGGTTGGCTGCCTACGCTCCTCTGAGGGTAACAGGCGTAAGTAAGTAACAGAGTAAGTAAGTAATGAACCATGCATCCTAGATTCCAGTGCTAGACACATACTGAATACAAGAAAACTTTTAACAAAAAAGGTATTATAATGAATAAATCCGATCAGGATGTGGAGATGAAAAATAGAAATTAAGGAAGTGTAGTTCTGGATACTTATAACGGGAGATTTCTTATTCAAATACAAACATTGATACGAAAGTCTACCGAAATATTTATGCGTCAAACAAGTTATTAAATTTAAGACTACACTGGGATACTGTCCGGACACTCAAACTGAATGCACTCGGTTTTTTTAGGCGGTCACGTGTTGAGAATTTGACCCAAACGTTTAATCCACAAGATAGAGGAGGAGCAACGTCAAGAGATGCAGTCTCATGGTAGCCCGTCGCTAACAATAGATTCAAACACTAACTGTCCCCTCAAGATTCTAGAGTCTGTGTATACCATTAGTTTAAAACCAGGATTATCCAACTCCTCTCGGAAGATCCTCTGGATTCAACAAATCAGTTTCAACACAATCTGAACATCCGCTTTTCATCGGCAACAACTGCCCACCACCACCACCCAGAGATGCCAGTGAGCAGGACTTCCTTAACAAGTAGCTATATATGCATGACCATATGAGAGTGTATGTATATCGAGAAAGTAAACTATAAACCCACTTTCAGCCATCTCGTGGCATTTGAAGGCATTGTAGATTACAAATTTCTACTCGTTTACAAATTCAATCCATCAATCTTATATATATCATCTATATGAGAATAATTTTTTGCAAGTTAGAGAATAAGGTAGATTAGATGAACAAACAGGATGAAAAAAATATAAGTAAATAAACACAACATATCTAAATTAAGAAACCTTCTATATTAAGGAAGGATACAATTATCAATATTCACAAGAAAATGAATGTGTGAAAGTGTTGTTTCATTTGTGATTACAATCAGATAGTCATTAGAATTCGTGTGTGTAGAGGAAAGAGAGAAATGGAGAGAGAGAAAAATGTGAAAAAAGAATTGAAATAGAACAACAATTCTACTGGTTTATTTTTATTGTGAATATTTCTAAATTAAGTAAGTAACAAAGATGTTACACAATGTTAAACATATACAAATAATGCAGACCTGTGTTAATAAATAAACACAAAGCCGTATTGATTCAAATTTGTTGAACACTTGAACACTAGTTATATAGTGTATACGAAATGTTGAATTACTCTTAGACTATTGATCATATTTACACGCCTTATCGATGATAGGATATGATCGATATTATAAAGGGATAGAAGAAAGAAAAAATATTATTCGTCACAATCGAGTGATTAATCATTTGAATGTATCTCAGCTCTAAAGCAGGTAGATCGAAGTTTAGTCAATTAGTCAGTCAACAACAACATAGAACTTTGTACCTAGGTACATCAATCAGTTGAAGCTGTCATACCACATTAGCACAGGTATTCGACACCTACCGACATGACTCACATGTTGGTAGATGTGGACTACCTGGTTGGGGTCCGCGAGACGAAAGTCACCAATGGTTAGAGACCTTGAACGACATAGCTCAAAATCGTTTGGAATGGGTCAAGTGCATCCATTCTTTGAGCTCTCTCAAATCATAATCTTCTGGATTCGTCAGCACCTCTACCTTTGTCTTTCTAGCCTTATCTCACTGAATCATACTTCTTGAATAAGATCTTCAAACCCTAGTCTTCTTCATTACCATTAATACCCCTACTAACTTTATCACTATGGGATTTGATTTGACATTTGCGTCTCTGTGCTAATGTGGTATGGCGACATGAACCTATGTACAAACGTACGAAGTTCTGCGTTGCAACTAACTGACTGACTGACTGACATGACTCAATCTAGTTGTCAGTGACATCATGGATTTCAGTCATGTTTAGGCTTAGCCGCCCCTTACTTTCTTCCAAACTATTCCTAAATCGCAAAACATAGCTCGACGAGGCAGTCGGTGGTTAGGCATACGCAACACATGTCTCAACCACCTCAGTCGATGAAGTTTCATTACTTCATCTATCGATCTGCCATTTTTACATAGTACTCGTTTCCTAACAACAGCGTTGCTCACTCGGGTGTCTCAGGATATACGAGCAATGCTTGGAAGACACCTATGATCAAAAACCAGTAACCTACGAATATCTTCTACTCTGACTCGCCATGTTTCACAGCCATAAAGTAAGATGGAGCAAACTCCTGCACAGTACACTTGACCTTTAGTCAGCAAACGGATATCTCGCCTACACCGTAAGTGACGCATGTTGGCAAAAGCCAATCGAGCTTTCTGTATCCGAGCTGAGGTTTCGTCAGCCACCAGGCCATCGGCACTGATGAGACTCCCAAGATAAGTGAAGCGGTCTACTCGCTCGACTACTTCACTCCCTATCACTAGTTCAGGTGCCGATGAAACCGAATCTTGAAGCAACATTTTGCATTTCGAGGGAGAATACCGCATCCCGAACATGTTCGCATTGTTGCTTATCGTAGTCAGAAGACTGCATTTTGTCAGCGTCTTCACCGAATAGAACTATTTCATCGGCATATTCTAGATCAGTAAGCGATTTTCCTGGTAGAAAGTCGACTCCTGAAAAATCTGACGAAGACAATGTTATATCTAGCAGCATGTCTAGGACGAAATTAAACAAGAATGGAGAAAGTGGACATCCCTGACGGACACCACTTGAAGTGAAGGATTCCGTTGACAGTTCGTCATAAGCTCTCACCCGACCAGTGGTAATCGAGTAGAGTGCTTGTATAAGGTTAATGTACTTCTCTGGTAAACCTTTTAGTGACAATGCCACAAAACTTAACGATCAACAGAGTCAGATGTTGCTTTAGGGTCCAGGAAGACAACAATTGTTGGACGCCTAAATATGTGTCTGTGTTCCAGGACCTGTCGTGGCGTGAAAATGTGGTCTATACAAAATAGCTCAATGGTAAATGAGAGTTTGAAATGAACAAGTAGCATCAAAGTCCCAGGAAATCGCAAGCCTTTCTAAGAAATACTAAGAACAGGATGAACGCCAGGTCCAGAATTCTCTACCACTGTGGTGCTGTGGTGCGAACTACTTATAAGTAGTATATAGCGTGAGTGTCAACGTAAAGTCTGGTAGCATAATATGGGGGGAAGATCAAGAAAGGAAGAGTCAGAAAACAATGGAATTTGTTTGAAACGCATGAAGAGTGACAATGGATTGATGTTTGGCAACAGGAACAGTCCAGTTCCATAGGATGAACTGATCTTTTGCAAATGAACGATTTACGATATGGTTTTCCGATTTTACTGAGTAACTCTGTAATTTTCGTTAAATACAATTCGGTTGCCTCCACCTGTGTTCTCATTCACTACATTTGGTGTCGCTGCCTACGCAAAGGATGAAGATTCCATGGCCGAAGGAGTTTGAAGACGGGGATGTGCGGGGCTTCCTGAAGGAGTTTGAGGCCGTGGCGGAGCTGGTGGGGGTGAAGGAACCGAAGGCGAAGCTGGTGGTGCTGGGGACGCTGCTGAGAGGAAGGGCGAAGGCCGTATATGACGGCTTGGACGGTGCTGGCGGGAAGACGCCATGGGAGGCGGTCGTTGAGCGGCTGATGACCGAGTTCGACAGCCCGGTGGACAGGGAGGAGGCGTTGCGGAAGTTCCGGTTGGCGAGGCTGTCGGCTGATGGTGACCCGCTGGTGCTCGCTGTGGAACTCAAAAGGTTGCTGCGCCGTGCGTTGCCGAATATCGATGAGGAGTCGGAGGCACAATTGTTGGCGTCGCAATTTATTGAGAGTGTGCCTGCCGCTGTGTCCCAGCAGCTGAGATTAGTAAGTGCAGCACAACCTATGGACATCGGTGAACTGGCGAAGGTGACTCGTCAGCTGATGACACGAACAGTAGCTCCGGTCGGGTGCGAAAAGCAGGAGATAAATACTTTCGAGAAGAAGATTGAGGAGTTAGAGCGTGAGATAGCAGCATTACGAGTAAATCATAAAAGGAACGATAAATGTTACGCTTGTGGAGAGGCAGGACATTGGAAGATAAACTGTCCAAGAAGACGACGACGACGATATTTTAAACATTATAACGTGTTTTCTTTCCACCCTAGGAATTGGGAGGTTCTTGCACTAGTAGATAGAGGGGCAATTTATGCCAGAGTGTACATAAATGAACGGGAGTTAGTGTGTTTGATTGATACAGGGGCAGCTATATCGTTAATAAGCAAAGAGCAATGTAAGACAATTAAACCATGTACATTAGCTGTCCACACCATAGGAGGGCATATGCTAGAGGTGTTGGGGGTATCTAACAGTATTGTAAAAATGAGTGGAGCTGAGATAAATTTTCCGTTCGTGGTAACCACAAGCTTATCGAGACCGATATTAGGAGCAGATTTCCTAAGAGAGGTAAAAGCAATAATTGACTTGAGAAGCGGGAAAATGGTCACAAAGTACGGTTCATTGCCAATACATGAAAGTAGCGAAGTGGCTGAAATAAGGATGGCAACGGACGTCTCGACCAAGAAACCTAACGTTAACGAGTTATGCGCAAAGTATGCGAAACTGTTCACTGGAGATGGGGAGCCGTATGGATTTTGTGACAAAGTAAAGCATGAAATTCCTATAAAGAACGACGGAGTAAATATATTTACAACACGTCGTGTCCCAGTGCATTTAGAGGCCGAGGTAAATCGACAGGTCCAGGAAATGTTGAAGGAAGGGATAATTGAGGAAGCAGACAGCCCGTATAGCTCACCGGTACTCTTGGTAAAGAAACCCAATGGAAAGTATAGATTTTGCGTCGACTTTAGAGAACTGAATAATATAACAGACCTGAAACCGTGCGCAATGCCAACAGTAGTAGAAACATTAGATCGATTACAGAATGCCACGGTGTTTACAGTGCTGGATTTACGGTCAGGTTATTGGCAACTACCTATAAAAGATAGCGATCGCAAAAAGACAGCATTTACTATACGGGATAAACAGTATCAATTTAAAAGAATGCCGTTCGGGTTGGCTGGTGCACCGTTCACGTTCAGAAGATTGATGACGCTGCTGCTTAAGAATCTAGATAATGTTGAGGTATATGGCGACGATGTAGTTGTATACAGCCTGACGGAAACAGATCACGTCAAGCATGTGGAAGCGGTCTTAAAGCGAATTGACGAATTTGGGCTTCGAATTAATAAGGAAAAGTCGCAGATAGCGAAAAACAGCGTCATATTGTTGGGACATAAAGTGGGAAACGGAGAAATAAAGCCATTACCAGAGAAAATTCTTACCATAAAAAATATTGCAGTACCTAATTCGAAAAGGAAGTTGAGACAGTTCCTGGGAAGAGCGGCGTTCTATAGTCGGTTTGTCAAGAATTTCAACGAAATAGCAGCGCCCTTATATAAGTTGCTGAGCAACACCAAGTTTACATGGACTGAGGCTGCCGAACAAACGTTCAACCGAATCAAAAACATGCTAGACGATCGTCAGATGACGCTGCGACTGCCTGAACCCGGTAAACTGTTTACAGTGGCCACAGATGCAAGTGATCATGGTATAGGTGCGGTATTGAGTCAGGCTGATAGAGTGGTGGAATACGCAAGTCGCGTTCTCACACCCGCCGAACAGAAGTATTCAACGATCGAGAAGGAATGCCTAGCAATCGTGTGGGCAGTAGAGAAATGGAGACCGTACCTTTTAGGTAGACGATTTCACATCGAGACGGATCATAAGCCCCTACAATGGTTGAAAACAGCAAAAGACCCTCGGGGGAAGTTGGCTCGATGGATGCTACGTCTGCAGGAGTATGATTTCAGCATCGGGCATGTGCCAGGGGAGGAAAATGTAATGGCAGATTATTTGTCAAGACCGGACACCGAAGCCGAACTTCCAGAGATAGCGTGTGCAGTTAACGGCCTAGAGGGAGACCCCCTAGAACTCGTCCGACATCAGAAAGCCGACCCTAACCTTCGGGAGGTAATCAGAGTGATAAAAGAGGGAGAAGATGTTGACAAGAGTAGAACAGATAAAGAATTAACAGTGTTGCTGAGGCAGAAGGAGAGACTGAGAGTGAACGGATACGGAGCCTTGACCTGGCGGGATGATGACGAGAATTGGGTAGCAATAATCCCAAAAGATCTGCGCCAGGAGATGATTCGTGAATGTCACCAGGTAGCGCATACAGGTATTGCACGGACAACTGATTTGCTGCGACAAAGTGCGTACTGGCCAGGTATGAGAGACGATGTTGCACGATATGTATTAGCGTGCCAGCGATGTCAACTAATGAAAGGAGATCGATGCATACGACCGCCATTGCAGTCAATTCCAGTAACAGCAGTTGGTGATTTGTGGTCAGTAGATGTTATGGGACCGTTCCCGCAGACGACAAGTGGTAACCAGTACCTGCTGGTGATGACTGAGCATGCCACACGATGGGTAAATGCCGTGCCGATGGCGGACCAACGTGCAAGGACGGTGACGGAAGCGGTAATGCGGCACATTGTGGCGGACCATGGGATACCAAAGATAATATTAACCGATCAAGGTCCCTGTTTCGAGAGTGATGAGTTCAAGTCCCGTCTAAAGCAGTTAGGTATCAAGAGAGTACGAACAACGCCGTATCATCCACAGACGAATGGGTTAACGGAAAGGAATAACCGAACGCTAAAGGAATGGCTAGCATCTAAAGGGGGTGACTGGGAGAAAGAATTACCATTAATCTTGCTGGCACATCGTGCCTCGGCACAGGGAACAACCAGGAAGTCACCGTTCCAGCTGATGTACGGCAGACGGCCGAGACTACCAACGCATGATAAAACCTGGCCGCAACAACAGAGATGGAATACAACAAGATTGAGAACAGAGCGGAGACAAGCAATCAGGAATGTGAGAGAGAAACAAACATCAGACATGGAAAAGTCAGAACAGGAGAGAAAGAACTGGAGATTGTTTGAAGTGGGAGATCAGGTGAAGTGTAGAGAACGGAAATATACCACAGGAAGAGGGCCAGGGTCAGGTAAGCTGATCCCGAAGTGGGAGGGACCGTACGTCGTCACCGAGAGGCGCGGCGCAGTGTATACGATCCAGAAAGGAAACAAACAGAAACGCGTGAATGCCAGTGAACTCCAAAGGTGGTTCCAAGTGCGCCAAGAGGGCGAGCCACAAACACTGATGAAGAAGACGGCTGTACGGAGATCAGAAAGACTGCGACGACAGCTTATTAAAAGGGGGGACGAGTGTGGTGCTGTGGTGCGAACTACTTATAAGTAGTATATAGCGTGAGTGTCAACGTAAAGTCTGGTAGCATAATATGGGGGGAAGATCAAGAAAGGAAGAGTCAGAAAACAATGGAATTTGTTTGAAACGCATGAAGAGTGACAATGGATTGATGTTTGGCAACAGGAACAGTCCAGTTCCATAGGATGAACTGATCTTTTGCAAATGAACGATTTACGATATGGTTTTCCGATTTTACTGAGTAACTCTGTAATTTTCGTTAAATACAATTCGGTTGCCTCCACCTGTGTTCTCATTCACTACACCACTACTCTCTTTATTCATATTTGCTACTTCTATCCCTTATTCATTACAAGCATACCACAGTAACATAGGCTTTTATCTACACACTCTCATGATATACATATAAGTAGACTTACTCTTATGGAGTCAGCTCTCTCTTTACTTGCGTTTGCTACCACACTCTTTTTGTCTTTATTCTGTTTATACAGCTGCTTTTTTTGGTTAGGCAGTTTTCTGCCACTATCTAACTCTGATTATTGTAGGCGACCTTAGCGTTTACCTTTTGCATATGCCTACACAAGTCAAGACTCACAAAACTCATATGTATATACATACACAAAGGTCTCCCAGTAGCCTATACATCCAACAGTATAGGAGTGACCGGTCAGACCGATCTCCGCTGACCGCCCGAATCAGCCCATGACGTCACCCTCAATGCCCAGCAGCGCCACAGAGAGGCCTAGAGTTGGATTTCGCTGCCAGCTACTCACCCATCAACGAGAATGTACCTGGATTAACAAATAACTAAATATCACGCCAGCCGAATAGACTGTTATTGAATTCTAATGGAAATATGTATTCGGTAAGGTGAAGTTTTGTGAGGTTCAGAACGATTGAAGTGGTATTTTTTTTGCAAATAGAATTGATATTGATAGTGTGAAAAAACAATTATTTTTGTAAACATTACAGCATATGAACAATTGTTTTCAAATAGGGTAATGAAATACCAACTGTTTTTATTGACTATTTTTTAAAAAAAATAAAACGTGATATTAATTGCTGAAAAATTCTTTGCTGTTTGATTTAGTGTCCAATATGATTTGCGTAAACATTGATAATGTTAGTTTGATAATGACATCAACATGTGTTAGACATATTGTTTATTTATTATTTTCGGTCAGCCAGTCAGCGGACCGTGGTTAGTAGACCGACTGTAGAGCAGCTACCTTGAAGTGGCGATCAGGCTTGCCTATCGTGATCGCCAAACCGAGATATATTGGCTCGAATATATGTTGCTGTAGGTTCTACCATATCAGGCAGGTAGATTGGAGAACGATGAGATTAAAAGCAGCTACTCAATGTCTCACGGAGAAGTCATACTGCTTACCGTAGAGGGGTGTGACAGCAGTAAGATCTTTCCCTCAGACATCCAGCATCGACAGTAATGCTGCCTTCTCACAAGGAAGGAGAGGGGTTGGTAAAGGTCGACCTTGACAATGTCATAATACCTCACCTTAACCCATGGATTTCCGTCTCCGGCGGTAAGGCCATTTGAAGAATGGAGCTAACACTATACAATCTTCCCGTAAGAATACCGTGCATGACCAGTCTCAAGCAGTTATCCCTTGAGCTCTGAGCTCACGCTCCCGATTCTCAAAGACAAACGCCAATCCGATTCCCTTGTCAGGTTCCTCAAGAAACACCCTTCCACGGTGTGGGTAGCTGAGAGGTGACATCCGCCCTCATACTCGTAAAAACACGAGACCGAATTGATCACAATCAAATCCTTCTTACACCTCTTAATAACCCTCTTATTATTTTTTGTGAAAATTACATATTTGAAATAATCGCTCAGCGATTGAAATTTTCTTAGATAATTCCAACGTTTCATGTGGGATAACGTTTAAAAAGTCTAAATTTCGCCAAATCATGTCACCTACACATTAGGCGCTCAATGCAGAGTCTTCTGACTACCCTAAGCAACAATGCAAGCATGTTCGGGATGCGGTTTTCCCCCTCGAAATGCAAAATGTTGCTTCAAGACTCGGTTTCATCAGCACTTGAACTAGTGATAGGGAGTGAAGTAGTCCAACGTGTAAACCGCTTCACTTATCTTCGGAGTCTCATCAGAGCCGATTGTTAGGTGACTGACGAAATCTCAGCACGGACACAGAAAGCTCGATTGGCTTTTGCCAACCTGCGTCACTTATGACGTAGGCGAGATATCCGTTTGCTGACTAAAGCACAAGTGTACTGCGCAGTAGTTCGCTTCGTCTTACTTTATGGCTGTGAAACATGGCCAGTGAGGGTAGATATTCGTAGGTTACTGGTTTTCGATCATAGGAGTCTTCGAAGCATTGCTCGTATATCGTGGGACACCCGAGCAAGCAACGCTGTTATTAGGAAATGAGTACTAGGTAAGAATGGCAGATCAATAGATGAAGTAATGAAACTTCATCAGTTGAGGTGGTTGGGACATGTGTTGCGTATGCCTAACCAACGACTGCCTCGACGAGCAATGTTTTATGGTGTAGGAATAGGTTGGAAGAAAGTTAGGGGCGGCCAAATCAAAACATGACAGAAATCCATGAAGTCATTGACAAGTGGACTAAGCCATGTCGGTAATTGTCGACTACCTGGTTGGGGTCCGCGAGATGATAATAATCGATGGTTAGAGATCTTGAATGACATGGCTCAAAATCGTTCGCAATGGCACAGGTGCATTTATTCATTGTGTTCTCTCAAATCCTAATCTTCTGGATTCTTCAACTCTTCTAGTTTTGTCTTTCTAAACTTTTCTCACTGAATCATATTTCTTGAATAATATCTTCTAATCCTAACCTCTCCGATTATTTCTAATACCTTTACTACCTCTCCTACTATTGGATTTGAATTGACAATTATATCTCTATGCTGATGTGGTATGGCAACATGAACTGATGTACTTACGTACGAAGTTCTACGTTGCATCTGACTAACAATTTTTTTAAAAATCAAATTATCCTGTTTATCTGTTCATTTTATTGTCATATTTTCCATTTGAATTTTCCTCCTGAATTAAGTATCTTTTGTAATTCCGCATGCATGATTCGACATTTCTTTTTAAATCGTTTAGATTTCGTTCGATTGAAGCTCAAATTAGTCCCTCATTGTTAATGTCCCCTTTCTAGTGATCTTTTTTTCTTCAACTTGCTGTAACGATGTAATTGACAATATTCGACTGATAAGCATACGTGACAAGTCTTACTAACTATCGACAATTGAGAATCAATACACTTCATCAAAAAAAAAGGTCACAACAATCGAAACAGGCAAAAATATATATTGTTTGATACTAATGTCTATCACAAAAATGTATGTATGGTCAATGTTGTTTTCAAAACTACATTACAAAAGGATTAGTGTAATCATTAAAAATGTATATCATAATCGAAAGGGCTATTTCATTCGTTGCTGATTGACCTTAGTTCAACTGTTGACCCATACACCACATAGAAATAAATATATCGGGGGCGTATTATACTGAGTGACTAATCTTGAACAAAAAAAGCCACATATTATGTCACTTTTTATGTTAAATTGTTTGTATTTGATTCACATTGTGCTGTTGTTCATCGATTTATTCAGTGTAAAGATTGATTAACAAACTCTCATTAAACCAATCCTAATCACTTCGTGGTAAAATACTTAAAGTCCTATAGTAAAGTTTGCTTTTTATTCTATTGGTTTACTTTCTTACGTCTGTTATCCTTTGTGGAGTATAAGCCACAAACTCCAACCTACTCTGTTCTAGTGTGATGGATGCTACTCTCAAGGTTGCTTATAAGTAGTATGCGACGAAGCGTAGCTTGGCAGTTGCCAAAGTTGACAGTTGAAGAGAACAGAATGTCTAAGATACTTCAAAGATCAGAACAGGAGCGAACGAAGACATACTATAGCCTATTCGGAGTGCAAAATAGATGATTGCAGACTAAGTGAACATATTCATAAAAGTGGCAAGCTATAGTTTCATTAAATATGTCTTTCTCCTCCTACACTGTGCTCTTCTTTCCAATTGTTTTCAAGTGCTATTCATTTTTTTGATGCTTGTCTATAATTCCCAACGCTACGTATTCTTTGGTTTACTTGATCGACGACATTTATGTCAGAGGGCAAGTCATAAGTTTCAATGGATACAGAACTCAACTTGATTACCATGATACGAATGCGTATTACATAATAGGATATTCTTTTAAAAATACGAGATACTGCAATCAGTTCTTTGTTTAATTATTTCCACTCAAATACTTCTTATGGTAAACACAAATAGATGGTGACTAGAAAGTGAAATCGAGGAACATGACAGCTGAATGCCTCTGTATCCTATGCTCGAACGCCACCGCGTTATCATCTACTTAGCTACTGAGTTCAGATAGTCACTGGTTTGTTTGAATCATCCCACTGATTCTTACGAGCGCATAGAAGTGAAGTATTGCAACCTCCTTACATATGACTCGTAGTCTAAGCTACAGGTCATACGTGGGGAATTTCGAATACTTCACTTCTGCCATCTGAAGTCTGAGCTGATGATGTTGTTGTTCAGAAGAAGAACAATGAAAGCTCCATAACCAAAACATCCCCAGCTCAGGGAACGAAACTCCACCACAATCATCCATCCACCTGAGCTACAAATTTTCTCCACCAACTTAAAAAAAAACTTTATATGATCGATACAAGATATTGAACAAACATTTAAACACAACACACACACACATACACATACTTGATCATCTTTAGTTAAATCAGCCAATGAACGCATATCTAAATCGGTAGCACGTTTCTGTTTTGTTTCTCTTCCTAGTGTTGCATGACTATATAAACCATAGCCGGCTGTAACAGCATTCCCGGCTGCAATTGCTTGTTTATAAAGATTTGGAGCTAATGAAGCTGGCGGTGTAGCGCATCGTCTTAATGGTGTGATTGGTTTTGTTGGATTGGAATGTGTCATTGTAGTATTGAGAGTAGTATTAGTTGTTGTTGTATTATTATTATTATTATTGTTATCTGAAGTTTCATCATTGAATACACGATTGGCAGCTAGACGTAGACGAGAAACCATTCGTGATATATTTGATATCTATGGAATTCAACCAATCAAAATAGAACAAACAAAAAAATAACTCATCAGTAATTCATCATTTGTATCGGGTGTTTAAATCTTACTAGTGATGTTTAAGATTAACGATTGATCAGTCTGTTTTTCGCATCAGTCAACAACAAGTTACCATACCATATTAACACAAAGATGCAATTGTCACTTCAAATACCACAGCAGTAAAGGTAGTATTGTGGTGCGCGCTACTTATAAGTAGTATATGACGCAAGTGTAAACGTAATGTCTGGCAGCAGAAGATGGGGGAAGATCAAGAAAGGAAGACTAGGGAACACAATAGAATTTGTATGAAACGCATGAATAGTGAAATGTCAGACAATGGATTGATAATGGATTGAAGATTTGCAAATTAACCGTTCACGATATGGTTTTCCTATTTTACTGAATAACTCTGTAATTTTCGTTAAATACAATTCGGTTGACCTCACCTGTGTTCTCCTTCACTACAGTATGAGTATTAGCAGTAATCGAAGAGAATAGGAGTCGATAATATTATTCGAAAAGTAGAATCTAGTGAAATAAACTTAAAGAAGAGAAAGATAAAGGTGATGAAGAATTCAAGTTAGGATTTCAGAGAGAACACAAAAATGAATGTACCTGCGCCATTGCAAACGGTTCTCAGCAATGTCATTCAGGGTCTCTAACCATTGATTACTATCATTTTGCGGGCCCCAACCAGGTAGTCGACACCTACCGACATGACTCAGTCCAAATGTCAGTGACTTCATGGATTTCTACCATGTTTTTGTTTGGCTGCCCCTAGCTTTCTTCTAACCTATTCCAACATCGCAAAACACGGTTCGACAAGGCAGTTGGTGGTTAGGCATACACAACACATAAAAGCACGCGAGACCGAATCGGTCAGAATCAAATCCTCCTTTTGGAATATGCATATCCTATGCGGATTGCCTCGATATTGGCTTCAGATTATAAGCATTATTTGTGGACGTGTATAGTAGCTAACGCTTCGTGGATTCCACTGCTAACCACTAACCATATTAGCTAATAATAACTTATCATGAGGAATTCAGATTAGAATTCGAGAAAAGACACAGCAAGCGATGTAGATACGCCATTGCAGGTGATTTTGAACCATGTCATTCAAAGTCTCTAACCATCGATTACTACTGTCTCGCGGATCCCAACGAAGTAGTCTACAACTACCGACATTTCTCAGTTAACTTGTCAGTGCCATGTTTTGGTTTGGCCGCCCCTAGCTTTCTTCCAACCTACTCTTACACCACAAAACATAGCTCGTCAGGGCAGTCAGTGGTTGGTTGGGAATACATAACACATGTCCCAACCACCTCAACTGATGAAGTTTCACCATTTCATCGATTGATCTGCCATCCTTACCTAGTACCCGTTCCCTAACACCAGCATGGCTTACTCGATTGTCCCAGGATACACGAGCAATGCTTTGAAGACACCTATGATCGAATACTAGTCACCTACGAATATCTTCTACTCTTACTGGCCAAGTTACACACCTGTAATATTGATAATTGGAAAGATATTCGAAGAAGAATGGAAAAAAATCACTATCGGACTTACTAAAAATGACCATAAATTCAATAAGTATATCTTATCCCACGATAATACTAATATACTGAAACGACTTTGATTACCACGTGCACGTGAATCATTCAAAGGGAAATTATAACTGAATACATGACCATTTATTTCATCACCAAAGTAAAATGCACCAACTTGACCTGGACAAACCTACAATAACAACAAATTTACAGTATTATATAATTGAATAAATTATGATAAACAGTAGTACACTCAAAAGTTGATGAAATAAAAAAGTTCCACAAACTATCGCATATTTATCCAAAATGATCAATAAAATAACTTCAAGTGCACGATTATACCCTGTTTACTTTATGAGATCATTTTTGCCGGTCAACGGAATCCATATGTGAAGATAGTCAATTAGTGTCACCATCTTTAAGCTTCAGCCTTGACAGCTTGAACGCATTTAATATTTCTGGTCTCAATGGTTTTTAAGCTGAAAATTATTTGATAACGCTGGGATTAGGATTAAAAATAGCTATATAAGAATAGTATCTGTTGATGCACTATGACTGCTTGGTTGTAGTGTTAGTTCTGACCTTCAAGTGGCCTTACAGCCGGAGACGGAAACATTTTTTAAGGTCGACCTTCGACTAACTCCTTCCTTCCGTAGAAGAAGGCAGTTGTTCGCTGTCACACCTCTCTACAGCCAGCAGTTCAATTTCGCCTTCTGTTATAATGCTGCTACGTATAGCTATTCAGTCCTAGCGGCGTCCAATTCAAATATCCCAATACGACCCAAAACGCTATTTCCAAATCTCCTATATATATCAGGACGCAACACCGTGGGATGGAGTTGTTTATTGGGTCGAGTACAAAAGAGAGGTAGGCAGGAGAAATGGAATCGGAATCACGAAGGCTTACAGATAGTGCGTATTTATACATTAAGGTCGACTAGGAAAGAGTATCAAAGTCTGTGACATTGACAGTTTAGGACGACCAATAGGAAAGAACACTTGTAATGACATTGACAGTCCGGATGACCAATAAGAGACAACATTGAAGTATTTGGCTTTGACAGTTCAAACGACCATAATTTTGACCAATAGAAATCGACCAATAGGATTATACTTCCAAAAATAGTACTCTTAGGATATTTGGTGAACATCTTAACACCTTCAGACCTTAAGTTGCTGCTTTTAGTGTTTCACCGTTCTCCAATCGACTTGCCTGGCATGGTAGAACCTAAAGGAACATATGTTCCAGCCAATAAAGTTCGGTTAGGTCATCACAATAGGCAAACCCGACCACCACATCAAGGTAGTAGCTACGGTCGGGGACGTTGGCGAGGGTTATGGGAAGTTTTATTTTTATTCAAGAATACGGTATAGTTGTAATTTAATTGTTTAAGGAATTGATTAAAGGTTATTAAAATCAATGTTTTGAATTCAAGGGAAGCAGAATGAATAACAGCTCTACAACATGTATGTATACCAATAATATACTAAGTATACTTAAATCGGTATGGTTATCAAGCTGCATGGAATGTTTTATGATAAGGAAGGCTACAGTCAGCTACAACGTATGACTTCATACGTACGTACGTCAGTTCAAGTTATCATACCACATTAACACACAGAGGGAGATGGAATTGTCAGTTCAAGTTCTAAAGGTAGTAGAAGTGTAGTGAAGGAGAACACAGGTGGAGGCAACCGAATTGTATTTAACGAAAATTACAGAGTTACTCAGTAAAATCGGAAAACCATATCGTAAATCGTTCATTTGCAAATTATCAGTCCATCATATCGAAATGGACTGTTCCTGTTGCAAAACATCAATCCAATGTCACTGTTAATGCGTTTCATACAAATTCCTTTGTGTTCTAACTCTTCCTTTCTTGATCTTCCCCCATCTGCTGCTGCCAGACATTACGTTGACGCTCAAGTCATATACTACTTATAAGTAGCTCGTACCACAGAAGTATTAGCGGCAAAACGAAAAGAGAATAGCAATTCCTAAAGCTAGTTAGTTAGTTAGTTAGTGTTCACTCATAAACAAATAATCGCTAGAAAAAAATTCACATTAAAAACGAATCACAATGATCCCCATTTCAGTTACAAATTTTCTCCACCATTTTAAGAGAATTACATAGAACGAATGAATGCATTCATTACCTCACTAGAAAGACTTCGTAAACAAGCATTACGAACATGTGTTGCTAAATCAGCATCTTTTGGAAATTGAGTAGAAATATATGAAAGATTGACCGAATGATCATAGCTAATAATACCCAATTCATCACGTAACAAAATTGATGAACATGCTTTACAAGTGGGATGTAATTGTTGTTGATTAACATTTGATGACATTATTGAAAATCTTGATGCTATAGTTTAGAAAAGAAACATAGTTTAAGATTAATTTACAACATGAACTAAAATCAGCTCGATGATCAGTTAAAATGTAATTAGCAAACAACTAAATATGGAAATAGAAGTAAAATCAAAACTTAAGATTGATTGATGAACGACGCTATTTCAAAGGGGTTTTTAGCTATATCGCTCAGTAATGTTGTTACCCACTGGGGATGATTATCAATCACATGGACTTTAACCGGTTTTCCTCCTCGAAATGCAAAATGTTACTTCAAGACTGGGTTGCATCGGCACCTAAACTAGTGATAGGGAGTGAAGTTGTCGAACGTGTAGACCGCTTCACTTATCTCGGGAGTCTCATCAGTGCTGATGACCTGGTGACTGACGAAATCTCAGCTCGGATACAGAAGGCTAGATTGGCTTTTGCCAACCTGCGTCACTTATGGAGTAGGCGAGATATCCGTTTGCTGACTAAAGGACGAGTGTACTGTGCAGTAGTTCGCTCCGCATTACTTTATGGCTGTGAAACATGGCCAATAAGAGTAGAAGATATTCGTCGGTTACAGTTTTTCGATCATAGGTGTCTCCGCAGCATTGCTCGTATATCCTGGGACACCCGAGTGAGCAACGCTGTTATTAGGAAACGGGTGCTAGGTAAAGATGGCAGGTCAATAGATGAAGTGGTGAAACTTCATCAGTTCAGGTGGTTGGGACATGTGTTGCGTATGCCTAACCAACGACTGCCTCGACGAGCTTTGTTGTGTAGTGTAGGAATAGGTTGGAAGAATGTTAGGGGCGGCCAGACCAAAACATGGCAGAAATCCATGAAGTCATTGACTAGTGGACTGAGCCATGTCGGTAATTGTCGACTACCTGGTTGGGGTCCGCGAGATGATAATAATCGATGGTTAGATACCCTGAATGACATGGCTCAAAATCGTTCGCAATGGCGCCGGTGAATTTATTCTTTGTGTTCTCTCAAGCCCTAATCTTCTGGATTCTTCAACGCCTCTAGTTTTGACTTTCTAAACTTTTCTCACTGAATCATACTTCTTCAATAATATCTTCTAATCCTAACCTCTCCAATTACTTCTAATACCTTTACTACGTCTTCTACTATTGGATTTGATCTGTGCTGATGTGGTATGACGACATGAACTGATGTACTTACGTACGAGGTTGCATCTGACTGACTGACTTAACCAGAAACTCTGCACCTATCAGTATGGGTTACTTTAACGGTCAACGACTTTGTAATCTGACATTGAGTCTCAATCTGACAACCTCTATCGCTCTTCTAATCTTATTTTCTGTTGGATACAATTGTGTATCAGGCATAGATGGGATGTAAACAAAAGCTTATCACAGTCAACGTGAACGATGTAGTTATCTAGAACAATAAAATAGATTCTGCTGTCTTATTGTACAGCTGTGAAACATGGCCTATGGGAATGGAAGACATGTACGCTGCAAGTAATTGGTCACAGACATCTCCTAGGTACTGTCCTCACAGGAGAACAATTGAGTGAATAATTCTGTAGTCGACCACAAGCTACATAGTAGAAAAAGTAAGTCCGTTAATAAGATTGACTATAACCATTCAAAGAACAATGTGGCTAAGATATGTTTTACACAAACATGATGAAGTGCTGAAACTTCATCAGTTCAGGTGGTTAGGACATGTGCTGCGTACGCCTAACCACCGACTGCCTCGACGAGCTTTGTTTTGTAGTGTAGGAATAGGTTGGAAGAAAGTTAGGGGCGGCCAAAAAAACATGGCAGCAATCCATGAAATCATTGACAAGTGGACTTAGCCATGTCGGTAATTGTCTACTACCTGGTTGGGGTCCGCGAGATGATAATAATCGATGGTTAGAAACCTTGAATGACATGGCTCAAAATCGTTCGCAATGGCGCCGGTGCATTTATTCTTTGTGTTCTGTCAAATCCTAATCTTCTGGATTCTTCAACACCTCTAGTTTTGACTTTCTAAATTTTTCTCACTGAATCATATTTCTTGAATAATATCTTCTAATCCTAACCTCTCGGATTACTTCTAATACCTTTACTACCTCTTCTACTATTGGATTTGAATTGACAATTATATCTCTATGCTGATGTGGTATGGCAACACGAATTGATGTACTTACGTACGAAGTCCTACGTTGCATCTGACTGACTGACTGACACAAACATAACAATACACGTTATGACTAGGTTTAAAACTGGTTATTCCAGAGCAACCGCATTCACTCTATATTCCTTTAAATACTGAGTAAAGTATTACTTTCTAATCCATCTCATTCAATGATATTTATCCTCTTCGAAATTCGTTTCTCACATTGATAAGAATTTCTGTCCTGTTTTCAAACTTGTTGGTGTTCTATCGATGTGCTGACGTGAGGTAAGAGCAATTTGACCAGAGAAAATTTGTCTCACACTCTAAAAAGGGATGAAGTTCGGGCGTAGAACGTACGAATATTGAAGCTGAACGTTCGGAAGCATATGGAAACCCAAAGACATTTTCATGAGTGACTGTTTTTTATCCAAGTCAGGGAATATCTGCATAAACAGATCGTGCATATCTCAAGCAGGTAGTCTGGATCTACCAGTAGGTTTCGGTTTAACAGTCAATAGACTCAGGAACTGTTGCCACATTTTGGTCTGGCCACCTCCTACTTTCGTTCGACCTATTCAAATTTTAGCCATCACTGAGTGTAATAGTATGCCTTGATTAAGTATATGCAATATATGACTGACATGATAAAGACAAACAGACAGACAGACAGATACAACGCAGAACTTCGTACATAAGTACATCAGTTCAGGTTGCCATGCCCAATCGGCAGAGACGCAACTGTCAGTTCAAATCCAAGAGTAATGGCAATAATAGAAGTATTAGCAGTAATGGAGAAGATTAGGGAGCGAAGACATGATTCGAGAAACATAATTCAGTAAGATAAATTTAGAAGGAGAAAGGTAGAGATGAAGGGTTTGAAGGGTTTTTTGAGTATTAGCTCCGCTCTTGAAAGACCTTAGTGGGCACCCTTACCGACGGAGACGGAAATCCGTGAGGTAGGTTGAGGTGTGACATTTTTAGGGTCGACCTTTTCTAACCCTTCCTTCCTTATGAGAAGGCAGCATCGCTGCAGATGCTAGTTGTCCGAGGGAAACACCTTACTGCTGTCACACCCCTCCACAGCCAGTCAGAAGTACGACTTCGCCCTCAGACCTTGGATAGCTGCTTTTAGTCTCATCGTTCTGCAATCGACTTGCCTGGCATGGAACACATGTTCCAGCCAGTATAGCTCGGTTGGGTCATCACAATAGTCAAGCCCGACCACCACGTCAAGGTCAGTCAGTCAGTCAAATGCAACGTAGAACTTTGTACATAAGTACATCCGTTCATGTTGCCATACCACATCAGCACAGAGAAGTAATCGTCAATTCAAATCCAATTGTAGAAGAGGTAGTAAGGGAATTAGAAATAATCGGAGAGGTTAGGATTAGAAGATACTATTCAAGAAGTATGATTCAGTGAGAAAAGTTAAGAAAGTCAAGACTAGAGGGGTTGAAGAATCCAGAAGATTAGGATTTGAGAGAACACAAAGAATAAATGCACCGGCGCCATTGCGAACGATTTTGAGCCATGTCATTCAAGGTCTCTAACCATCGATTATTATCATCTCGCGGACCCCAACCAGGTAGTCGACAATTACCGACATGGCTCAGTCCACTAGTCAATGACTTCATGGATTTCTGCCATGTTTTGGTTTGGCCGCCCCTAACTTTCTTCCAACCTATTCCTACACCACAAAACAAGGCTCGACGAGGCAGCCGGTGGTTGGGCATACGCAACACATGTCCCAACCACCTCAACTGGTGAAGTTTCAATACTTCATCGATTGATCTGCCATTCTTACCTAGCACCCGATTCCTAATAACAGCGTTGCTCACTCGGGTGTCCCACGATATACGAGCAATGCTACGAAGACACCTATGATCGAAAACCAATAACCTACGAATATCTTCTACTCTCACTGGCCATGTTTCACAGCCATAAAGTAAAACGGAGCGAACTACTGCGCAGTACACGCGTCCTTTAGTCAGCAAACGGATATCTCGCCTACTCCATAAGTGACGCAGGTTGGCAAAAGCCAATCGAGCCTTCTGTATCCGAGCTGAGATTTCGTCAGTCACCAGGCCATCGGCACTGATGAGACTCCCAAGATAAGTGAAGCGGTCTACAAGCTCGAATACTTCACTCCCTATCACTAGTTCAGGTGCCGATGCAACCCAGTCTTGAAGCAACATTTTGCATTTCGAGGGGGAAAACCGCATCCCGAACATGCTTGCATTGTTGCTTAGGGTAGTCAGAAGACTCTGCATTTTGTCAGCGTCTTCACCAAGTAGGACAATGTCATCGGCATATTCTAAGTCAATAAGCGAGCCACCTGGTAGAAGGTCTACTCCTGAAAATTCAGACGAGGATAATGTCAAGGTAGCAGCTACGGTCGGGAAAAAAGCCGGCGACACCCAGTATTCCCAGCCGGTCACCGCCCATGCAAGTACTAACCGGGCCCAACATTGCTTAACTTCGGTGATCGGACAAGAACTGGTGTGTTTCAACGTGGTATGGTCGCCGACCATGATAGAGAACAACTTACTACAAAGTAGATAACATATATGCATCTATATTCAAGTTTATTATGACTGTTCAACTTGAAATAATAAACCAATCATATTATAATTTAAAAATCTTTCACTATAAACAGAAAAAAATAACAGATTATAACAACAAAACTACGTACATGATGATGGGATGGGTATAGGTGAAACATCCACTCCAGTAAAAATTGCATCATCACTACCTTGTAAAGCATGACTAGATATTTTTCTTTGATATGTGTTTACATCTTTATTATTATTGTTATTATTATTAATATTATGATTAGTGGTGGTAGCATTATTAACGTCGGGTGCATTATTTACAGATAACTTTGATTGTGGTTGTTTAAATGACTGTGTACACATAATTACTGATGGACCATGTTGTTCACAGAAATGACACAAAGCAACAATTGCATCCATTTTTTTTTCACGCCATTTAATAACTGTGATTTGAAAATTCAAAGCAAAACAAAGCAAAAAAAGATATAATTGTACATGGATTAAGTGAATACAAGTAAATGTACTTTACTTTCTGAACTAGATAAATAGGACAGTAAAATGCCTTAAAACGAATCAGTGATTTCTAATTTAACTTGTTAATTACATTGTTATCACGGTTTTTTTATGTGTTAAAAATTTTATGTGAAAGCGTGTAGTGGTTTAAGTGATAATTTTTACTGGTCATTATTTATCAATTGCTGATGTATTACGATTCTTAAAGAATGATTACTTGGTTCTAACTTGTCAGTAGTTTGATAGATAATAAAATCCTTAGTTCTGACAAAACCACTGATGAGTAAATCCTTGTTTTCTGAAGAAAAAAATTTATACTAGAAGCTAATTACTGCTTTTGACGATAAACTCAGCAATATTAATAACTAAGCAGGTTTAAGTTCGTGGTAACACTTTATTACTTGTCGAATACGCTTTGTTTAGAACATGGACTTTGTAGTTTAACAAAAATAGAAATGTTAACAGGAATCCAATTAATTAGTTTCATTTACGCTATGATGATTAGTGAGAGGTCGAACCGTGATGTCACATGATTTCTAGGAATGAGCATGTGGGAAAAACGTAATGGAAACGAATCTGTTGAGTTATGTTTGAATTTTAAATATGAGTTTCTGAAATAGAGAAACCATCGGTAGATGGACTCTGAATGTTTAATTCGGAAACTTTAAAGCTACTAGTTGTTTTAGAACAGTTGGACGTCTTATTCAAAGAGGATTTTGAAGATCAACTATTTATTAACTAGATTGTGTTCTGTTATGGCTATGATGTCATCGAATTTTCAGGAGAATAAACGTGCAGTATTTTTTGAGGTGATAAGCTACAAACTCTTCATTGAAATAATGAATTAATCAATGGTAGGCCACCATTAGGAACCTGTAAGCAGTGGACGTCCTAATATGGGACTCACTAGCAGTGCGAACCCACAAGCCCCAATCACGGGAGTAGAACCCAGAACCTTCAGTCTCGTGAGCGAACGACGGTGGTCTATAACTGATCGATTCATGATCCCAATAGAACTCAACAATCTCCACAACCTTATAACGTACAAATTTTTCAAAACGTTACATTTCACATCCATAAAACCATAAAATGACGTGCATATTTAGCGATGCTTCAAACGTTTAGATAAAATACTTTAATACATGAATTAGTAGCTGAAGCATAGAACAGAGAGCATGGTGTCAAAAACAGTTGCACAGTTTCTCACTAAGAAATCAATAAGAAAAGGTGGATGAAAATGACAGTCATAGTGGATAACTAAGACAATTATTTGTATTACTACTATGTAAAAGCCGGTTATGAAAGTTCATGGTGACTGACAGCATATACTCCTAGTTATCTTATTTCTATTGAGGTAATTTTGATTCCCCTTTCACAATGATTTATTTGGGTGGTCTTCGCGATAGTGTTAGAAACTTTTGATACGACTTAGATGCTCAAAAAGGTCAATTTGTTGATCCAAAAATTATTTCTTCAGTCATACGTCCAGTCCAGCTTATTACAGCTTTCTGAACGGATTTATTATTGATATTGACGGTCACTCTCTACAGGTTTATTTAAAAACACAGTCTAGCATCACAAGTTAGCGAAAGGCCAATGCTATAAAACGAAATCCTAATCGAGATAGGAGTCGAAAGTAATTTTTAACGCGTTCAGTAAGCAGACTAAAATAACCAGAAATGGTTGAAAAAGTAGATAAAATGCAATCGAATTTCCGATATTTTCTTTCAAACCACTGCAGCTTAGTGAGTCTGTTTTTGCGGGTTGTCCTCTAATGAACAAATTAATTCGACAGGTGAATTGTGACTTTTTCGTACAGCAGTAAAGTACTTCACCTATTTTACAAAATACTAGGACAAATCCAATAGTACGTCGCGAGACTATTACTTATAACAACTACATGGTTTGGCCAAACGCGACGAATAACGCTAGTTGGATTTTCAAGCAAATAAATTAAGAGTTATGAACATGTAAGATTACTCGTAAAAATAACAAACATACAATATTGAGAAGTGTAGCACAGAAAATATGTGTGCGCCAAGGCATTCAATATCCAATATCTGTAATCCCTTTTTCACGAGTTAATGTAAACCAATTTGATTTCTCGTTCTTTCGGTACGGTTCCATGTGTTCGGTAATGTCCAATGGATGGAGGTCTAGCCACTCGACTGTCTAATTCTAGTCAGTTGGCAGTTGGTTGTGAGTTTGTTTGTCTCGGGATTTGAATGAAAACGTTTGGTTCAGGGCAGTAGGGTTTCTGGATACTAGCAGCCGTCACATTACCGAACCGGATATCAGTTAGTTGCAATGTTAGGAGTAATAAGGATAATAAGGATATAATTCTAATGATAATATGAATAAAATTTCAGAACTGAGTAATATATAGATGAATTTAGTTTAATTTGTAGTGAAGATTTTGAGAGAGGACCGTAGTTTATGCAAGAGAGAGGAAACAATGATAATACAAAACAGTGGTTCCCTTTGATAAATTTGAATAGAGAAATAAGAAGACATATTTTGTGAGATAGTACCATTTCGTGCTTTCTCGTCAGTCACATACAAGCAACATGTTATTTGTGTAAATACAGTTTTGAAGATAAGGTCAAAATTTCTTATTTAGCATGACATTCACTCACTAGAACCATGGTAAACAAAGGTCAACATACAGTTGTTTTTGAACACATAAAGTTGGACTTTTCCGACCAATCAAGATAGCTTCGAGTAGTTTGAGTGTGTGTGGGTTTTGATTACATGTCACAATTCTAAAGGCTGATTTTGGGTCAATTTGATGACCACTCATCATTAGATGTTTTGCAATGGACGAGGCTGGGTTTCTTGATCGATTTTGAAATGATGGGCTAGGTTGATTAATCATGGATTTGATTAACCATTTTGGAATATGTTCCCCTATCCTGTCTTCCAATCGGCGATCTGTCCTCTCTAAGTAACTTTCTCCGCCGTTACATGTGAATTGGTAAATACAGTGGGATTTGGACTGAATCGGTCTTGGAGACTTGATTGGGGTAACTGAGATCGATTGGGTTGTTGTGATAAGCCTCAGATTAGCTGCATTGAATGTCTTTTTTATTGCAGCTGCAGTCTGTTTGGTTGTAATCTTCATGCAATGATCACCTTTGAAAGGTAACTGTACGTACACTGGTTTCTTGGGCACATCAGTTGCTATCAGCTTCGTCATAGTTGTGTTCTGATGACCAATACACGTTTCGGGATATCCGTTTGATTTAAGTGTGTCAGTAATAAGCTTGAATTCGTCGTTCAATGTATCAGATCGCCGATTGGAAGACAGGATAGGGGAACATATTCCAAAATGGTTAATCAAATCCATGATTAATCAACCTAGCCCATCATTTCAAAATCGATCAAGAAACCCAGCCTCGTCCATTGCAAAACATCTAATGATGAGTGGTCATCAAATTGACCCAAAATCAGCCTTTAGAATTGTGACATGTAATCAAAACCCACACACACTCAAACTACTCGAAGCTATCTTGATTGGTCGGAAAAGTCCAACTTTATGTGTTCAAAAACAACTGTATGTTGACCTTTGTTTACCATGGTTCTAGTGAGTGAATGTCATGCTAAATAAGAAATTTTGACCTTATCTTCAAAACTGTATTTACACAAATAACATGTTGCTTGTATGTGACTGACGAGAAAGCACGAAATGGTACTATCTCACAAAATATGTCTTCTTATTTCTCTATTCAAACAATGATAATAGGCGAGATATATTAATGAAGTGATCTGAGGAGATGGCAATGGTAACAACTAGCAGGTCTCAAGATGTGCATCATGAACAGCTTGTCCAAGAGGGAGATGATAGTCCGTACGTGAGTACGTGATTATCAAGTCTCTTCTCAAAGCAGTCCACCCTGGGTTCAAAATAGCTCGAAAAAGACGTTTCTATACCATAAGGAACAAATATCAACACCTATTGAAAATCTCGAAAATGCAAAAAGCTCTGCACTTGTCATATCCCAAAATCCTCCGTCACAAACATTCCAGGAAAATTTATCGCTGGCTCTCGTTATCGGCAGTCTTTACTAGTGGACAAAGCCGTCTTTTTGGCATCACTGTTGTGATGAAGAAGCTTTGCTGTCTCATCTACAATGACGCAGAAGTTAGCGTCCTTCTAGCAAACAGAAACGATCATTTACGTAATCTAGTTTTCAATCTAAAGGAAAGATGTGTAGACGGTATTACTAAATTGTTTGTTTGTAAAGTTTCTTTCCATGCCAGGTCACGACAAACGCCTAATTTACCCGTTATTTTAACCAGTACTCAGCAGGTACCCGAAACTACATCATACACGACCCCAAATACCACTTGTAACCAGCATTGTTGCACATGAAGCCACGATATTAGAACCACCTGTATTCTCGAAATCCCGACCACTTTCCTCTGGAAATCCAAGACATGACAATGACGAATTTAACCACATGACAGATTCGCGGATCATCCGACTACCAAACAGCCATGGTCATCCCCCGTTGCATATGGTCCCAGAAAAGGGCAGCAATGATCAGAATCCAACTGTTGATTGCCGACGACCAAATATGAAAACCATGCCCAGTAGCTGCCATTTGTCTCACATTCATGACCTGACTAGTACCTCAAGAGGTGCAACTTTCCAAAAATAAAGTCGATTAAAGCCTATTAGAAAATTCTTATGATTGTGGTAGCCATTCCTAAAACGGCAGGTGAGCAGACACCTAATAGCTGCACGGAGCGCGGGTAAATCGTACCTCACCAACATGTTGTTGAGTAGCCTGTTAACGGTACGTCCTTGGCTATTCTCGTTTTATTTTCTTTCTCTTGCTTTCTCCAGTCCATTTATGGAGAACACTTATGTTAATTTAGGTATAATAATTTGTGAAAATAATGTAAATGCTACTCTGAGGAGATATATAACCAATAAAGTATGCACTATCGATAGAATATGTCTGGAGTTATACTGAACAGTTAGTACCGCTTGTAGATTTATTTCGACAGTGGCTGTCCTAATTGTTTCCAATAGAAACACTCCTGTACGTTCCTCCTAGATCCGGGTCCCGACCAAATCAAAAGGGCAAAATTCTAGGAGAAAACGTCTCTTTATTATTATAAAATGGAAATACAGAGTCTTACGGTATTTGTGTTTCTTTCAGGACTAAATTACTCCGCAGAGTATCCAATACAATAACTAGTAAGTGACACTAAGTCCAGCAGCCACCGCGTCCATCCAAAAATGTGGCGGTAGCCATATTATATCAAATTTAAACAATATATGTACAGTTCAGAAGCAAACACAAAAACTTCAATATAAGTACAAATATAGAAAGAATAACAATATACAATGATAAAATCTCAAATTGGAATCAAATAAAATACCAAAAATGTCAAGAGAAAAAGTCCATCAGGTCATAGCAAAAATATGTAAACATGGAGGGATTTTCCAAAAAACAAAACATTCAAAAAGAATTCTACACCGGCCCGCAAAATCCCTCCATGCAAAAGGAGCAAGCGTTAATGACACTTTATTTAGGGTTCCCATGTTATCCCCTAATCCACACCGGAATAACGTGTAGGACTTACAGCAGTACGCCTACCCGCCATCCAACATGGATATGACCTATCGTGTTAACTAGGTACCTATACTTTCCCATCAGGCCCTTGATTCCCCTATCTATCGTGGAATGACCTAACGGTAGTATGAACCTTACCCAATTAACCCATACGAACATGAACAACGCGTCGCAAATCTGGTCATATCCTATCCAAGGACTACATTCTCTATCGTGGGGACGAGTCGCCAATCCACCACCACTTGCTCCGATTAGCAGATACCATGAAGTCCGTGATGCTAACTTATCAACAGAAGTTTTTGACCCATAAATAATATGCAAGGGTGGGATCTCCAAATTTGACATTTCATCGTCTCCAGAAGACCTTAAGTAGCATGACGTAGGATCAATATTTATCCTTCCATCTGCTGATGCAGAGGAGGTTTGAACAGTATTCATCATCGTCGGTAACTCATTTGTCACATCAGTGACATCCAGTTTATTATCAACGTCTAAATGATTCCGTTCTGCATTAGCATCCGTTTCAGCGGCACAAGACATATGCTCAACAATAGCATCGTCATCACACAGCACTGTAGACTGGCTGTTACCATCAAACACTTTCTTCTCGTCATCACTCGACTGACAGTCAACCGTAATAGGAACAGTTACAGTTGCACAACCTTGTGCATCTTCAATCAACTTAACCTTCGTGACGAGGTCCGATGGCGTCGAAACACTAGGAGGCTCATTCGATGAAGTTGACAAACTAGTCCCTATAAGTGGACTTCTGACACTTTCTATCTCCTTATTATCACTGTCACTACTGAGGTTCTGATGGCTACTATTTCCATGGCTAGTCGTAGCATCCGAAAGAGCATGAGGTTCAGGCTTCTTAGTAATAGTAGCATCATGTCTCCTAGGCTTCTTAGCCGTTACTGTACCACCATCACTTATCCTAGAATCTACTCTAGGTCCAGTTATATAATTTACCCTAACTGAAGGGTTCCGAAAATAAGCTTTATTCCGTTCAGACCATCCTGCCTGGGTCTTACTCATATTTGCTGAACTCATTAACCTCTGATTACTCGAATCCAAATTACCGTTCCAGGCTTTTCGAGCAGTTAAGAGGCTTTTATCATCACACACTTCGGATCCATCTTGATGCCTACACTTTTCGCCTTTTTCTTTCTTTTCTACACTTAGAAAAGCCATCTTATCTGTTACACCAACCGGCTTCTTGCTAGGACACGCATCAAGAGGCTTTACATCGTTACGGTCACATACTCGTCCTTCATCAGCGTATGCTTTCGTGATATAATTGACAATTCTCTTATCTTCCGAGCGTGCTTTAGGTAGAAACGAAAAATCCGAATGTCTCGCACGCAGACCACTAGTAGCTTCCGTATTATTTCCTGGTTTAGCCTGATAAGCTAATCTTCCAAACCTACTACTAGCTATCTTAGCACGAGACATAATAAATTCCGTCAATTCGTTAAAATTGGGCTCTCTTTCCTCTTCGTCCCACTTGAATACTAGCTCTGCCCACTGGGCTTGCATTCGACGAGGTAAGAGCCTTACTATTCGTTCTAAAGTAGCCATAGAGTTAAGTTCCGTTGTGCAATTGAGCTGTTCTAAAGTTAAAGCAGCATTCTGCATTTTAATAGCCAAGTTCGTCAATGATTCAGGATCATTAAATTCTACATTCCCAGTTCTAAATAAGTCCTCTAAGGTTTCTCGCGCTATTACATGCGACTGTCCAAAGAGCTGTTTTAGAATGGCCTTAGCTCTCTTATATCCTGATTGTGGATCCATAATAATACAGCCTTCAATCGCATTTTTTGCTTTTCCCTTACAATAATGAATTAAATACAATAAACGCACTTGATCATCCTTGATTCGAGGTTCTATAAACGATTCTATTTGTCGTATGAACCTAAAATAGTCGCGAGACCTTCCATCAAAATATGAGAGTTCAACCTTAGGTAATTCTAAACCCTCTATCGATGACTTACAATAATAAATATCAGACATAACATGTGGGTTACCCATAAAAAAGTTATCACTAACGACTTGCCTAGAGCCCTGTGATCCGTCGAGCTCTTCCACCGTCCTCATGTGTGATTTTTTTCGGTTTGACATCATAAATAAAGTTCAGTAAAAAAGGTAACAATACAAAATAGAGTAATTCCAAAATTCAGTTCAAAAATAATGATTAATAATCCAACTTCTTCCTCCAAGGAAGTCTAGTGTGATAAACGATTAAAATTCCAAATGTTTCCTTGTAATTCTTAATAATCCGAATAGTTCCAAAATATATATGTTCCGATGGATATTTCCAAAGTATAATTCACGCAAGAAGAATAAATAACAGACTGTAGATTTATTTCGCCAGTGGTTGTCCCAATTGTTTCCAATAGAAACACTCCCTTACGTTCCTCCTAGATCCAGGTCCCAGCCAAATCAAAAGGGCAAAATTCTAGGAGAAAACGTCTCTTTATTATTATAAAATGGAAATACAGAGTCTTACGGTATTTGTGTTTCTTCCAGGACTAAATTACTCCGCAGAGTATCCAATACAATAACTAGTAAGTGACACTAAGTCCAGCAGCCACCGCGTCCATCCAAAAATGTGGCGGTAGCCATATTATATCAAATTTAAACAATATATGTACAGTTCAGAAGCAAACACAAAAACTTCAATATAAGTACAAAATATAGAAAGAATAACAATATACAATGATAAAATCTCAAATTGGAATCAAATAAAATACCAAAAATGTCAAGAGAAAAAGTCCATCATGTCATAGCAAAAATATGTAAACATGGAGGGATTTTCCAAAAACACAAAACATTCAAAAAGAATTCTACACCGGCCCGCAAAATCCCTCCATGCAAAAAGAGCAAGCGTTAATGACACTTTATTTAGGGTTCCCATGTTATCCCCTAATCCACACCGGAATAACGTGTAGGACTTACAGCAGTACGCCTACCCGCCATCCAACATGGATATGACCTATCGTGTTAACTAGGTACCTATACTTTCCCATCAGGCCCTTGATTCCCCTATCTATCGTGGAATGACCTAACGGTAGTATAAACCTTACCCAATTAACCCATACGAACATGAACAACGCGTCGCAAAACTGGTCATATCCTATCCAAGGACTACATTCTCTATCGTGGGGACGAGTCGCCAATCCACCACCACTTGCTCCGATCAGCAGATACCATGAAGTCCGTGATGCTAACTTATCAACAGAAGTTTTTGACCCATAAATAATATGCAAGGGTGGGATCTCCAATTTTGACATTTCATCGTCTCCAGAAGACCTTAAGTAGCATGACGTAGGATCAATATTTATCCTTCCATCTCCTGATGCAGAGGAGGTTTGAACAGTATTCATCATCGTCGGTAACTCATTTGTCACATCAGTGACATCCAGTTTATTATCAACGTCTAAATGATTCCGTTCTGCATTAGCATCCGTTTCAGCGGCACAAGACATATGCTCAACAATAGCATCGTCATCACACAGCACTGTAGACTGGCTGTTACCATCAAACACTTTCTTCTCATCATCACTCGACTGACAGTCAACCGTAATAGGAACAGTTACAGTTGCACAACCTTGTGCATCTTCAATCAACTTAACCTTCGTGACGAGGTCCGATGGCGTCGAAACACTAGGAGGCTCATTCGATGAAGTTGATAAACTAGTCCCTATAAGTGGACTGCTGACACTTTCTATCTCCTTATTATCACTGTCACTACTAAGGTTCTGATGGCTACTATTTCCATGGCTAGTCGTAGCATCCGAAAGAGCATGAGGTTCAGGCTTCTTAGTAATAGTAGCATCATGTCTCCTAGGCTTCTTAGCCGTTACTGTACCACCATCACTTATCCTAGAATCTACTCTAGGTCCAGTTATATAATTTACCCTAACTGAAGGGTTCCGAAAATAAGCTTTATTCCGTTCAGTCAATCCTGCCTGGGCCTTATTCATATTTGCTGAACTCATTAACCTCTGATTACTCGAATCCAAATAACCGTTCCAGGCTTTTCGAGCAGCTAAGAGGCTTTTATCATCACACACTTCGGATCCATCTTGATGCCTACACTTTTCGCCTTTTTCTTTCTTTTCTACACTTAGAAAAGCCATCTTATCTGTTACACCAACCGGCTTCTTGCTAGGACACGCATCAAGAGGCTTTACATCGTTACGGTCACATACTCGTCCTTCATCAGCGTATGCTTTCGTGATATAATTGACAATTCTCTTATCTTCCGAGCGTGCTTTAGGTAGAAACGAAAAATCCGAATGTCTCGCACGCAGACCACTAGTAGCTTCCGTATTATTTCCTGTTTTAGCCTGATAAGCTAATCTTCCAAACCTACTACTAGCTATCTTAGCACGAGACATAATAAATTCCGTCAATTCGTTAAAATTGGGCTCTCTCTCCTCTTCGTCCCACTTGAATACTAGCTCTGCCCACTGGGCTTGCATTCGACGAGGTAAGAGCCTTACTATTCGTTCTAAAGTAGCCATAGAGTTAAGTTCCGTTGTGCAATTGAGCTGTTCTAAAGTTAAAGCAGCATTCTGCATTTTAATAGCCAAGTTCGTCAATGATTCAGGATCATTAAATTCTACATTCCCAGTTCTAAATAAGTCCTCTAAGGTTTCTCGCGCTATTACATGCGTCTGTCCAAAGAGCTGTTTTAGAATGGCCTTAGCTCTCTTATATCCTGATTGTGGATCCATAATAATACAGCCTTCAATCGCATTTTTTGCTTTTCCCTTACAATAATGAATTAAATACAATAAACGCACTTGATCATCCTTGATTCGAGGTTCTATAAACGTCTCTATCTGTCGTATGAACTTAAAATAGTCGCGAGACCTTCCATCAAAATATGAGAGTTCAACCTTAGGTAATTCTAAACCCTCTATCGATGACTTACAATAATAAATATCAGACATAACATGTGGGTTACCCATAAAAAAGTTATCACTAACGACTTGCCTAGAGCCCTGTGATCCGTCGAGCTCTTCCACCGTCCTCATGTGTGATTTTTTTCGGTTTGACATCATAAATAAAGTTCAGTAAAAAAGGTAACAATACAAAATAGAGTAATTCCACAATTCAGTTCAAAAATAAGATAAGTATTCCAACTTCTTCCTCCAAGGAAGTCTAGTATGATAAACGATTAAATTCCAAATGTTTCCTTGTAATTCTTAATAATCCGAATAGATCCAAATTATATACGTTCTGGTAAATATTTCCAAAGTATGATCCACGAAAGATGAAATTCCACAAGGTATAGTCCACGAACGGAGAAAATACCAGACTGTAGATTTATTTCGACAGTGGCTGTCCTAATTGTTTCCAATAGAAACACTCCTGTACGTTCCTCCTAGATCCGGGTCCCGACCAAATCAAAAGGGCAAAATTCTAGGAGAAAACGTCTCTTTATTATTATAAAATGGAAATACAGAGTCTTACGGTATTTGTGTTTCTTCCAGGACTAAATTACTCCGCAGAGTATCCAATACAATAACTAGTAAGTGACACTAAGTCCAGCAGCCACCGCGTCCATCCAAAAATGTGGCGGTAGCCATATTATATCAAATTTAAACAATATATGTACAGTTCAGAAGCAAACACAAAAACTTCAATATAAGTACAAATATAGAAAGAATAACAATATACAATGATAAAATCTCAAATTGGAATCAAATAAAATACCAAAAATGTCAAGAGAAAAAGTCCATCAGGTCATAGCAAAAATATGTAAACATGGAGGGATTTTCCAAAAAACAAAACATTCAAAAAGAATTCTACACCGCTGACTTAAAGCAATAAGGTAAAACATAAAGCCAGTATATTTTTTTTTTCTGAATGGATCTGACCGATATTCCAATGAAACTCAGTTCTACGAGGTAGCTAACTTAAAAGTATGAGGTAGGTAGTTACGAGATAGCCAAATATATAAGTTGGGATCAAAACATTTTACCCAAGGTGGGTATTCACTTCCTTGCTTTATGTAGCCGTTAGGTCTTATGTCATCGTATTTTGAATGTTGAAGTTATTCTTTCTTTTAATTGTAACCTCCGTGTTCCACTATGCTAGTGAAAAAACCTGAATAAAGACCATCTTCAGCTCCACTGAAGACGGTTAAGTAACCACCTAGCCCTACCTTTGCATAGTTACTTTAGTAAAGTTACCATTTTTCGACTTTTTGTGGTTAACTATTTTTAATTCTTTCTTGTTTCATCCACATTATACCAGTTATAATGGTCGTTCAAAGTTATTGGTCACTATGTTTGGCCATCGTATCACTTCTCTGCTGAAGACGAATGATTTCGTAGAACACTAGCGTCAGTAGGGTGGGGCACTTCCATTGTTGTATATTTCGTCCCGCTGGATGAAAGAACAGCATTAGTATTACAATTGGAAACCGGTAAACTCACTTGTTGTTCTTCATGTTCCATTTCAGAAATACAAGTCATGTGCACGTCAGTAATATCTTTATCATACAACTCAGGAGACTGGCGTCACCAACAGACACTACCTTCTCATCGTCACCAAACTGACTCTCCGTTGGAGAAGAAACGGTTACATTTGCACAACGTTATGTATCTTCAATCACCTATATAATTGCGTCAGGGTTCGAAGACAAAACATTAGATGATCCATTTGACGAACTAGATTGACTGGTCATTATTGGTGGTTTGCACACATTTGCTGTCCCACTACGACCGCCGCCACTACTACGATTCTGATGACTACTATTCTCATTACTAGTCACAGCATCCGAACGAGTAAGGAGTTTACGCTTCTTGATCAGAGTAGCATCATCTCGTTTCTTCTGCTTCTCAGTTTGGGTAGCAGTGAGTTGACGTAATGTTCGCCCACTTCGATTAGTGTCTTTCAATGTCCCTCGATCACTATTATCCGCAGGAATATTATCAGGATTATTATCTTTAGTAGCCGTGGCAATAGAAGTAGTCGTACTCTTTCCATGACATCCATTCGACTCATGTGCAATATCCAACTTAACTCAACCAATACTACTTCCCTTACTAGGAATGTCATTGACCTCATCTGTCTTGTCACTGCCGATGGTGCTGATCCCGAAACAGTGACGGTGGAGTGCGACAGGTGGAAAATTCCATACTAGATTCTACATGCTGAATATTCAACACAACAGCATATCCATTAAAAACCAAGATGAATTCTCACTGCACACAGAACACTGATTGTGAGCCTTCTCAGTAGTGCCATTACTGTGGCTGATGCCATTGCCACTATCGCTTACCTTCTTCACGCTCAAACATCCAATCTTATCTTGAACTGAAGTACTCGATGAAACTACAATAGTAGCAGCAATTGAGGGGACCGTATCAACAACGATTCCACCCTCTTTATTCTCATCTATCACGCCGTCAATAGACACCTGAAGTTTCACCTCACCCTTATCGTTTTTTTTATGCACTGTGACATTTCCAAACTCCACAGTTGCTGACGAATTGCGAGATAGCCGGCGTGCAGGCTCTAAGAGTAAGCTACCACTGCTGCCACTTACACTAACACTATCCATATTGCCATGACCACTTGGACTAGTGTGCGAATGTCCGTCACCTGACTCCGAACAAACATCAGCAGGACTTGCCAATCGACTATTACCTTTACCTCTAGTGCTATGATACTCCATAGAACTAGATACAGTAGCCCGCATACATCCTGATCGTGCATCAAATTGAAGTACTGTGTCACTGTTTACGCTTTCTGTCCTAGGATCAGATCTAGATCGTGGCAGATAGTTTACCCTACGTGGAGGATTCCGAACACAGGCTTCGTTCCATACAGTCAAGCCCTATTCGTCCTTATTTCTATTCATGACATCCATTTCCCTCTGGTTGCTCGAATACAAATTCCCATTCCTTGCCAAACAAGTGAAACTCACATTTCGAGCAGTTAGGGGACGTCTACCATCACATTCCTCGGATGCTTCTTGATGCCTAACCTCTCTGCTTTTTCCTTGCTTCGCTATCCTCGAAAAAGCTACCTTATCCTCTACAGATACTGACTTCTCACTAGGATAGACTTCAACAAGCTCTACATTATAAGGCTTACATATTCAGTCTTCAGGAGATTGTACTTTACTAATACGATGAACAACTTTTCTGAGTTCTGTGTGTGATGTAGGTCCAAAAGCTCTCGAAGAATTCTTTTGTCCTGATCGTAGATGACTATTCACTTTCGTATCATGTTCTGTTTTTGAGCGATTGGCTAATCGTCCTAATCTACTACTGGCTGTATTTGCAAGGGACGATATAAACTCTGAGTTCGGCAAATGTGTGCTCCCTATCCTCATCTCTCCATCCAACTGCCAGCTCTGATCACTGAACTTGCATGCGAAGAGGTAACACCACTATTCGTTCCAAAGTTACTAAAGAATTCAAATCAGTGGTGCAATTCATTTGCTCCAACACCATGGCGCATTGCTCCATTTTTATCCATAAGTTCTATGGCTGCTCGGCGTCATTATAATCACCATTTTATAATGTTGCAATATTATTAATAATGTCTTTAATATATACTATACTTACAACAACGTTTCGAAATGGTGGGTAGCTATAATAATAGACTCCGAAGTGCAGGTCATTCCATTTTCACCTGTCTCCTCCCCCTCAGTTCAGGTTGTTAGGTTATTTTGCGTTCAAAATTTATGCACTAACGGTAGGTGCTTCGTGGCCATAAGTGCCCAAGTTTCTGTGGTATCATTTGGTAGCAGCAAATCACAAGCTACGATGCTTCGACCACGCGATGCGAATGGCTCTGTCATTCCTACCTACGGTACACGACCGTTAACGATCAACCTGAATAATCGACGACAGTATCTATGGACGTGTATCCCTGCTAATGTTCTCATAGAAAAACTCGGTATCGATTCCTTACAGCTGTATGAATTGCTAATCGATTCACGTATACTGCAGTTAATCAATGCTTCGTCGAATATCAAGTACATGGGTTTTAACACTCAAACAGATATGTACCGAAGCACCAATACATATATATATATATGCATTATTACTGATTTCATGTTATACTTGATAAATTCCCCGAAGTAACGCAACCGATGAGATTCAACTGGTGATTAATTATGTGGTAAGCCACATCGTCACCTGCAGACCCCCAGTCACGGCAAAACCTCACCGAATGGCACTGAACAAATTAGTTTTCGCTAAGCGTGAGTTTGGCAGTTTACTTGCTATATGTATTACTTTGTCTTTCTCACAGTCCTTATAACTCCTCTCAGAAATATGGCATTTGTTGGAGCATATACTTTATCAAAATGAAAATTATATTCTTTTTCTTCTGACAACCCTTCAACTATACCTGGAATACTCTGCTAAAGCTCAGAATCAGAAGCCAGAAAGAAACACTTCGGTATATCCAATCTGCAAGGCCTGAGATTCTGGCGCCACACTTAATAAATTGCGGAGCAACATGACTGCATCGTAAGTGACAAGACTTAAGATTTTTATATATATATATACTCCATCTTTATTTCAGTTCGTATTGTTATCTGTGACCACTGACTAATAGATCGAGTGTAAACTTCAGTAGTAGTACATTGAAGTATGTATTTAAGTAATTAAACTGAAACGTACAGCAGTGAAAAGATGAACTCCAACTGTAATAAAACTACATAAATGCAACTAAAGTGGCGTAAAAGTGGTATTGAGTTAGTGTCAGAACTAGACCTCTTCGCAATTTTATGCTTATTATGACATGCTCGCTAATCGCGAGCAACTAATGGAATACAAATTACACTGACACGGATCTTTCGCACTTGTGTCACATTTATAGCGCTTAGAAATTTTTCTGTAATGAGATAAACCTAAGGTTCCATTAAACAAGTCTGACTTGTACTAACGTATATACAGTGTCAATTACGCGTCTTGAAAAAATTTAAATATAGTAAAGTCACTTTCAGTCCTGTTTGATAAGAAGTATGTATATGTCAAGTAAGCTAATTGTGATGAAAACTATACGATTTGTGGGAGTCATTTCGATCGAGACTTTTGAAGCTTTTTAAATACAAAATTCGGACTTTTGTATACAGTACTCTAACTTTTAGTGAACAAATAGTATGTACGGTGTTATAAATGCCTTGTAATATGGCATTTCAAGGTACCTAAATTTTATTAAAATACCACAGCTCGTGCAGTATTCATTGGTTTTCTAATCATGGCTATTAGTAGCCGGAGACATTGCCGCCTTCGTAGCGCATATATTCCTATACAATTTGGTGGTTCCATATCTATTGCTTCTCGAGAGAAATCTCCTAGACTGCGTAATTCTGTCCCTAACATGAACGATTAAATAATTCTTGTGTTGAACTGTTAAAATATTTTCAGTTTTCATAAAAAAACTTTGTCTCAATAAAATCAGCATGTTGAGGCTAGCGCACATAAAAGAGCTTGAATATCTCCTTTCCCAACAGGCGTAGTCATCAAGAGTAATGTGAATGCAAGGAAAAGTAACATGTAATCATCTACCTAGAATTGGCATATACCCATGATCGGTTGCATTTCTGTGATAATGGGACAGTCAAGTCAAATAATCAAAATTAGGATTCTGAATGTTACTTGATTATCTCCTTTACATGTTCTACAAAAGCAGATGTAACAATAGTGTTGACTAGCTTACGCTTGAACGGGTTTTCGTACAGACTCGTCCTTAGATTCCAGTCTGTGATTAGTAGATCGAAGTTTCTTTTAACTGGACATTTACCACTTCGGGAGTAGGACGGCCAAACCAAGAAGCTGCATCACTTTGTAGAAACATTGACTTAGTTTGGACGGTGATGGCCAGTGCAGGCCACTTGGTTGTAGCTCGTGCACCTACTGTCATCATTTTTAGATGTCAGTCAGTTACAACATAGAAATTCGTACGTACGTACATCAATTCAGGTCGTCATACCACACTTGAAACTTTTCCGCCTTATTAAAGTAACTGGTATTAAGAACACAAATGTGAGTGAGACTATTTCAGAAAAGGATGGTTTTATTATCCATTCTCAATCCAGGAGACTGGATCGATGGGCAGAACACTTTAGGGACCAGTTCAACTGGCCACGAGCCACTCTTCGGTTACCCACGATCTCCAGTCATCCTGAATGGCGAATCGACGTAAGTCCCCCTAGTCTTAATGACGTTGAGAAAGCGTTAGGAAATCTGAAACAAGGACGAGCTGCAGGTCCTGATAGACTGACCCCTGAGATATTTAAGGATGGTGGTCCAGTTTTAGCAGCTAGGTTGACTGAGATCTTAGGTAGAATCTGGGAACTGGACGTAATCCCATCCGACTGGTCTCAATCCTTGATTGTCCCAATCTATAAGAAAGGACAGAAGTCTTCTTGTGACAATCACAGGGGAATAAGTCTAACTAATATAGTATCTAAAATACTGGCCTCAATAATACTTCGACGCTTAACGAAAGCTCGTGAAGAGCAGACTCGAGAAAATCAGGCTGGTTTTCGACGTGGACGTGGCTGTATAGACCACGTCTTCACACTCAGACAGGTCCTGGAACATAGACAAACATTTAGGCGTCCTACAATAGTTGTTTTCCTAGACCTTAAGGCGGCATTTGACTCTGTTGATCGTAAGGTTCTGTGGCAGTGTCTGTCATTGAAAGGTGTACCACAGAAGCACATTCACCTTATACAAGCTCTTTACTCGAACACTGGTCGAGTAAGGGCTTATGGCGAACTGTCACCGGAATTCTCTACATCAAGTGGTGTCCGTCAGGGATGTCCACTTTCTCCATTCTTGTTTAATTTTATCATAGACATGCTCCTAGAGTTAACATTATCCTCGTCTGAATTTTCAGAAGTAGACCTTCTACCAGGTGGCTCGCTTATTGACTTAGAATATGCCGATGACATTGTCCTACTTGGTGAAGATGCTGACAAAATGCAGAGTCTTCTGACTACCCTAAGCAACAATGCAAGCATGTTCGGGATGCGGTTTTCCCCCTCGAAATGCAAAATGTTGCTTCAAGACTGGGTTGCATCGCCACCTGAACTAGTGATAGGGAGTGAAGTATTCGAGCTTGTAGACCGCTTCACTTATCTTGGGAGTCTCATCAGTGCCGATGGCCTGGTGACTGACGAAATCTCAGCTCGGATACAGAAGACTCGATTGGCTTTTGCCAACCTGCGTCACTTATGGCGTAGGCGAGATATCCGTTTGCTGACCAAAGAACGGGTGTACTGCGCAGTAGTTCGCTCCGTCTTACTTTATGGCTGTGAAACATGGCCAGTGAGAGTAGAAGATATTCGTAGGTTACTGGTTTTCGATCATAGGAGTCTTCGAAGCATTGCTCGTATATCGTGGGACACCCGAGTGAGCAACGCTGTTATTTGGGATCGGGTGCTAGGTAAGAATGGCAGATCAATCGACGAAGTGGTGAAACTTCATCAGTTGAGGTATACCCAACCACCGACTGCCTCGAAGAGCTTTGTTTTGTAGTGTAGTAGTAGGTTGGAAGAAAGCTAGGGGCAGCCAGACCAAAACATAGCAGAAATTCATGAAGTCATTGACAAGTGGACTGAGTCATGTCGGCAATTGTCAGTCAGTCAGTCAGTCAGATGCAACGTAGAACTTTGTACATAAGTACATCAGTTCATGTTGCCATACCACATCAGCACAGAGAAGTAATCGTCAATTCAAATCCAATAGTAGAAGAGGTAGTAAGGGAATTAGAAATAATCGGAGAGGTTAGGATTAGAAGATACTATTCAAGAAGTATGATTCAGTGAGAAAAGTTTAGAGAGTCGAAACTAGAGGGGTTGAAGAATCCAGAAGATTAGCATTTGAGAGAACACAGAGAATAAATGCACCGGCGCCATTGCGAACGATTCTGAGCCATGTCATTCAAGGTCTCTAACCATCGATTATTATCATCTCGCGGACCCCAACCAGGTAGTCGACAATTACCGACATGGCTCAGTCCACTCGTCAATGACTTCACGGATTTCTGCCATGTTTTGGTTTGGCCTCCCCTAACTTTCTTCCAACCTTTCCCACACTACAAAACAAGGCTCGACGAGGCAGTCGGTGGTTGGGCATACGCAACACGTGTCCCAACCACCTCAACTGGTGAAGTTTCAATACTTCATCGATTGATCTGCCATTCTTACCTAGCACCCGTTTCCTAATAACAGCGTTGCTCACTCGGGTGTCCCACGATATACGAGCAATGCTTCGAAGACACCTATGATCGAAAACCAGTAACCTACGAATATCTTCTACTCTCACTGGCCATGTTTCACAGCCATAAAGTAAGACGGAGCGAACTACTGCGCAGTACACTCGTCCTTTAGTCAGCAAACGGATATCTCGCCTACGCCATAAGTGACGCAGGTTGGCAAAAGCCAATCGAGCCTTCTGTATCCGTGCTGAGATTTCGTCAGTCACCAGGCCATCGGCACTGATGAGACTCCCCAGATAAGTGAAGTGATCTACACGTTCGACTACTTCACTCCCTATCACTAGTTCAGGTGGCGATGCAACCCAGTCTTGAAGCAACATTTTGCATTTCGAGGGGGAAAACCGCATCCCGAACATGCTTGCATTGTTGCTTAGGGTAGTCAGAAGACTCTGCATTTTGTCAGCATCTTCACCAAGTAGGACAATGTCATCGGCATATTCTAAGTCAATAAGCGAGCCACCTGGTAGAAGGTCTACTTCTGAAAATTCAGACGAGGATAATGTTAACTCTAGGAGCATGTCTATGATAAAATTAAACAAGAATGGAGAAAGTGGACATCCCTGACGGACACCACTTGATGTAGAGAATTCCGGTGACAGTTCGCCATAAGCCCTCACCCGACCAGTGGTGTTCGAGTAAAGAGCTTGTATAAGGTTAATGTGCTTCTGTGGTACACCTTTCAATGACAGACACTGCCACAGAACCTTACGATCAACAGAGTCAAATGCCGCCTTAAGGTCTAGGAAAACAACTATTGTAGGACGCCTAAATGTATGTCTATGTTCCAGGACCTGTCGTAGTGTGAAAATGTGGTCTATACAGCCACGTCCACGTCGAAAACCAGCCTGGTTTTCTCGAGTCTGCTCTTCACGAGCTTTCGTTAAACGTCGAAGTATTATTGAGGCCAACATTTTCGATACTATATTAGTTAGACTTATTCCCCTGTGATTGTCACAAGAAGACTTCTGTCCTTTCTTATAGATTGGGACAATCAAGGATTGAGACCAGTCGGATGGGATTACGTCCAGTTCCCAGATTCTACCTAAGATCTCAGTCAACCTAGCTGCTAAAACTGGACCACCATCCTTAAATATCTCAGGGGTCAGTCTATCAGGACCTGCAGCTCGTCCTTGTTTCAGATTTCCTAACGCTTTCTCAACGTCATTAAGACTAGGGGGACTTACGTCGATTCGCCATTCAGGATGACTGGAGATCGTGGGTAACCGAAGAGTGGCTCGTGGCCAGTTGAACTGATCCCTAAAGTGTTCTGCCCATCGATCCAGTCTCCTGGATTGAGAATGGATAATAAGACCATCCTTTTCCGAGATAGTCTCACTCACATTCGGGTTCTTAATACCGGTTTCTTTAATAAGGCTGAAAAGTTGCCTAGTGTTGCCTATCGCCGCTGCCTTTTCCATCGCTTTTGCTTTCGCCACCCACCACTGTTCACGGTCGTTACGCAGACTTTTTATAAGTCTGCGCCTAAGCTGACTACGCTCTTCATCATGCTCAGAGTCAGGTGGGATGCGTTTTCGAGCATCCATCAGTTCGGTGGATGCGACTGAAATCCACGGCTTCACCCTAGCCTCATGGTTTACCTTCCTAGCAGATATCACTGCTGTTTCCACAGCCTTTTTGATATCATACCAACCTGCTTCTGGATGGGAATCGCTTGCATGGTTGCTTAACTCTCTTTCTAGTTGCTCCTGAAATATTTTCTTGGTTTGATTATCATTAAGTAAAACCCTGAGAGGCTTTCTTACGGTGTCTTTCCTACGTCCAGTAAGCCTTAAACAGATACGAGCTCGCACTAGAGCATGATCTGAATCCAAACATGTGCTCCAGAACGAGCGACAGTCTTCTATCGAACCCCTCCATCGGTGGCTGATGGCGATGTGATCTAGTTGAGTCCAACGTTGAGACGACTTTGGAGGTCGCCAGGTCAACAGATGCTTCTCCTTATGCCTAAAGTTGGTGTTCGCTAAGAATAGGCGGTTATCTGAGCATAGTTGCAACAGACGGTCGCCATTGTCTGTTCTCTCAGTCGCTACACCATAACATCCACCAAGATGTCTTTCCTTTTCACCTAGTCTACCTACTTGAGCATTAAAGTCACCAGCCATTATTACTATGTCAGAGCGCTTAGCTTTTTGGAGGAGGTCCGAAAGCTTTCTGTAAAACTCATCTTTAACCTCGTCTGCACTGCAGTCAGTGGGGGCATAGGCAGATATGACGAAGAGGCAACGGCGAGTGTCCCTATCCTTACGAGTCCTTACTGTCCCGTTTAGTCGGACAGCGCACAAACGACTATCTATTGGGATCCAGTCTAGGAGAGATAATTCTGCCCTAGGACTCAACGCTATGCCTACGCCAGCAAGACCCCTGGAAGCAGCATCGGGGCTACCGGATACCCGAAGAGTAAATCGAGCTGCTTCTTCGTTTTGACAAGGTGGAATCAGGTTAATGACTTTACTAGGATCCTGTATGCGCGTTTCCGAGACGCAGCATACATCGATGGCACGAGTTTCTAAAGTCCTAGCTAATGATGCCTGTTGCCCTATTTGACACAATGTCCGTACATTAAAAGCTCCAATATGTAGTCTAGAACGGGGTTTCAAGAGACCAGGAACGACCTTTCGTGATCTCGCTTCGTCTGCATTAGCGGTGCAGTGAGAAAAGGGAGTGTGAGTACAGTTAGTCGTACAGATAAGAGAGACATGAGGGGGTGTAGGAAGGATTTGATTTTGACCAATTTGGTCTCGCGTGCTGGTACGGGTATGAGGGCGGTTGTCACTTCCCGGCTGCCCACACCGTGGAAGGTTGTTTCTTGAGGGACCTGAAAAGGAAGATAGATTAGTGTTGGTGCGTGACCGCAGAGCCCAAGGGACAACTGCTTGAGGCCGGTCACGCACGGCCTTTTTATAAAACGTTTTTTGAGGATTAGCTCCGTTCTTAAAGGCCCTTAACGGGTACCCTTACCCAAGGAGACGGAAATCCGTGAGTTAGGGGGAGTGTGACATTTTTAGGGTCGACCTTTTCTAACCCTTCCTTCCTTGTGAGAAGGCAGCATCGCTGCAGATGCTGGTTGTCCGAGGGAAACACCTTACTGCTGTCACACCCCTCTGCAGTCAGCAGTACGACTTCGCCCTCAGACCTTGGATAGCTGCTTTTAGTCTCATCGTTCTCCAATCGACCAGCCTGGCATGGTAGGACCTGCAGGAACATATGTTCCAGCCAGTATAGCTCGGTTGGGTCATCACGATAGGCAAGCCCGACCACCACGTCAAGGTAGCAGCTTCGGTCGGGTGTCGGCAATTGTCAACTACCTGGTTGGGGTCCGCGAGATGATAATAATCGATGGTTAGAGACCTTGAATGACATGGCTCAAAATCGTTCGCAATGGCGCCGGTGCATTTATTCTTTGTGTTCTCTCAAATCCTAATCTTGTGGATTCTTCAACCCCTCTAGTTTTGTCTTTCTAAACTTTTCTCACTGAATCATACTTCTTGAATAATATCTTCTAACCCTAACCTCTCGGATTACTTCTAATACCTTAACTACCTCTTCTACTATTGGATTTGAATTGACAATTACATCTCTGTGCGGATGTGGTATGGCAACATGAACTGATGTACTTACGTACGAAGTTCTACGTTGCATCTGACTGACTGACTGACCATCAGTTGAGGTGGTTGGGACATGTGTTACGTATGCCTAACCACTAACTGCCGCGACGAGCTATGTTTTGTGGTGTAGGAGTAGGTTGGGGCGGCCAGATCAAAACACGGCACAAATCCATGAAGTCACTGACAGGTGGACTGAGTCATGTTGGTAGATGTAGGCTATCTGGTTGGGGTCCGCGAGACGACAGTCACCGATGGTTAGAGACCTTGAATGGCATGGCTCAGAATCGTTTTCACTGGTGCAGGTGCATCCATTCGTTGTGTGTTTTTTAATTCTAACCTTCTGAATTCCTCATAGTCTCTATCTTTCTCCTTCTAAATTTATCTTACTGAATTATACTTCTCGAATCATATCTTCGAACACTAATCTTCTCGATTACTGCTAATACTTCTGCTATCACTATCACTCTTGGATTTGAACTGACATTTGCGTCTCTGTGCTGACGTGGTATGGCAACCTGAACTGATGTACTTATGTACGAAGTTCTGGATTGTATCTGTCTGTCTGTCTGTCTGTCATACTACACTAACACAGAGACGCAATTGTCAGCCCAAATCCCATAGTGGTAGAGATAGTAGAAGTTACTGGTAATGGAGATTAGGATTCGAAGATATTATTATTCCAGAAGTATATTCAGTGAAATAAATTTATAAAAAGAAAGATAGAGGTGACGAATTCAGAATGTCAGCTAACAAAGAGTAAATGCACCTGCGCAGTTGCAAACGATTTTGAACCATATCGTTCAAGGTCTCTAACCATTGGTGACTTTTGTCTCGCGGACCCCAACCAGATAGCCTACATCTACCAAGATGACTCAGTCCACTTGTCAGTGACTTCATGGATTTGTACCATGTATTGGTTTGGGCACCCCTAGATTTCTTCTAACCTATTCGTACAACGCAAAACAGCTCGGGGGACAGTCGGTGGTTATGCATACGTAACACATCCTAACCACCTCAACTGATGAAGTTTCAATACTTCATCTGTTGGTCTGCCATTCCTACCTAGTACTCGATTCCTAATTGTTTGTAGTATTAGTGATAATCGAAAACAATAAGAATCAGTGATATCATTCGAGAAGTATCGAATAAGTTTACTGATTGTGCAAAGTTAGAAGCATTCAGAGCTCATATTTGAAAAGTTATATTACAATTAGAACAACACATATAAGCGAACAATATTGTTTTCGATTGGATCGTCATCAGGCTTTACTCTAATATACATGAATATTTATATGAAAATGTCAAACCAATCAAGGCAATTTGAGTGATAATCACAATGAAATGAAAAAGATTACGTAACTACATCTAATAGGCAAAAGTTCAAGTGGATAATAGGAAAACAGGTGTACTGATAGTAGTAAGAAAATTTATGAAATAAGATAACTAAAGTAGGTCAAGGGTGGATGAATAGAATTCAAATAATCATCAAAAACATCAAAAACATTACGTAATAAGCAAATGTGTAAAAATAAAATAAAATCAAAAAAAAAATCAAAAAATAATAAAAATATGTCAATCGTTAGTTACGTCATATCCGGCCATGGAAGAGATAGGGGTGTCACGAATTTCTTCTGAACACATAAATTAGGGTTGAATGTGCGTATTCCTATGGCTTCTGCAATGTGTAGGAGACGGGATCGAACTCCTTTGGGAAATGATGGAGGTATACGATAGATCACCCGAAAAGATCTAGATTTATCTACAATGTGACCACTATCTACCAGGTGTGCTAAGATAGAACTGCGTATTGTTTTTGACTGAGCCTTCGTAAACCATGCTGGGAGATGTTCACTCATTCGTTGGTTAAGTTGCCTGGAAGTACGCCCGATATAGCTATCTCCACAGGAGCAGCTGAATTTGTAAATGCACATAGAGGAGGCCAGCTCAGGTAACTTATCTTTCGTTTGAGTAGACATCGCAGGTCGACTGGAGAAAGTCAATGCAAGTTTTGCAGCGTTGAATGTTACAATTGCCTTTCGAATGTGCAAGTTATTGATTTGTACTCTTTTCTTAGCATAATAATTTTATCATCCAAATAATTTTGAAAGATATTTTTGTTGGGTTAGTAGAGTAATAAAAAAATTGACGAAACAATGATATTGATTAGTTCATTCATTTTAATTTCTGCTTATCACACTCACCTGCATTTCAGTTGGACAGAAGAATTAAATGAAGATTCAGAATTGCCTGCTATTGAAGAGAAATTCGATCCACAACGTAATATACGAACTGTCATACGATATTTCTTCAATGACGATGGTGATTTAATTAAAGAAACGAAAGAATACCAGAAAGAAAAACGTGTTGTTGCTTCACGAGTAGCCGATAGAAAGAAATGGAAAAAATTCGGTGCTTCAAAGTCGGATCCACCTGGTGGACATTTAGCAAATACTTATCCGGCTGATATAGTTACAATGCAAATTGTTCAATCAAGACAAGTATGTGTGTATATTTTTATCTTGTCATTTTATTTTCGTTTACTGTTTTATAAATGTCGCTGTACTGCACGAACAGTGAAGTGAAATGAACTTATCAAGGTAGATACCACAGTAAAACTTTCAGCAGTAGTATAAGAGATCGGGTGCAGGAAAAAAAGGTTTGTGGAGACGAAGAGATTAAGCAATTAAGAGAAGATAAAAAGTGAGTGCATGTGTGCCATTGTAGAAGATTCTAAGCGATGTCACCCAAAGTCTATAGCTATTGTTTGTAGATCCCAACCAAGTAATCCCCGTTTACTGACATAGCCGAGTTCGACATTCAGTGACTTCATGGATTGATGTCACGTTTTAGTTTGGCCGTTCTTAGCCTTCTTCCACCTTTCTACGTTGATGAAAACTAACCGAGTTATCTGAGTCCGTACTGAAATTTTGTCAGAGATCAGTCCACTAGGACTGATGAAACTTGAAAGATAGGTTAAGTAGTCGATATGCTCAACTACTTCATTCTGTACCATTAATTCAGGCTTTGATGTATACCGGGATTGTACTTAGATAGAATTGCATCCCAAATATGTTGGCATTATTACTTAAAGTAATCAAAAGACTGCATCTTGTCAGCATCTTCACCAAAAACGACTATGTTACTTGTATATTGTAAGTCAGTAAGTTTATTTCCTGGTATGCGATCGATCTCTTAAAAGTTACACGATAAGAGTGTTGTTTAGAAAGGCATGTCTCTGATGAAGTTAAATAAGAGCAGAGACAGTGGACTGCTGACTTGACCAACACTACTAGAGATCGATCAGTAATGTTTGAGTATAAGGTTTGTACCAGATCAGTGTATTTCTATGATATACCATGTAATGAAAGATTGCCTTGGAAGCTCTAGGTCACCAGAGTCTAACATTGCTCTAAAGTTAAGGAATACAACTACTGTCGGGCCACAAAAGACATAACTTTGTTCTTAATCATGACAAACAGAGCAAATCGCTGGTTGACACATTCACACATCTAAAACTAGTCTAGTTGGTTTCAGGTAAAGGGTGTTGTATGCATAAAATTTGTGCAGTTACTAGATAATTAACAATTAATTGTTTGAAGATTATGTATGGTTTAAGTGTACATTTTCATCATTACATTAAATTATAAAACAATACCTTTACTACCACTTCTACTATTGGATTTGAATTGACAATTATATCTCTGAGCTGATGTGGTATGGCTACATGAACTGATTTACTTACGTACGAAGTTCTACGTTGCATCTGACTGACTGAATGAGAAAAACAAACAAACAATTCTACAAAAGTCAGTCAATTACAACGTAGAACTTCGTACGTGCATCGGTTCGGGTTGCCATACCTCATTAGCGCAGAGACGCCACTGTCAGTTCAAATCACATAGTGGCGGAGATAGTAGAAGTATTAGCAGTAATATAGAAGATTAGTGTTCGAAGATATGATTTGAGAAGTATAATTCAGTGAGATAAATTTCAAAGAAGAAAGATGGAGATGATGAGGAATTCAGAAGATTAGCAGTTGAGAAAACACAAAGAGTGGATGCACCCGTATCATTCAAAATGATTTTGAACCATGTCGTTCAAGGTTTCTAACCATCGGTGACTTTCGTCTCGCGGACCCAAACCAGATAGCCTGCATCTACCAACATGGCTCAGTCCACTTGTCAATGACTTCGTGGATTTCTGTCATGTTTTGGTTTGACGGCCCCTAGCTTTCTTCCGACCTACTCCTACACTGCAAAACATAGCTCGTCGAGGCAGTCGGTGGTTCGTGTAGACCGCTTCACTTATCTTGGGAGTCTCATCATTTGCAATGGCGCAAGTGCATCCACATTATGTGTTCTCTGAACTTCTAATCTTTTCTATTCCTCATCACGTTCGATCTCTGTGTTTGCTAATATGGTATAGAAATGTGAATCTGATGTACGTACGTACCAAGTTTTACATTGTTGCTGACAAACTGACTGAACGTTAATATTGAACAATAAACAATTCGTTACCATGGTGTCACAGGGACTACAATGTTGCATTCAAAGAGGACGGAAGAATAAAGAAAGATTGATTTTTATAGTACAATTCTGATTGACTTGTTACAGAAAAACAAATGATTACTTGTAATTTTCCGAAGCTTCACTTATCTGGAAAGTCTCATCAGTGCCGATGGCCTGGTGACTGACGAAATCTCAGCACGGATACAGAAGGCTAGATTGGCTTTTGCCAGCCTGCGTCACTTATGGCGTAGACGAGATATCCGTTTGCTGACTAAAGGACGAGTGTACTGCGCAGTAGTTCGCTCCATCTTACTTTATGGCTGTTAAGCATGGTCAATGAGAGTAGAAGATATTCGTAGATTACTGGTTTTCGATCATAGGCGTCTTCGAAGCATTGCTCGTATATCGTGGGACACCCGAGTGAGCAACGCTGTTGTTAGGAATCGGGTACTAGGTAAGAATGGCAGATCAATAGACGAAGTAATGAAACTTCATCAGTTGAGGTGGTTGGAACATGTGTTGCGTATGCCTAACCACCGACTGCCTCGACGAGCTTTGTTGTGTAGTGTATGAATAGGTTGGAAGAAAGTTAGGAGCGGCGAAACCAAAACATGGCAGAAATCCATAAAATCATTGACGAGTGGACTTAGCCGTGTCGGTAATTGTCGACTACCTGGTTGGGATCCGCGAGATGATAATAATCGATGGTTAGAGACCTTGAATGACATGGCTCAAAATCGTTCGCAATGGCGCCGGTGCATTTATTCTCTGTGTTCTCTCAAATCCTAATCTTCTGGATTCTTCAACCCCTCTAATTTTGACTGTCTGAACTTTCCTCACTGAATCATACTTCATGAATGATATCTTCTAATCCTAGCCTCTCCAATTACTCCTAATACCTTTATTATCTCTTCTACTATTGGATTTGAATTGACAATTATATCTCTTTGCTGATGTTGTATGGCAACATGAACTGATGTACTTTACTTACGTACGAAGTTCTACGTTGCATCTGACTGACTGACTGACTTTGTCTAGTGTAGAGAATACTTAAAAAGTCTACCACGAAAGAAAAAACGAAACCCAATGCAATTTATACGCCTATCATCTCAAATATTTTCGTGAATTCAGTTATATATTATATATATATATATATATATATATATATATATATATATATATATATATATATATATATATATTATATATATATATATATGTATATTATATATTATATATTACACTCATGTATTTTATCCTCTTCTCCTCTTTTTTTCACAGCCTGAACAAGAACAAAAACGTCAAGAAGAAATGAATGTCAAAATCAAAATAGGCGAACCTGTAGTTGTTTGTAATTATTGTAAAGGTGGACATTTCACTCGTACTTGCCCATATAAAAGTGATATGGAAGCAATGCAATTGTTACAAGAACAATTACGTGCTAAAACCGAACCGACAGAAGAAACAGTTAAAGATTTAGTAAGTGAAAGTTAATTTTTTTTGTTTTAAGTTATATACTACTTATATGAATATGATAGAAAAAAAAGAACACTAAACTCTTGGAGACTATTTTTTTTTCAAATTGTAAGATAGTTCACGTCACGTCACGTCACATCATCATCATCATTATTCAGTGACTTGGAATCATCTTCACAAATACTTTCGTTTTCTCAAACAACAGTAAAACTAATAATGATAAGTGTAGTACTGTACTCGTTAGTAATTGCAACTTGACAAGAATCAGCAAATTTATACTGATAAGCTATGATTGGTCGGATTCAACCATATTCAAAAGGAGATGAGTAATCTCATCGATAGTTAAATATTATCCATCTCACTAGGAATCCTCAAGACCAAGGAACACATTACGCTGAGAAATGGAGACAGACATAAGAAAAGTAAACAACAGTTGGACAGAGCTAGTGAGGAAAGCCCAGGACAGAGTAGGTTGGAGAATGCTGGTCGGCGGACTATGCTCCATTGGGGTTAACAGGCGTAAGTAAGTACTCAACAAGAATCACCGAAGTTCTACTGATAAACCATGATTGGTGAGATTCAACCATATCCAGAATAAAGATGGGTCATGTTCATTGATAGTCAAATATGACGTTTATCATAGTATCACGAAATAATTGAGATGTTCAAAACTTCAACCATTAGATATCACCGATGTAACATGTTGGTTGTAAGGGTCCAAGTTACAGTCCTTAACTAGGTCTTTATTGTGAATTACTGAAGAGTTTCATGCAAGAAAGAAATAAAAAGCTGTTCAGTGCTCTCTGGATTTAACTGGTTAATGTTGGCCAAACATATTATGTAATCCTGAAGTGAATATTCCAAAATTTTCAGTTAGGTTTTATTCATATAATGTGAGTAGAAAATATATGCTCGCACATAAAAATGATTGTTGTTAGTATAACGAAGAGGTGTTTTAAACTGTAAACCGAACGTCACTGCATTACCTTAATGTTTCATATGAATTATGAATCGAGTCAATGTTAGACCACCATTAGAAATCTGGCAGCACTGGACGGCCGTTTCATGCTAGTATAGGACTCATCAGCATTACACATCCACCACTTCTGCAGGGGGGAATCAAACTTAGGACTTTTGGTCTCGTGCACCCACTCATTGGTCACGACGCTAAGCGTTCGCACATGAGACCAAAGGTCCTGGGTTCGATTGCTGCTGTGGATTGGGGATGCGAACTGCTAAGGAGTCCCATACTTCGACAAAACAGCCGTCTGGCGCTTCCAGGTTTCTACTGGTAGTTCTACATTGGCTCGATTCATGAATCCAATGAAACTCAACAATCTTCACCACCCTATAACGAAAATATCATTAATGTTCCGTATGATGAATACAATTTTATTTAAAAACGGTTATTCTTTCTCTAGATTCTACAGTTAATTATAATCAGTATAAATCCTGGAACAAATGTATATCAAATCATGTTCTTCTAAGAGCATTAACACGAATAGATGAAATTTAAGATAAGTGATTTCTCTAGCTGACAAGATATTTCTTCTGAGTAGTAATATTGTTAGTGAATAACAGCTTAAGAAAATGTATTAAGATACAATTAACGTGTTAAAAAAACAAACAAAAAACGGTAACTTGGTAAAATATTTTGATGTTAGGAAACAGGTAGCCCAAATATTCAAGTAGGCTGCCATGTCTGATAACATCTAAAGCCGCCGAGTTTCACCGTCTCTGAGCTCCAACCAGGGAATCATGAAAGACCTGTACAGGTTTATTTTCATTCCACAATACCATTTCATACAGTGACTACCTGTCCGTTCTTTTAAATCAGTCCCAGCGTTGTCAAATAATGCACGATGGGGAGTTTATTGAATTATCGTTGCTGTACCCAAACACGCTACCAAACTTATTCAGTACTAACACAGTGTTACCACTGAATGTCAGCAATCCTTCGGAGGTAGTGGCGATGGAATACAAAGAATAGTCTAACTTCTTCAACTTGGAGAGGTCGGGTATCACAAACACAAGGAAAAACTATTCAACGACCTTTTACAGCCAGATTAACATTACGAAGGCGCCAGAACATAAGCCTCTCTTGCTTTCACTATACGTGAATCGATCTCATCACTCATGCTACCACAAGCACCTACCCATCTACCTAAATCTGTTGACTACTATTTTCTGCTCATTGTCAGGAGTGAGTGCAGGTTCAGGGCCCTGCAAGTTTAGTAGAAGTACTTTGCACTTGGAAAGTAAAAACCACATGCCATACATATGGACACTGATTATCAACTGATTAAGTGTAGATCGCATGGCTTGTGTATCATTGCACAGAAAGACAATCTCATCCGCATACTGAAATTGGAAAAGTCTTTCTCCAGATGATATATCTACATCACCGTCGCTAACAGACATCGGAGTTGATTCCAGGATATCATCGGTGCCAAATTTGAAAAGGAACGATGATATTGGGCATCCCTATCTAACCCCAATGTTTGAATGAAACAATGGAGAGGGGTGATTGTATGTCCTCACTGTGTCTAAGGTGTTTGTATGTAGGGTCGTATATTAAAAAATCATAGTGTTTTTGGCTAACAGACAACATCACATTGGGCAAGAAGTAAAAGCTTAACTTTTCAGTGTTAAAACTTTTAGTTTGAGATGGTGGAGAAAATGTTTAGCTCAGTGGTATCTATCTATTTGTCTGTCTGAAGTTTATGCTGATGATATTGTTCAGAATAACAATAGTGAAAGCTCCACAACCAAAAAAATCCAGCTCAGTAAACGAAACAACTTTTAGTTCGAAAATATTTGTAAGGTGTTCAACATTATCGTGTTTTGTGACTTATAAATTCGATTTTTTTATGAAGCGATCTGTATTGTCCATTGTTGCTTAACTGTTACCAACTTGTACTTTAAAAAACAAAAACCCACTTTCATAACCGAACTGATTAAAGATCTTTTGTTCCCCATTAGCAACCTGATCGTTCTGGACGTTATGTTCCACCATCATTACGTGGTGATGCAACGAACACTACAGGATCTAGTATGTCCACAGATAAACGTCCATTTGATGAGAATACTGTACGTGTTACTAATTTACCACCGGATACAACAGCGGATGAATTGAAATCAGTATTTAGTGCATTTGGTCATGTTGTACGTATTTATCCAGCAAAAGATAAATTAACACAACAAAATAGAGTAAGTCAATTTAGTTTATATTTTTTTTTAAAAAAAAAATATTTTTGTAATTTGCGAAGATAAATCAATGATCGGAATTTCTCTTGTGAATGTTATATATATATATATATATATATATATATATATATATATTTACCATAGAACTCAACTAGTGTGTCATTAACTCTGTTTGTATTATGCATCATTGTTTAGTAAGATAAGAATGAGAAACATAAATGGGTTATTTCATTTACATGTGCATAGATGTAGAGTTCTTTTAAAAAGCCCCCAATTATCCTGATATGACCGAGAGTGAGGATAGTCCGCACTCTCTCTCTTTCTTTCCAGATGCTCTTATATGGCCACGCATGTATAACAACTACCAAGGAAGTCCTACTCACTCACTCACTCTCGTGGCGGAGTGTTGTATACAACAAAAATCCGCCGGCACCTGGATCCTGACAGGACTAACGGCTTTATGAGCTTATTGTTGGTGACGGGCAACCATAGGACTGTATCCCTTGATGTTGCCTCACTGTCTTGTGGATTATACTTTTAGGTCAAAGGTTCGGAGAGTGGTCCTTTAAGAAAACCACCCGATGTCGGTCTGGGCGTCAAGACAGTATCCCAGATAAGAATGAGAAACGTAAATCGGTTATTTCATTTACATGTGCATAGATGTAGAGTTTTTTTTTAAAAGTCCCCAAAAGTCCTGATATGGCTTCTCTCCTTCTCTGAATGCTGTCATATGGTCACGCTTATGTAGCTACTGCCAGGGAAGTCCTACTCACTTTTATCTCGTGGTGGAGTGTTTTTTTACTAAATTGAGAGAATGAGAATCAGTTGTCTGGTGGAAGCTTAGATTGGGTTAGTGGGCATGAAGCATCCACCTATGGGAGTTGCGAAACCCTGATTCCAAACCAATAGTTCACGTCGATACCTAAATACTGACGGGACTAAAGGCGTATGAGCTTATTGTTGGTGACGAGCTACCACGGGACTACATCCCCTGACGTTGCCTCATTGTCTTGTGGATTATGAGAAGCTTTTCAAGCGTTAGCTCCGTTCTTTTCAAAGGGTCTTACCGCTGGAGACGGAAATCCGTGAGGTAAGGTGAGGTGTGACATTTTTAAGGTAGACCTTTTCTAACCCCTTTCCTTCCTTGTCAGAATGCAGCATCGCTGCAGATGATGGTTGTCCGAGAGAATCACCTTACTGCCGTCGAACTCCTCTACAGTGAGCAGTACGACTTTGCCTTCAGACCTTAAGTAGTTGCTTTTAGTCTGATCGTTCTCCAATCGACCTGCCTGTCATGGTAGAAACTACAGAAATATAAGTTGCAGCCAATACAGCTCGGTTGAGTGATCACGATGGTCAAGCCCGACCACTACGTCAAGGTAGCAGCCAAACCAAAACATGGCACAAATCCATGAAGTCATTGACAAGTGGGCTGAACCATGTTAGTAGGTGCAGACTACCTGGTTGGGCTCCGCGAGATGATAGTCACCGATGGTTAGAGACCTTGAACGAAATGGCTCAAAATCGTTTGCAACTGTGCAGGTGCATCCAATCTATGTGTTCTCTGAAATTTAATGTTCTGAATTCCTCATCACCTCCATCTTTCTCTTTTTAAATTTATTTCACTGAATTATACTTCTTGAATAATATCTTCAAATCCTAATTTTCTTCATTAATGCTAATACTTCTGCTACCTCTACCACTATGGGATTGACAATGTGGTCCGTGCGCAAATTTGATATGACAACTTGAACTTGATGTACGTGCGTGGGAAGTTGTACGTTGTTGCTGACTAATTGACTTAACATCAATATTGAACAATAAACAATTTGTTACCATGGTGGCACGAGGACTACAATGTCGTGTTCATAGAAGAGGAAGCATAAATAAAGATTGATTTTAAGCCACAACTCTGATTGACTCGTTACAGAAAAACACATGATTATTTGCAATTTTCCGAAGCTTCACTTATCTGGGAAGTCTCATCAGTGCTGATGGCCTGGTGACTGACGAAATCTCAGCATGAATACAGAAAGCTCGATTGGCTTTTGCCAACTTGCGTCACTTATGGCGCAGGCGAGATATCCGTTGGGACATGTGCTGCGTATGCCTAACCATCGACGAGCTATGTGTTGTAGTGTAGGAGTAGGTTGGAAGAAAGTTATGGGCGGCCAGACGAAAACATGGCAGCAATCCATGAAGTAATTGACAGTTGGACTTAGCCATGTCGGTAATTGTTGACTAACTGGTTGGGGTCCGCGAGATGATAATAATCGATGGTTAGGTACCCTGAATGACATGGGTCGAAACCGTTTGCAATGGCGCCGATGCATTTATTCTTTGTGTTCTCTCAAATCTTAAACTTTCTAATTCCTCATCACTTTGTCTTTATCTTTTCAAGTCTTATTTCAATAGATTCTACTTCTTGAATAATATCTTATAATCTTAACCTCTCTGACTACTGCTAATACCTTTACTACCTCTTATACTGTTGGGTTTGAATTGACAATTACATCTCTGTGCTAAAGTGGTATGGGAACATGAACTGAGGTACGTACGTACGAAGTTCTACGTTGCTATTGATTGATTGATTGGTTGATTAGCGATTTTACAAGCGAATAAAATGTTTTCTTTTCTCAATTATTTGTTTAAATTTGTTTGTTTTGTTTTTCTTACAGGGATTCGCATTTATATCATTTCGAAGTCCAGAAGAAGCAAAAAGTGCAATTTATGGTGTCAATGGTCTTAGACATAATCATGTTGTTTTAAAAGTGGATTGGGCAAAGTAAGTTCAATCATTGCTAGGTATATAATTTGAAATGTTAACAGACTATATTTTCCTTCCTAATGGTCATTTGTTTCCCCCCACTTCATTTTTTGCAATGATAGTATCAGATGAATAATTTCAGTAATGCCTGTATCTCTGTCGAGTCAGTTGGCTTCATTATTTCCAAAAAAGATAATACAGTTCAACAAGTGGACTGAGTCATATTGGTAGATGTAGGCTACCTGGTTGGGGTCCGCCGGACAACAGTCACCGATGGTTAGATACCTTGAATGACATGGCTCAAAATCGTTTGCAATGGCGCAAGTGCATCCACTCTTTGTGTTTTCCCAAATTCTAATCTTCTGGATTGGTCAATACCTCTACCTTTGTCTTTCTAAACTTATCTTACCGAATTATACTTCTTCAATAATATCTTGGAACCCTAAACTTCTCCATTACCAGTAGTACTTCTACTATCTCTCTACCACTATGAGAATTGAATTGACAGTGGCGTCTCTGTGCTAATGTGGTATGGCACTTTGAACTGATGTACTTACATACGAAGTTCTAAGTTGCAGCTGACTGATTGACTGTTGTTTATGAACTATGCTTCTTCTTTACTTCAAAAATGTATATCCACCTAGCTCATGACGTTTAGCATCGCATCATAAAATAGTAGTTTAAGCTTTCGTGGTGGTAAACTAAACACATTAAAAAAATGGTTCAAAAGACAAGATGTTGCAAAAGATTGTCATAAAATTAATCAGTGTTTACAAGAGAATAAATACAATCGCTTCAGTGATTTTTTAAGCTGTGTCGTGTAATTCCTCTCTATCACTGGATTGGGATTGTTATGACGTCTGCAATTATGGGAACGGCTTAGGTCAGTCAGTTGGTCAATAACCCTTAGCGTTTTTTCAGTCTACTGTTATTCCTCTAGACAACACTAAGGATTTTGTTAGGTAGTATAGTCAACTGTTTTCGTTTCAGATACCACGTATATGTCCGTAACTGATATCGTCATCGTGGTAGAGACGCAATATATCAACCAATCAGAAAAATCATAGGCAACGCTGTTATTAGGAATCGGGTGCTAGGTAAGAATGGCAGATCAATGGACGCAGTAGTGACACTTCATCAGTTGAGGTGGTTGGGACATGTGTTGCGTATGACTAACCACCGAATGCGTCGTCGAGCTTTGTTTTGTAGTGTATGAACAGGTTGGAAGAAAGTTAGGGGCGGCCAAACCAAAACATGGCAGAAATCCATGAAGCCATTCACGAGTGGACTGAGTCATGTTGGTAGTTGTCGACTACCTGGTTGGGGGTCCGCGAGATGATAATAATCGATGGTTATAGACCTTGAATGACATGGCTCAAAATTGTTTGCAATGGCGCAGGTGCATCCACTCTTTGTGTGCTTTTTAATTCTAACCTTCTGAATTCCTCATCATTTCTATCTTTCTCTTTCTTACTTTATCTCACTTTATTATACTTTTCAAATCATATCTTCGCTCCCTAATCTTCTCCATTGCTGCTAATACTTCTACTATCGCTATCACTCTTGGATTTGAACTGGCAGTTACGTCTCTGTGCTGATTGGGGCATGGCAACCTGAACTTTTGTACTTACGTACGAAGTTCTGCATTGTATCTGTCTTGTGTTTAGTATTTCCCCAATTTAGTGTAGTATGATAATTCCATTTGGTCTCATGTTTTGTTACGGCGGATATAAGGGCGGATGTCACTTCCCGGCTGCCCACACCGTGGGTGCTTCTTGAAGGACCTGAAATGGGAATTGGATTAGGGTTGGTCAGAGCGACCTGGGAAAGTGACTACAGCGCCCAAGCGGCAACTGCTTGGGACTGGTCATGTACGGCCTTTTTATAAGATCTTAACCTGTTAGTTCAGTTCTTTGAAAGACCTTATCGCTGGAGATGTTAATCTGTGAGGTGTGACATTTTGATGGTCGACCTTATCTAAACCCCTCCTTCCTTGTGAGAAGGCAACATTGCTGCAGATGCTCATTGTCCGAGGCAAACACCTTACTGTTGCTGTCACACCTCTCTAAAGTGAACAGTACGACTTCGCACTCAAACCTTCAGTTGCTGCTTTTAGTCTTACCGCTCTCCAGTCGACTTGCCTGGCATGGTAGAACCTAAATGAACATGTGTTGTAGCTAACATAGCTAGGTTGAGTGACCATAATAGGCAAGTCTTACCTCCACGACAAGGTAGCAGCTATGACCGGGCAATTCAATTAGTATACAATAATATAATAGAATCCTAACAGATTTAATTTGTTAACTGTACGTATTATCCACTCTATGACACCACAATTTTCATGATACCAATCAAAAATGTTTATTCCCATGATAGCTTATTCTTCATGTAGGAATAGTTCTTCCACATTTCCTAAAAGGTATAATATTTATTTCGTCACCCACGATGTTTATAATTGTTGTGACTGTTTTCTTCTAAACTAACAGTTGAAATACCATGAATTTTTCTTCTGTTACGTTTCATCAGCAGCAATGTTCACTGAAGTGTGTCTAAAATAGTGTTGTTTGATAATGAAAATTTTCACCTTAATCTCATTATTGTATCAATAAAAGTTCAATATTTTCTTGTTTTAAACAATGTCAATTCAGTAATATATGTCTACTTCTAGTCCATATTATCATTGCTATCAATCTACTGTTGTTATTATTATTATTTCAGACCTTCAAATAATTAAAGCTTTCAACTAGTAGTAGTAATTCAGTTCAGTCAGTAAGTTGTTGTGACTGATCAACTGATTTCAGCTATACCTCAATATCCAGCAGTGCTATCCATCATCATCTATCCATACATACCATGAATCTATGTGGATTGTGTTATTAATTTGAAGTAAAAAAGAAAATCTTATTTGTTTGTTTGTCCAATGGATAATTTTTGGTATTATATTAAAACAAAAATGCGTTCAATAATAAATTCTTGTGTTTTTTTTTGTTGTTGTTGTTGACTAACATTGGTGTTCAAAGATCAATTAACTATGATTAGGAGTAGTGGTCTCATTCTATCTTTTTTCTCTTTAATTGTACTTTTTATTCGATAAGAATGTCAAAATGTTAACTTTGTAACGATTAAATCACAATTTTAATTCAGTCTTATACATGAAAGATTTGATTTATATTACAAGGGGGGCATACATTTTCTTCTATGGTGAGGTTGAATATCGATTCATCCTACTCAAAATGACTATGTGTATCTATTCATCCCGTGTTGCGTTACATAACTGGGTGTCAATCATGTTGAATATTCTTCGAGTATAGTGTGAAAAAGTTGTCAGATGTACAAAATAAGGCGGCTATCTTATTTAATTCACAATGTGTCAACATTATAAAAGTGTGCATATCCCATAGTGAGCAACGCTGTTATTAGGAAACGAGTGCTTGGTAAGAATGGCAGATCAATAGATGAAGTAATGAAACTTCATCAGTTGAGGTGGTTGGGACATGTGTTGCGTATGCCTAACCACCGACTGGTATAGGAGTAGGTTGGAAGAAAGCTAGGAGCGGCCAAAAAAAACATGGCACAAATCCATGAAGTCATTGACAAGTGGACTGAGCCATGTCGGTAGTTGTCGACTACCTGGTTGGGATCTGCGAGATTATAATAATCGATGGTTAGAGACCTTGAATGACAGCATGGCTCAAAATCGTTCGCAATGGCGCTGGTGCATTTATTCTTTGTGTTCTCTCAAATCCTAATCTTCTGGATTCTTCAACACCTCTAGTTTTGACTTTCTAAACTTTTCTTACTGAATCGTATTTCTTGAATAATATCATCTATCCTAACCTCTCCGATTACTTCTAATACCTTTACTACCTCTTCTACTATTTGGATTTGAATTGACAATTACATCACTGTGGTAATGTGGTATGGCAACGTGAACTGATGTACTTACGTACGAAGTTCTACGTTGCATCTAACAGACTGACTGTGTCCCAAGTAAACGTATTCATCACTACGAGTTCACTTTCTGATTTATAAACCGTCGTCAGACGCCATTTAGTAACGATTGTCTAGACGAGCTAATCACGAAAGAGTTGGTATACTGTCCTGACGCCCAACTCTCCTAGGTGGATGCTTCGTGCCCACCAACCTGTTTTAAGCCTCGGCTAGACACTTGGTTTTTGTCTTCTTAATTTTGTAGACAATACTCTGCCACCAGAAGAGTGTGTAATACTTCCCTGGCAGTTGCTATAAATGCGTGGCGATATCAGGGAGAGTGGGCTGTCCCCACTCTCGACCATACCAAGGTATCACTTTCCGATAAACGGCACAAAAAAACCATCCCGCCGTCATATACAAGCTAGAACACATTTTTGAATAAGAGATATATTATTTGAAGTATTTTTGTACATAGATAAGTCTACAATCAGTTACAGGCTTCTCAGTATATGTTTTGTTGTCATTAAGAAAACTTCTCTGCTAGTTCTTTATCCAATTGCTTCTTAAAAACAAAATATGACATCCGGGTTTTCTGGTTACGTTTGAACTTCATATGATGACATATTAGACTGGGTAACATTATGTTAGGTAGGTAACGATTTACTTAGTAGATGTAGATATAAATATTATCGATCCTAAACCAATCTGCACACCACGACGAAGGTTACCTAATAATGTAATGAAAATGTAAAAAAGATTCTTCATTTTATACTTGTTCGTAGAAAATCGATAGCTCCAATAGAGAACCCACCAAGAACACCCCATAATAAGACAGGTTTTCGGCATTCAGGATTCATAATACATTGGGGTTTGTTAGTTGGTTTATGTAGCAAGAGTAGTATTTCTGAAAAATTGGTAAAAAAAAGAAGCACATGCTGCTTATACTAGAAATTAATTTTTAAAAATTTATACCGCAGTTTATATTTTTGTAAAACGGAAGTGGATAATTAATTTAATAAAACGACTTTGGAGGGTTCGAACGGTTGCAATTTTACTAGAAAATTGAAATTTAGGCTTAGGAATTTTAATGTCGTGGAAATAACATGAATAGAAGGATATAGAACAGAAAGGACGCACAGTTTACTGGACATTAGTCTACAAGCCAGAGTTAGCATCTCTCAATTATTAGGTACCAACGGTCCAGTCAACAACAGAATTGTGAAAGCGCTCCCGCAGAGCAGCACTTTCACATACTTTAGCTATCGTCCATAACTCATATCAAAGAGGCTTTGAACTGTGGTGCGACATGAATCACGGAAGGGAACTTGGGTACTAAACTGGTGTGCCAGAAACTGTAGTATCTAAGGATGGATACACCTTTTGGTCCGGACATGGTTTAGTCAACCATACTGAGATTTGATTAAAGCATGAACGGTGACCAACTATTAGTTATTCTTTCATGTCAGAGCCGTACTTAGTCAATTGTGTCTTAAGAGTTACATGACTATAACATTGGTATTTTATTTCTAAATAAATATGTTCTTAGCTACATATTAACATTATCGAACGTATAAATACTACTTCCTACAGTCCCTCCATACTTAATGTTCTTGATTAATCTTCACTGATAAGAACTTTTCCGATATTCCGATATTAAGTATGTTCACTGGTTTTTAATGATTAATATTGTTTAGGTTGTCAACAGATGTCGAAAAAGTGCGAAATAAACTGAATTGACGCTATCCTAATGTGTTAATTGTCCTCGTTTTGAAAAAAATATATTAGTGAGGAAAATCACACTAAGGAGAGGCCTCAATTTCGATAACCTCTTAGTTTACTCAGTGAACCATAGCATCGTTTTAAAAAGTAAAAGCCTGGAACATATAACCGCTTTTGATAAGCTCTATCATATGTTTATTGTCAACAAGTCCAGGCTTAGAGGTACTCGTTCAACACAAATAAAATTGTTTAGGTTATGCCTAAATTAAAGCTATTTAAGGTCAGTGTCACTCACGTTTAGGCCATAGAATTTCGTAGGGGGGGGTCTGTTACTAGCTCTTTTTAAATTTAAAGACGACGTTTCTCAACAGGTATCCTCTAAGCCACATCTTATTTAGTTCAGTTTTAAAAGGTTTGCAGCTTGTATGACAGCAATCACTTCAAAAGGACCTTACTCGGCACAAAATTTAAAGAGAAACTTTTGGACCATCGACACTAACATGACAGAGACGTGGGAAAAACGAAATTATCGTTAGGGTGGAATATTTTGAGACACAAACGATACTGTCATTAAGGTTAAGCAAGCCAGAAGTTGAAGGAATTTTAAGATCGTTAAAATAACAGTCTTAGAGGTTCACGTTCAACATGAAGACTTTTTGGGTGCTACGGAAGCATGGAATACAGCGCCCGTGAGGTATCTGGTAAAAAATAAAGGATGAACTGATAAATCGGCGGGCGCATATGATGCAATGAATAATAAAGGTAATCAGTAAGTGTTAGCAACACCCAAGTGTGCTATTAGGACAATTTGGCAACTAAAACTACTAGGCAGAAAAATAAGGGTTACGTCCAAACTCGTACAGGGCGCGTTAGTCTACCTTGATTTACTGTTCCAATGTCCGATATCCTCTTCGCTAGCTAATACAAATCAACTGATCTCTTTGCGCTCGGTTCTTGTTCTTTCGGTGCGGTTCCAGGTATCGGGTAATGTCCAATACATGGTTGTTTAGCCACTCGATTGCACTAATACATTCGGAAGTCATTTAAGATTTTGTATTTCTCGTCATTTATGTGAGTGCGTTTGTCTCACAGCAGCAGGGTTTCTGGATGTCATTTTCTATCAAATTTCCATAGAGGAAATCAGTTAGTTGCAATATGGAGAATTATAAAATGACTATTCTAATGCCAATAAGAAGAGGAAGATTTCAGAACTATGAAAATTCTTGAATAAGTTGGTTGATTGGTTGTAAAGATTGTGCCAGAGAACAGGAGTATAGGCGAAGAAGAGAGGTAATAAGCGAGATAGAGTGAGTTAGCTACCTAAGAAAACGACAGTATTAGCAACCAGCAAGTTTCGAGACTTGCATCAGTCACAGTCGGTGCAAGACGGAGATGATAATTATTGAATGAGAACGTGTTTGTCAAGTCTCTTCTTGAAGCTGTTCATTGAGGCGATCATGGTCACCTCAGTCACAAGTAGAAGATGCTTTTACCTTACGGGCTTCTTTATCTAGTAGCAAAAGATCAGCGATGCCTTCGTGTAGGAACCTAGGTATGATCAACGCATAAAAGGGAATCGTTAGTAAAAAATAATAAAACGTTGCCATGAGTCCGAAGGAATATTTCGGGTTTATTCCTAAAGGGCTCCAGGAAAGTCGCTTGTACCATCTCGTCAATCAGTCATGAAATTCGACTACTCGTAGAGAGCAGGTTTGCCCTCACCCCATTTTACAACTTCGAGCACCGAGTTCCGGGGACTGAGATTCAGTTTAAGTAATTATTTCGAGAGATCTGTAGTAAAACTGTTTTTATGAATAGAACACGACTGGTGCAACAGAAACACTAATTATTATAAGTCATTGTACCAGTGATTGTTTTAATGAACCTCCTTGTTTATTACTGCTTCCGTATGTACAAGCTTTCTGTTTGTGTTACTGCCATTTTGCCTCAACCGTCTCGGTAATTTCGCGCCTCTTTCTGGCACGATTTTGGTATTCTTTCGATACCACGTAATCTCCAGCAAATATATTCTTTACTATTGAATAATTCTTCTCTGTGATTGGCTCAGAATCATAGTCATTTTCGATTCGACGCACAACTAAAGATCCCTAAGACTTTTTATAATGCTAGTAGTCATTAGAAGAATCTCGAAGATGCCTGTATTCTAACAGGTACAGATTCTGTGACTCGACGTTCTGTCCAGTCGGTTTGAACTTCTGTCCTCGAATTGATTTCGTGACTCATTTTAGGATAATTTCCATTTTATACTTATCTGCTGGAATGATGGAGAAATATATATTTTCATGCTCTTAATAGGGACGATGAAAGCTATTAGTTAGTTGACAGGACGTTTTATTACTAAAAAGACCAAAAGTGAACTTTAAAGTTACTAGTGCACGGTTCGCCCGAAAGGCCTCTTCGCTTCAGTTAACGAAAGACGTTTGCTTATAGGGTATCACGGCTTCTAGATGTTTTTCAACTTCGGACATACCCAAGCTGGATACAGAGTCTCAGATGGACGGCTTCAGACATAAGTCCGATGTCATTTGCCTAACCATGAAGTTGTGTCAGATCATTCTGAAGAGCCAACATATCGTCTTGGCAACAAACTTCTCTTCAAAGTTTAACATTGTTGGACAATATATGTTGAGGAACGACATTTGTATAAATCAAGAAAAGAAGTGGTCTTATTTCTGAGCCCTGAGGGACTCCATTAGAACATTCTGCAGCCTGAGAGAAGTTCAGGCTGTACGTTCCTTAAGAAACGGATCGTGTAGACATGAATTCAAGCAGTCTATTATGAGTGCTTTACATTTAACAGTTTTGTGGTTGTTGATGAGACAAGTGTGATTAGTCCTACCGAAAACTTTTGGGAAGTCAAGACATTGCATATCAACCTTAACAATCAGTCATGGTCGTCCACCAGCCCATCGCAACCAGTTGGTTGGTTATATAGGAGTGCCTAGTTCTAAACTTATGACGCTGTAGGGAAAAGAAATTTACGCATAATAAATAGTTGTATCGGCTTCCTATACAAACAGGTCTATAACTTTTGAGGGTACTGAAAGGAGTGCTACCGGCTAGTATATTGAAGGTTTATTAAGTCTCCCTTGAAAACAGGACTGTGCTTTCACTTAAATAAGTGGTATCGCTAAGACTGAAGGCACTTCTTCCACTGTCACAGCTGGCTAGGGTACGTGAATTACATTTAACTGATTTTTACTATCCTTCTCCGCAGCCCAATCTTCTCCTGAAATAAGACGTTTGTCAAGCGTGAAAAATATTTCCAAATAACTTTTTGCCATCGTAAGTAGAAAACATTACCCAAATTTTTTGATAGAGTTTCAGCTTTCGCAGCACCGTTGCATGTCAATACCAGCAGACTGTTTTTACCAGATGTTATGAGATCCCATAACTTCAATGAGTTCAACTCTTAGTGCACAAAAACAACCTTTTAAGATTGTTTTCAGAATCTCTTACCAGTTTTTTTCATGTGCTAGTCCAGCCCTACTTATTATTGGTTTGCCTGTGCAGTTCAGAGTCTGAAGAGGTAAAAATATTCCATTCCATTTCTTTAAGTCTGAGACGCTTTTTGACCTGTTTAGTAGTCCGTAATGAGCAACTACTCGATTTACGACCTTCGAAAGTTGGTTCACAGCTAATGACTTCGCAGGTCTCCCTATCATGAGATTCCCAACCAAAGGAATCGATGGTTACATTTGTTATCCTTACACATGAGGATTGCACCTCCTTCCTCACATGCACTTTTTCACTTCTTGGGTTACAGAAGCCTGATAATTCTGGAGTGACATCATTGTCATAGACTAGCCAAGTTTCTTTCACAGCTGTGATGAATGATTCCGATCCGCTAACTAACCTCCATATTTCACGAAATTTATCGCCCAGACTACTGGTACTAGTAAGTAAGACTCCTAGAGCGGATGGCCTATAAATTTATATATTGGTAGAATTCCATTCTAAGACCTGGGTACTCAAAAGTCCATCAAAAGAAGAATACTTTGGAATCCTCCTTCAACAGCATATATTTTGGGACCCGATATCACAATTGTTACGCTGTATACTTTCCTTCACAGGAAGGGGACAACTAAGATATCAATATTTATAAGTGAAGAAATCTACAGCAAGCTAATTTAAGGGTGAAAATATCGGCAAAATACTCATGATACTAAGAAAGTGGGTATCAACTCAAAACACATTACTGCCAAACTGCTTTGATTAAACTCCAACGATTAACCGAAATAATTCAAGTTGAAGTTGATCAAGGATCCTTTGATGTGAGAAATACGTGAAAGCTAAGCTAACTGACGACAAACATAAAACTCACTGTTCCTGACGAGTCAGTGGCCAGAAACGTCATTGAACGACTGGCACCAAAGTTGGACTACCTTTCGGTAATTAATATAAACTGTGGGCGAAAGCGTGAACTTGAACTTTTCCGCTGGCCTACGGCACTCCTAGAAACCGCACGATTCCAGACGACCATCTTGCACTCACAGTCTAGCAGTTTGATGAAACAGCCTCACCGATAGTTGAAAGCTTCGTTTTCAGCTGAAACTGCATCACAGTGAGCTGTATCTATTCTGCCGGTGCCACTCAAAATCCATAATACGGCGAAATCCACGTACAATGCACCGCAGAAGAACGTTTTTTTCATCTGATTCCTTTTCATTTCATTTTTCCATACTGTACGGCTATTCAGTTGCATTTTCAACCGTTGTTAGATCCATAACAAGGAAATCAAGAATCCGATTTCCTCGAAAGATTCTTGTCGGGTTGGAGACAAATTTATCGACCAGCTTGACTCTCCTTAGGGCATTTATGCGCTGATTCCTTGTTTGAACTGTGTGTATTTGTTGTCGATGCGGAATCGTGTAAACTTCACCCGATGGTATCGTCTTATATTTGGCAGTGAGGGTTTGAATTGAAATTACCTTATGTTCCCTTTAAGTAATTTGGAATTCGCAAGACAATTGTATGTAGTACGCGCAATAATGTAAAGCAAATTTTGTAAGTGTCAATATCGATTTTGAAAAATAAATTCATTCCATTAAATATAGTGCTCAAAATGTCTTAGAGACGACCCAGTTATTGCGGTTGAATAGTGTTTGTCAAAATGTCTGTAGTAGCACAAAGAATGAACTTCCTTTCTTATAGGATAAGCGACATGTGGTGGCTATTCGTTATAATCAGCCCTTTAGTAATTAGTGAAAGTTATCTTTAGCTACAGATTTTTAAAATGCTATTGACGAAGCTAGTGTGTTGGAAATAATGTTTGTTTGGCGTCTGTTTTTTACAATTTCCCTCTTATCCCAATTGAAGCAGGGTAAAAATTTCAGTGATCAGAAATCTTTGTTGAATTATTATTGTCAGAGATAAGTGTCTCGTAATTACTGGAAAGATACTTTTAATATTTATGAAATCGTTGGTTCATGAGTTGAATAATAATTTTTAGAAGTTTAATCTGATGTTAAAGACCAGTTATTAGTATTTCAATTGTATGGCATATTCAATTCACTCGTCTGTTTTAAATAACTCATTGAATAACGTATGATTATTCACTACACATCGATATGGAGTGAACTAGTAAGAAATAACTCATAGCGCTTGATCTGCTGACATTTTGCTTTCGAAATGATCAAAATGACATGTTTTTCTTTCAAATTTTATTTCAAGAAGTAATTAAAAGTATTACTAAATACTCACGAAGTAGCTGTCAAATTTCTAATTGGTATTGGACATTGAATTTTAATACAGTAAGCTTTTTTCTAAATTTATATGGAATCCAAAATAAATTATCAAATGGCTCAAGATTATACTTTCATTTAACTGAGTATGTAAAATTGGTAGTTATCCCGTCGTTTTTACGAAATAAGTTCAGCTCAAATTAGTACAAAACTGATTTGGTTCAGGAGATCATCAAAATTTAACCTAAATGATTATTGAAAATAATTCTGAAAGCTAGAATCATCATTTAATCATCACTGAAGAGGATTTTATCTATAATTTAAATAAAACGGATGTTTGAAAAATCTGCAGTTAGAGAGCTGAATAACTTTCAAGCATTGATTGAATGCATCTTTTACTTTGAATAAGTGGTAACATCTCAAACAAACTGCGGGGAAATGAATCATGCTGGGATTGAATGCTTTTTGTATTTAATGCAGATATGTTAAACGTATTTAGTTAAATTCTCATTTTGGAACACAATATGGCTGTCAAACTCAATAATTCAATTCTATTGTTTAACTTGTGCTCAGTTGTGTGATCAACATGAATGCCTTAAATGTGGACAATGGCTTTCGTGACTTTGCATCTTTCCACCCCATACTATTGAACTGTCTTGATATTTGTGTTGGTTGACAGATAGTCGTCGCTTTGATTTCCAGATATTCTTCAATTGTTTGAAACGCAGTACTTGTTTTGCCAATCCGCGCTTTCACATGTTTATCCGATCCAATAACATGAAACACATGAACGTATATATTTAGTAGTGTGTGTGTGTGTGTTTGATTATCATCATTTTACTCTACAGAAAAACAAAATCAAACCACATCACATAACTTAGTTGACCTGTTCAATAATCCTATAAGTTAATTTAGCAGCTAACATTGATTTATATACTACATCTCATTTATCAATCAATATGATGCAAATTTACAAGAACAATGCAATTTCATCAAAAAAATTAGTTACTCCCATTTTTTTTGCAATTAATCAATAAACTATACATTTATCTATATTTTGTAAAATATCTACCATTAAAAATTGAAGTAGAAATAAACTTTTCACCAATATTTTTTGGATAAATGCATTGTAAATCAATTAGAAAGATAATATTAACTTAAATTGTTGTAGTTTTAACAGGATTTAATTAATGAGCATAATTCCTACATTTAAAAAACTATTTAACTGAGTATTCTGTTTCACAAAATTTCAAATGTTTGCTTAACTCCAAGCAATTAGATTGAAATATTATTAGTAAACTGCAATGTTCAATATGTAGGTCATCAATGAAAGTGATTTATTTGTAGCTCAGGTGGATGATTGTGGTGGTGGTGGTGTTTGGTTCTCTGAGCTGGAGAACATCTACAATCAGATCAACAACGTCTTCGATGACATTAAATTCACGATGGAAAAGGAATCAAACAACAGCCTATCATTCCTGGATGTACTAATTAATCACCAGAACTAACGCAGGAAAACTGGAAACTCAAGTATTTCGGAAACCAAACCACACAGACGTGATTCTTAACTACGATAGCAACAACCCTAGAACCCGCAAAATCAACCGCATACAACGTTTGTTCAAGAGAGCGAAGACACACTGTAGCACATACGAAGCACTCAAAAATGAGGGAAAACACCAGGTGACTATCTTCCAAAAGAACGGCTATCCACGCAACTTCATTAAAAAAACATCAACCAAAACCATCATCAGAAGCGAAATCAAGCACAAGAACCACTAAACGGATCATCCTACCATACATAAAAGACATATCGGAGCATTCAGCACGACTGTTGAAACCATTTGGAATAGGTGTGGCACACAAACCAACAAAATCACTTCAATCAATCCTATGTAGACACCAAAGGACAAAATGACAAAGGAAGCAAAACCAAATATCATCTACAAAATAAACAACTGCTCAGATTGTGAAAAAAACTACACGGGACAAATTGGAAGGCCTCTTCAGCTCCGTTTACGTGAACACCAATTAGCAGTCAAAAGCCACGATAACACTTCGCTTATATCAATACACACCGACAATTATGGACACACATTTGATTGGAACAATGTGGAAATACTTGGTAGGGGGAGGACAAAGAACACTAGAGAATTTTTAGAAGTTTGGCACTCAGGTTAATCAGAAATCAACAAACACATCGACATTGACCAAATTTATCAACCAATCAGGAAAATCATAGGTGACATAGGATCAAGAAACAGATCAAAACAAAGGTACAAACAAAAACAGGTTTAAGGTCAACAGCAACCAGTCAAGATCGAGGTTAGCAGAACTAGCTACCAGTTAAACGTGGAGAAATTCGAATGCTTCACTTCTATATGAAGTTTGTGCTGATGATGTTGTTCAGAAGAACAATGAAAGCTCCACAACCAAAACATCTAGCTCAGAGAACCAAACACCACCACCACAACTAACTTGACGAGTTGTAGTGTAACAGGATTTAAAAAACTACTTAACTGAGTATTTTGTTTCGAAAAATTTCAAATGTTTGATTAACTCCAAGTAATTAGATTGAAATATTAGTAAACTGCAATGTTCAATATGTAGGTCATCAATGAAAGTGACTTATTTGAATGGTCAGAGTGTACTTGATTTGGACAGGAATGGAGAGTTATCTAACCAAAAATGTGGACAACACATTTTTGTAGGCTCCATATACTGACTGAGGCTACTGTTAACGAACAAAAAGATTAGACAAGAAACAGGCAATCACCAATATCTCATGAATCAATCTATGATGTACAACTGACTAATCCAAATTACACATTTGAAATCATCAACCAATCATTGTTAGACCACCATTGGAAACCTGGAAGCACTGAAATACGGCCGTTTCGTCCTGGTATGGGACTCATCAGCAGTGCGCATCCACGACTCCTGCACCCCGAAGGATTCGAACCCAGGACCCTCGGTATTGTAGGTGAACGCCTAACCATCAGACCACTGAGCCGGTATCTAACAGTGTTAATGTCTAGCTTGATCAATTCACGGATTGGCGCAACCTCATACACAGTCTTCGGCAGTTACTGTCTACACCCGAACAGGTTGAACTTCACTGGTCACGTCTTCCCACTAGAACTCGGAGAAGATTCCTCACGAAGCTAGTCACTAGTGAGCACAGGTAATTTGCCTTACGGGGTTGTGAAGAATGTTAAGTTACACATTTTTGAAACCATGAATCGATCAATGAGGAGTCCCATAATAGGACGAAACGGCCGTCCAGTGCTTCCAAGTTTCTAATGGTGGTCTAACAATGGTTGATTGATGATTTCAAATGTGTAAAAACGCAAACATCCAAAACTGTGCCCCAAAATAATCCAAATTACTCATGTTTGACTACGTACGATAGTCTGTTATAGTGATCTTGAAGTATTAAAGATGCCCCAGTGTAAAAATTAAAACTCCGGCTGAAGCCCCTCTAAGGCTAATGCTGGTCCCAAGCCTGGATAAAGTAGGAGGAGGATTGGGGCATGGGGGTCGGCAACCACGTCCCACAATAAAATTAACTCGCTAAAAAACAACGCTACCCCGAAAACATAATTCAAAAATTAAAACAATACATATATTTCTCTCAGTTAGATTGTCATACGACTTTACGCTATTTTTGCATGACCAACGTTTAACACTGAAATGGTTCAGCCTGATGGACGATTTACTTGAGGATTAGTATCGTCCTAATGAACCTATGAGTTTAAATTACTCTGCAAAGTATAATAAAGTTTATTAGGAAGCATTAGATATGAGAGTATTATTGGGTGGATCATGTAATGCGTAACACGATATGCGGATACTGCATAAACGGCTTGTCCCAGTTCCTGGACAAACTAATTCAAGTCTCATTCTCCACGAGTTACTTACTTATTCACACGTATGTTGGTTGACCTTGTCAGTTATTCGCTTACGACCTTGGTTGTTTTTATTTGTGTTTGTGTGAATGCATTGCCTAATTCGCTCAGTACATGTCTGATTTATTTTTGCATTACGGGGTTGTGAAAATCGTTAAGTTACTCATTTTTGAAACCATGAATCGATCAATGTTAGACCACCATTAGAAACCTGGAAGCACTGGATGGCCGTTTCATCCTGGTATGGGACTCCTCAGCAGTGCGCATCCACGACTCCTGCATCCCGAAGGATTCGAACCCAGGACCCTCGGTATTGTAGGCGAACGCCTAACCATCGGAGCACTGAGCCGGTATCTAATGGTGTTAATGTCTAACTTGATCAATTCACGGATTGGCGCAACCTCATACACAGTCTTCGGCAGTTACTGTCTACACCCGAACAGGTTGCACTTCACTGGTCACGTCTTCCCACTAGAACTCGGAGAAGATTCCTCACTAAGCTAGTCACTAGTGAGCACAGGTAATTTGCATTACGGGGTTGTGAAGAATGTTAAGTTACACATTTTTGAAACCATGAATCGATCAATGAGGAGTCGCATACCAGGACGAAACGGCCGTCCAGTGCTTCCAAGTTTCTAATGGTGGTCTAACATTGACCGATTAATGGTTTCAAAAATGATTTATTTTTGTTTAACCATGAATGTACTCAATCATTATGCTTCATCTAGTAGAATCGTCCAGCTCGACTTAAGCGCTTTGCTTTTTTACGCTACTGGTTTAAATGTCTGTCTGCTTACATGAATGAATTAATGAGACCGTTGATAAGCTCATCAGCTGGTATGCTTGAAACTATTACGAGTTCACATCACTCAGTAAACGAGAGCGAAGACAAATGATCTAGTGACACGATAGGCTATTCTGATAATATTATCCCCGAAGTCTTGATAAGACATAGAAAGTGCATTCTACAAGCACTCAGAAAATATGAAGTTCACAAGCACAAAAATCGAATTTATTTATACATGATAAAAACGCGTCGTTGGGAGAGCCAAAAAAATAGAGTACTAAAATAATACATCAACCAATAAGAGTGAAGGATTTTCCAAGTGGGAAATGTAATCTCTAGGACAATTGATCTGCCCATGCGCTAAAACAAAAAAAATCCAAGATTAGGACCTTTATCAAGTGAGTTATGGCGATCTAACGTCCCCAACTACTGTATTTAGGCCTTTGATTATCACTGTTGCATGAACCGAGATTTGGCTGAGAATAATCTGCGGATAAAATGACAGACTGACAGATATAACGCAGAACTTCGTACGTAAGTACATCAGTTCAGGTTGCCATACCCCATCAGCACAGAGACGCAACTGTCAGTTCAAATACAAGAGTGATAGCAATAATAGAAATATTAGCAGTAATGGAGAAGATTAGGGAGCGAAGATATGACTCGAAAAGTATAATTCAGTAAGATAAATTAAGAAGGAGTAAGGTAGGGATTATAAGGAATTCAGAAGCTTAGAATTTCACAGAACACAAAGAGTGGATGCACCTGCGCCATTGCAAACGATTCTGAGCCATGTCATTCAAGGTCTCTAACCATCGGTGATTATCATCTCGCGGATTCCAACCAGGTAGTCTACATCAACCAACATGACTCAGTCTACTTGTCAGTGACTTCATGGATTTCTGCCATGTTTTGATTTGGCCGGCCCTAGCTTTCTTCCAATCTACTCCTACACTGCAAAACATAGCTCGTCGAGGCAGTCGGCGGTTAAGCATACGCAACAAATGTCCCAACCACCTCAAATGATGAAGTTTCAATTCTTCATCTATTGATTCGCCATCCCTACCTAAAACTCGTTTCCTAACGACAGCATTGCTTATACGGTTGTCCCGTGATACACGAGCAATGCTTCGGAGACATCGATGATCGAATAGTAGTAACCTACGGAAGTCCTTTACTCTTAACGGCCAAGTCTGGCATCGGTACAGTAGGAAGGAGCGAACTGCTGCACAGTACACTCGTCCTTTGGTTAGCAAACGGATATCTCGCCTGCGCCATAAGTGGCGCAGGTTGGCAAAAGCCAATCGAGACTTTCGTATCACAGTTGAGATTTCGTCAGTCACCAGGTCATCAGCACTGACGAGACTCCCAAGATAGGTGAAGAAAGATTTAATCACCTTTTATGATCAGAAAGTTGTTTGTTCACTGATTCATGTATAATACGTAGAATGATGGCATAAGGTAAACAGTTCCCAGAAATTACAGATATAGAACCGAAGTTTTCGTATGTAACTGACAAGTAATGTGTTGTATGATGTAAGTTATAAAATATTTGCAACAAGATGGTTAATAAAGAGTTACAGAAGGGCAGCTAACCAAGTTATAATGGAGTGTATGTTTGCGATCAGTACAACAGAATCTGGACACTCTGGACTTCGCAGATGATCTAGACATTCTGCTACATACACAACAAAAAATGCAATAGAAGACAGCCAGTATAGTGGCAGCCTCTGCATCAATCATCCTCGGTATAAGGGAAAAAGAAAGATCCTGTAATACGGCGCAACATGCACCAACCAAACCACACTTGTTGGAGCAGCATTGGAAGTTGAAGAGCAAGGTGAATCTGATACAAATGTGAAAAACGGATTAGGAACACGAGGGCAGCATTTCTACATTGAAATAAAATCTGGAACTCAAAACACCTACTCACCAACCAACATCAAAGTCACTATTTTCAATACAAATATCAAGATAGTGATGAAGACTTGGATAACTACTAGTCATCATCCACAAGATATAGGTGTTGTCTACGGAAAATACTTTGGATCCGTTGGTCGGACACCATCAGTAACAACCTACTGTTGAAGAGAACGAACCAGATTCCTTCAACTGATCAAGAAATCAGGAAGAAGCTCTCGAGGTGGATAGGAAACTCATAGAAGAAAACATTCAAGTGTGTCACTAGACTAGACCTCACTTGGAATCCTCAAGGTCAAAGGAAAAGAGGATGACCAGAGAACATATTACTCAAAGAAATGGAGACATACGTGAAAAGAATGAACAGCAACTGAGTAGAACTGGAAAGAAAGGCGGAGGACAGAGTAGGTTGGAGAATACTGGTCGGTGACCTATGTTTCATTCGAGGTAACAATCTTTAGTAAGTAAGTAGGTAAGTAAGATCTAATCTATTCGAAATGACTAAACAAACGAATCAGTCAATGTATCCAGAAATGTACAGAAGCATGATGTGTATTATTTTTCTTTTAATTTCACAATTCATAAATAATTCAAAATAAGTTGTAACTCTTTTTTTTCTAAAAAAAGTATGAAAATAAATATACATACATAACATTAGACAAATATGAAATTGTATGGTTTGCTTGCGTTTTCCTGTCAATCGTTTTTATCAGTGATGCAATAGACGAGAGACATTGTGGTGGTGTTTTATTCTCTGAGCTGAATGTTTTAGTTGTGAAGCTTTCATCATTGTTCTTCTTCTGAACAACAACATCAGCAGCAGCATAAACTTCAGATAGCAGAAGTGAAGCATTTGAATTTCTCCACGTCTGACTGATAGCTTGTTCTGCTAACCTCGATCTTGATTGGTTAAAGATACATATCTTCACCATTAATTGTCTTACCTACAAGCAATAGACGACCGTTTCATCCTAGTATGAGATTTCTCGTCAGTAAGCATCCATGATCCTCACACAGGTCAATCAAACCCAGGACCTTCAATCCCGTTCTACATGTCTTAACCTCTTAACCACTGAGTCATCATCCAATAGTGATAACGTCGGTCTAATTTGAATCAATCCACAATATTGTATGATCTTCAACCACTGAGGTCTCAGAGAGTAACTGCTTCACATCCACTACGCTTTGACTCCATCGGTTACGACTTCCCTCATGAAGCTAGTGACTGATGAACAAATGATATATTGCAATACGAAGCTGTGGAGATTCTTCAGTTTCATTGCAATTGTGATCCAATCAACGTTAAATAAAAAATCTCTGGTCCTTACTTTTTTACCAACAATCTCTAAATAAGTTATTAAGCGCATGTTCAGATAACTGGTTCGTATCTGATACGTTGAGACCTACTACTTCAGAGGCTGATACGCTCATATGATTTTGAGATGGTGGAGAAAACTTGTAGCTCAGGTGGATGATTAAGGTGGTGGTGTTTTGTTCTCTGAGCTGAATGTTTTAGTTGTGAAGCTTTCATTGTTCTTCTTCTGAACAACAACATCATCAACGCAAACTTCAGATAGCAGAAGTGAAGCATTCGAATTTCTCCATGTTTGACCTGTAGCTTGTTCTGCTAACCTCGATCTTGATTGGTTGCTGTTGACCCTAAACCTGTCGTTGTTTGCACCCTTTGATCTGTTTCGTGATCCTATGTCTGCCTATGATTTTTCTGATTGGTTGATAAATTGGGTCAATGTTGATGTGTTTGTTGATTGCTGACTGACCTGAGTGCCAAGCCTCTAAAAATTCCCTAGTATTCTTTGTCCTCTCCCTACCCACTAATTCTACATTGTTCCAATCGAATGTGTGTCCGTAATTGTTGGTGTGTATTGATATAAGCGAAGCGTTGTCGTGGCGTTTGACTGCTAACTGATGTTCACGTAAACGGAGCTGAAGAGGCCTTCCACTTTGTCCCGTGTAGTTTTTTTCACAATCTGAGCAGTTGTTTATTTTGTAGATAATATTTGCTTTTTCTTCGTTTGTCATTCAGTCCTTCCGCTGTCTACATAGGATTATGTTGGTCTGTGTGCCACATCTATTCCAATTGGTTTCAATAGTCGTGCTGTATACTCCGATATGTCTTTTCTGTATGGTAGGATGATGCGTTTTGTACTGTTGAAATAATTGAGATCCCCTAAGGGAGACAGAGCGAGACAGAGAGCGAGAGGGAGAAACGATAATCAAGAAGGCAGAAAGTATAAACTAGACAGAATAAATGACTGAATATTTTCAAGTGATTTTCCTACAAAAGGCTAATTTAAATTATCGTTTATCTTTCTTCTCCTTCTTCTTCTCCAGTTGTTATTCTCTTTTAAAATTGTTAGAAATGGTATTTATTTGTTGTATAATGTCGTGTTCTTTCGTTGTTGTTGAAGTTGTTGTACACTTGAATTCTCATTGCCACTTATTAAAAATGTATTCATTCTTCACAAATAAACTAGTAGTTCATATTTTCATGATAATTGAGTGTGTGTGTGTGTGTGTGGGTGGGTGTGTGTAGAGTACTACTGTTGACTAAGAATACAATAGAATTTGTATTCTACAATACAATACAATTTGTTGTATTGTCGTTTTTACTGTAACAGTATTTTTTTAAAAAAAATTAATTTTTAACAACTAAATGAGTTGAGATTTTGATTGTAGTTTTTATTGTGTAGTGAAAAGTTTCTATAATTGCCAATAGTTGAAATTGTAAAGTAATTTCTGTTAGATTAATAAGTAGTATTAGAAATTTTTAGAAGCATTGGATGGCTGTTTTGTGTTAAATAATGTTTGAATGTATAATTTCGGTCGATTCATGATGTTGAGCAATGTTTTTTCGTTACCTGTGCTGGATGACTGTCTTCTATACGCCAACGAACATAGAACTTCGTTGGTTATGAATTTTTAGTAGTCATTAGTGAGTATCCGTGAGATCGATGATCCTGATAAGTTCGAAGCCTGATGGCTAAGTCGAGTATGCACACTGTTCATATATCCTGGGACAATTGAGCAAGCAATGCAAATGTTAGAAAAAAGGTACTACGTAAGGTTGGCAGATCATGTGATAAAGTTCTGAATGTTCATTAGTTGAGGTAGTTGGGATATGTGTTATGTATGACCAACCACCGACTGCTTCGAAGAGTGATGTTCTATGATATAGGAGTAAGCTGGAAGAAAGCTGTGGACGGATGCAGCAAAGCATGGCACAAAACCTTGAAGTCACTGATAACTGAACAGAGCTATGTTGGTAAGTGTAGATTACTTGATTGGGGTCTGCGGGACAATCGTAACCAGTGGTTAGTGACCTTTAATGACACGGCTCAAAATCGTTTGCAATAACACAGATGCATCCATTCTTTGAGTTCTACCAAATTCTAATATGAACTCCTCAGGACCTTCATCTTTCTCTTTTCAAAATTGTTTTACTGGATTATACTCTTTCAATAACATCTTCCAATTTTAATCTCCCAGATTACTGCTCATACTTCTACTACCTCTACCACTATCGGATTTGAATCGACAATTTGATCTCTGTCCTAATGTGGTATGGCAACTTGAAGTGACATACGTATGTACGAAGTTCTCTGTTGTTACTCACTGACTGACTGATGAGTCCCGTACTTGGATGAAACCGCACACCAGTGCTTCTAACTGCTTTTAACTTCGGTCTAATTAATTCACTTCTTGATTTCAACTATGAAAATAATAAAGTCTTCACAATTCCCTTCCAATAAAAAATATTCCATTGAATATTTAGTGGCCGGCGATCTAACATTAATTTGTACTGACGACTGACTGTGCTATGATCTAAATCTTCGCTTCAATTTCCGTTTATCATACTTGGGCGAATCCTGTTTGTGCGACGATGGTAATTAGAAACCAAATAAGGATTCAGTCGGATGAGTTTATCTCATACAATCGTTCATGCATATAGACATGAGGATAAAAAGCGTACAAGCAAAGCAAAGCAAATCAAAGTGAAGTTCAGAAGGCGAATGAGCCAACTCGATGCGATGAAGCATGACTGATTATTCATAGTAAGAAGGATTTAATTTTGACCAGTTTTGCTCTCTCGTACTGTTACGGGTATGAGGGCGGGCAAATCAATAGATGAAGTGGTGAAACTTCATCAGTTGAGGTGGTTGGGATATGTGTTACGTATGCCTAATTACCGACTGCGTCGTCGAGCTATGTTTTGTGGTGTAGGAGTAGATTGGAAGAAAGCTAGGGGTGGCCATTGACAAGTGGACTGAGTTATGTTGGTAGATGTAGGCTACCTGGTTGGGGTCCGCAAGATGTTAGTCACCAATGGTTAGAGATGCTGAATGACACTGAATTATACCCTAATCTTCTCCATTGCTGCTAATAATTCTTCTGTCGCTATCACTCTTGGATTCGAACTGAAAGTTGCGTCTCTGCGCTGATGTAGTATGGCAACCTGAACTGATGTACTTATGTACGAAGTTCTGCGTTGTATTTGTCTGTCTGTATGTCTGAGTATTCATAGTCAGACAAAAGTAAGGTAGACATGTGACAGACGAAGTAAGCAGTGCACAAACGCACTCAAGAAAAATCAGCCAAGGTTATCAGTGAATAATTGACAAGATCAGAAGAAATGGCAACAATAAGCTAGGTAGAAAAGGTTTATTAGCTTGTCCAAAAACTAGGATGAACCAAGTGGGCTCAACATATTGGTACATACACGAAAAATACTGTTGTTTATATTATTTCTGTTGTACAAACATGCTATTTATTCAACGTGAACGTTGAAGTTGCTTACATGAACATTAATTCTAAACAAAGAAGTAATCGGTAGGTCTCATTACTACGTAATGCTTGCACCGTACAATGAAATCAATGCACTCTGTTAGATCTGAAGCCATATCACATAGTGTTATGTGTTCACTGTGAGATTATTGATTATACTATCGAGTACATGTAGTGACTCTATTTTGACGAAGAAAATGCAGTTTGGCTAAATAGAAAGATTCGTTATTAATAACCGTTTGTTTCAGTGATTGTTTTACTGAACTTCTTGTTTATTCGTACTTTTTGTTAGGCAATTTCCTGTTGCGCGGGTTCCATCTCACTTTCGCCGCTCTGTACATTTCCACCTTTATTCTCTGACACGATTTCAGTAATCTTGTGATAAACACGAAATCGCTAGTAAATATATATATCCTCCTTCATCTCGACTATCTCTTCTTTGCTGTTTTTGGTTCATGACGTGATAACGCATTAAGACTAGAACGTAATTGGTGTGTAGTGGCGTTCATATTCAGTCTCGACTCGGACTGCTACATACTTTTTGTTGGGGACGTAATATCCCCCAGAACTCACTTGGAAAAAGTCCTACTTTTGGATTTTTTATGTTTTCGCAAATACGACTCTTGGCTGACCTTGAACTTACATTTCCTACTCGGAAAATCCTTGACTCTAATTAGTTGATGCATCATTTTAGTACGCTATTTTCGTAGCTCTTCCAAGGATGTTTCTATCATGTTTAAATAAGCTAGATTTGTATGCTTATCAAACTCGTATTTTCTGAGTGCTTGTAGAATATACTTTCTACGTCTTATCAAGACTTCTTGATATAGTTAACCGGGCTGGGGACGACGGATTAGAATAGCCTATCCCGCCGCTGCATCAGTTTTCTTCGCTCTTGTTTGCTGAGTAATATGAACTCTTAATAACATTCAAGCATATCAGTTGACTAGCATTTCACTTTTAGAGATGAAATGTCTATACACTATAACCGATCAACTAATTTTAGCCATTGTCATGCTAGTGATTTCAAGTCCTCAGGAAAACATCTGGTTTCGTATTGGAACATAGACGAAGGACAGCTTGATCATTGGTTAATACCCTTATATTCATGGTCACGTGCCTTATAATCGATAGCTGTTCATACCACATTCAAATCTAAATGCATATTATTTTAGTAGGCGATTTAGAATTACTTAGAAATAAATTTGCTTAATCCTTATCGAATACTCAACAGTTTAATGGTTTAAATAGTGTGACCTTGAAGAATGTAAAACTATCGATCAGAGCAGGGTCCTAATGAATCTTTACTAACACCTTCTTAAAATTTTTTTGTAAAGATTTACGCCCATGTAATGTGGGTGGTTAGCAAAATAAAAGCATACTGTCCACGGTTTAATTTAATACACTTTACTTCAATACGGCTGATATCCATAAAGGGACAAACATCAAAATGATGTGATCGAAAGGCTACAATTCAAAGGGATGTAGTACATCAGTAAAAAGTTGAATAAGTATAACTTGCTTAAGAATGAACATTGACAGAGGGTAAATGAAAGATGACTAGTGTAATGTTGCCAAAGTCACATGGAATATATTTAACTGCAGAAGACAGCTTATTTACAAAAAATGTACATGTAGTCCTCAATGATCTATTTACAATCCAAGCAGACTGGTGACTGTCTTCTCTCATATGTCTTCTAGCCTTCAAAATACTCTCACCGTACCTGCTATTTCGACCTTCAGATACTCTTCTCTATGGTGTCAACTGCAAAGCAACGCTCCTGCTACATATAACTTGTTTGCCACATTGTGAGTAGCATCTATCACACTAGCAGTAAAGTTGAACAGTTGATGAGTCCCATACTAGGACAAAATCATTATCCAATGCGTTCAAGTTTACAAACAGAGTGGTCTAATATTGATCGACTTATCATTTCAATGAAAATAATCCTATAGTATAGATCATATTTGAAATTTCATCGAGTTGATATTAAAAAAAGGGCTTCCAAATTACGGTGTTTATAAACAGATGGAAAAAAAATCAATAAACGTATTCAAAATCCTAATTTGAATTAATTAGATTCATTCAATTTTCAATTGTTTATACTTTCAACGTTTCAATGTTAATGTAAATAAAAATAAGTTGTAATTCTTTTTAAAATAATTAACAGATTAGTGTTCTCGGAAGGGGGAATTAAGGTGAATATGTGAGTGACGAATATACATATCTGTATAAACATATTGCATGAAAGCGTTGTGGAGGTTGTTGAGTTACTTTATGAATCGACTAACGTTAGACTAACAATAGAAACCTGAAAGCACTGAAAGACGGCTGTTTCATCTTGGTATGGGACTCATCAGCAGTGAACATTGCTGGGGATGTTAGATCCCCAGAACTCGCTTGATAAAAGCCTTATTTTGGTTTTCACGTTTGCCAGCATGGGTCGATCAGTTGACCTTTAGATCACATTTCCCACCATGAAAATCCGTGGCTGTGATTGGCTGCTGTGTATTTTAGTGTGCTATTTTCGTAACTGTCCCAAGGACGTTTCTATGATGTAGCTTGATTGTACTGTGATTGCTGTGTGTTTGTAGAATATACTTTCTACGCTTACAAAGCCTTCTGTTTTACCGTTTGGATTCAAGGTAGCCTACCTGGACGCTGGTAATTGTCTCGTTCGCGTTTATCGACTAAGGTAAACTCGTAATAGCCTCAAGAATACTTAGTGACGAACACAATAAACATCCAGATGTTAGGCATTCGCGTGTTAAACCTAACGTCCTGTGTTCGAATTCTATGAGGTATAGGAGTTGTGGTTGCGTACTGCCACTGACGAGTCCCATAACAGGACGAAACGGCTGTCTTTCAGTGCTTGTAGGTTTCTAACGTTGGTGGTCTAACACTGATGGATTCATGATATCAATACTTTGTATAATACAATAAGTTACACCCGATTTTTTGAAAACTATACTCACAACACATGTGTCTGTGTATACACAATGATGTATGTGAGTGTATGTGTGTGTGTGTGTGTGCAGGTGTGTTAGAGTTTATTATTAAACTCTCTGGCATTTTTCCATCTAAGTCTACCAATAAAAAAAAATGTGATCATTAAACCATAAGGAAACTGTACTCATTATTTTCTATTAACTTCTATTGAAATTGCCCCATACAGATCAATAATTTTGCTTTTTTTTAAGGTATTGATAGATAAGGTAAGTATGAATTTTTTTCTCTCTCTCTTTTAAACAAAAATAGCATTTGCATGTGTATTATTATTTCATATGTTTGAAATTTCCCACCAAAATATTGAATATTGAACAAGTTATTTACAAAAAATTCAATTTTGGTAATCTAAGGTTTGATTGAAAAATTCAACTGTGAAATATATAAAGACAGATACAGATGCAACACAGAACTTCGTACATCAGTTCAGGTTGTCATACTGCATTAGCACAGAGACGCAACTGTCACTTCAAATCCAATAGAGGTAGAGATGGTAGAAGTATTAGCAGTAATGGAAAAGATTAGGGTATAATTCAGTGTCATTCAGCATCTCTAACCATTGGTGACTAACGTCTTGCGGACCCTAACCACGTAGCCTACATCTACCAACATAACTCAGTCCACTTGTCAATGATTTCGTGGATACTGTGAAATATATGGTGAATACTTTTTGTTTTCATTAGATAGTTGTGGAGATTACTTACTTACTTACTTACGCATGTTACCCCAAATCAAGCATAGGCCACCCACCAGTTTCCTCCAACCAACTCTGTCCTGGGCTTCTCTCTCCAGTTCTGTCCAATGTTTGTTCATTCCCCTCATATCTTTCTCTATTTCTCGGCGTAATGTATTCCTTGGCCTTTCTCTTTTCCTTTTGCCTTGAGGGTTCCATGTGAGGGCTTGTCTCGTGACGCAGTTCGGTGCTTTTCGTAGTGTGTGTCCTATCCACTTCCACCGCTTCTTCCTGATTTCCTCCTCCACTGGAATGTGGTTTGTTCTCTCCCACAGTACGTTGTTGCTGATCGCGTCTGGCCAACGAATACGAAGTATTTTTCGTAGACAGCTGTTAATAAACACTTGTATCCTCTGGATGATGGCTTTGGTAGTTCTCCAAGTTTCCGCACCATACAGTAGAACTGTCTTGACATTTGTATTGAAAATGCTGATTTTGGTTTTGGTTGAAAGTTGTTTGGAGTTCCAGATATTTTTCATCTGTAGAAATGCAGCCCTTGCTTTGCCGATCCGTGCCCTCACATCTGCATCGGATCCACCTTTCTCGTCGATGATGCTGCCCAGATATGTAAAGGTGTTAACGTCGTCCTCCAAGGCATCTGCATCAAGAGTGATTTGGTTGGTGCATGTTGTGTTGCATCGGAGAATTTTGCTTTTTCCTTTATGTATGTTGAGACCTACTGCTGCAGAGTTTGCTGCTACACTGGTCGTCTTCTCCTGCATTTGTTGTTGAGTGTGCGATAGAAGAGCAAGGTCATCTGCGAAGTCCAGATCGTCCAGCTGCGTCCTAACTGTCCAGTTGATACCGTGCTTCCCTCCCGATGTTGACGTCTTCATAATCCAGTCGATGACCAGGAGAAAGAGAAAGGGTGAGAGTAAGCAACCTTGCCTGACACCGGTCTTCACCTCGAAAGAGTCTGTTAGCTGACCTCCGTGCACGATTTTGCAGTTGAATCCATCATAAGAATTCCGTATGATGTTGACTATTTTCTCAGGCACACCGTAGTGTCGAAGAAGCCTCCACAGTGTTTTCCTATCCACGCTATCAAATGCTTTCTCGTGGTCGATGAAGTTGATGTAGAGTGGTGAGTTCCATTCAATTGATTGTTCCACAATGATCCGTAATGTAGCAATTTGGTTAATACACGATCGATCCTTACGAAATCCGGCCTGTTGATCTCGAAGTTGGGCGTCTACGAAGTCCTTCATTCTGTTTAACAATACTCTGTTGAAGACTTTGCCTGGTATTGAAAGAAGAGTGATGCCTCTGTAGTTCTCACACTTGCTGAGATCGCCTTTCTTTGGTATTTTGATGAGGTATCCTTCTTTCCAATCTGATGGTACTTGTTCCTCATCCCAAATCTTCTTGAAGAGGATGTGAAATATTTTCGCAGTTGCTTCTACATCTGCTTTCATTGCCTCTGCTGGAATGTTGTCTGGTCCTGCTGCTTTGCCGCTCTTGATTTGTCTGATGGCTATACTGATCTCCTCAATTGTAGGTGCGCCAATATTAATTGGGAGGTCCTTGGATGCTGCTTCGATGTTGGGTGTGTTCAGTGGAGCTGGTCGATTCAATAGTTCCTTAAAGTGCTCTACCCACCTATTTCGCTGTTCGTCAGTGTTGCTGATTATTTTCCCTTCCTTGCTTTTCACTGGTCGTTCTGGTTTACGATAGTTCCCGGCGAGCTTCTTTGTTGTTTCGTACAATTGTCTCATGTTTCCTTCTCTTGCAGCCTTTTCCGCCGTCGTTGCTAGATCTTCCACATATTTTCGTTTGTCAGCTCTGATGCTCTTCTTCACTTCCCTGTTTGCTTCTGTGTATGCAGCTTGTGCGGTAACTTTCTCCGCTCTTGTTCGGCTGACATTCACTGCTGCTTTCTTGTTCCTCCTTTCTTCAATTTTTGCAAGAGTATCAACAGAGATCCATTCCTTGTGATGGTACTTCTTGTGACCCAGAACTTCGTGACATGTTGAAGTGATTGCCTCCTTAATCCCTTTCCAATTGTTCTCCAATGTTGCGTCCTCTCCATTGTGTAGATCCTGAAAGGCCTGGAACCTATTGGTGAGGGCTATCCTGAATTCGTTGAGTTTTACAGTATCCCGAAGAAAGGCCGTATTAAACTTGTGTGATGTTGTCTGTCCCGTTGTCCAGTGCTTCTTTAGTTTCAGTTTCATTTTGGCGATTAGCAAATGGTGATCTGAGGCTACATCAGCTCCTCTCTTGGTTCTCACATCCTCCATAGTCCTTCTGAACGTTTTGTTGATACAGATATGATCAATCTGGTTTTGAGTAGTGTGATCCGGTGAAATCCATCACACGCGACGTCATAATTCTTCTTCCAACTCCTAGGGCAGAGTTAAAATGGTTTGAATTATTTTTTCTGGTTAGCGTTTTTTTGGCAAGTGAGAATTCAACGTAATGGGGTCGCCAACTGCATGTGCAACCCTCCTCCTTTACCCGGGCTTGGGACCGGCAGTAGCCCCGAAGGTTCTACTGGCGGAGTTAGTTGTGGAGATTGTTGAGTTATTTTGTAGTGCCTCCACGTATATTCGAGTTCGCTTACATTTAATTTGGTTAAGCCCTTTCGATTAATTTATTTAACCAAGCCATTTGTATAACAATAACTTATATGTACCATTGGATTTTATTATTGTGTGGTTTGTATGAGCTGGTATGACTGAGCATTGCTTAACGCAAACGCGCATATGCATCCTACTCGCTTTAATATTAATCTTTTAGATATCACGATGACTCAGATATCTTCCTTTCTATATATACGAACATTTTAATCTTAATAATTCATTCGCCAATTCGCACATTCACTCGCCAGTGTGTCTGTCTGGTCCGCTTGTAGTCTGCTATCCCTATTTGTGGTGTGCCAATATAAACGTGTTCAACACTTCGAGTTTACCTTCTGATTTTATAACTGTCAGACGCCATTTAGTAACGATTGTCTTAATGAGCTAATTACGAAGACTAAGGACACGTAGAAATTGGCCACCGCAACTTTATCGAAATCATGAATCAATCAGTGTTAGACCACCAATAGTAGAAACCTGAAAGCCCTGAAACACAACCGTTTCGTCCAAGTATGGGACTCTTCTGCATTGCACATCTACGACAACCACTCAGGGGAATAGGCCTCTAGACCATCTAATCGGTAACCAAAGGTGTTAATGTCTAACTTTGATCATTTTATGGTCTTATGCCACTTCGTTCATTTTATTCATACCCTATAGGGTTGAAAGGATGAATCGTGATCGGACAATGTGTTTACTAGAAAGCTCAAAATAGATTTGGAAGAACTAATTAGTTTCTCATTCATTTTAAACATTCATGGGTAATTTGAAATAATTTCAAGTGAAGCAAAGATTCATATCAATGGTCAGTATTCACATCTGTGTTACATTCAAAATTATCATCTTTGAAAATAATCCAATAATTGTTCAATACACTCGAAAATAATTGAAAATGTCTAGAAAATAACGAACGAAACAAATAAAACTGTAAATCATTGATCATTGAACTATAATCAATATTGTCTTTGCCTAACTTATAATTGGTCACGTCTTCTCAACTAGAACTCCGAGAATTTCCTTACGAAGCTAGTCACTAGTGAGCACTGTTACGATATTTTGGGGCAGAGTATTGGAGGTTCACGTTTTTACACATTTGAAATCATCAATCAATCATTGTTAGACCACCCTTGGGTGCCGGCCCAGTGGTCCGATGGTAAGGCGTTCGCGTACAATGCCTAAGGTCCCGGGTTCGGATCCTGCGAGGAGCAGGAGTTGTGGATGCGCACTGATGATGAGTCCCATACCAGGACGAGACGGCCGTCATTCAGTGCTTCCAGGTTTCCAATGGTGGTCTAACAATGATTGATTGATGATTTCAAATGTGTAAAAACGCAAACCTCCAAAACTCTGCTTCAAAATATCGTAGCAGTGCTCACTATTGACTAGCTTCGTGAGGAAATTCTCGGAGTTCTAGTTGAGAAGACGTGACCAATGGAGTTCAACCCTGTCGAGTGTAGGCAGTAACTACCAAATAACTTATAATTCTGATATAAGAGAGATATCATTACTGAGAACTGTGAAGTAATATTTGAAACCTTGAATTTAAAGATTCCAACGAATAATTGCTTTCAACCGGTAAGTATACAATTCTAAGCGTTTAACAATAGGTTAGTGTGTCCAATCAATCGATAATTGTTAATAAACACTGTTGGCGACTTTAAAACTCCAGAACTCATTTGATAAAGGTCCTAATTTTGGATTTTATGCTTTCGCGCGTGGGATGATCAGTTAACTTTGGGATTACATTTCCCACTCAGAAAATCATTGGCTCTCATTGGTTGATGTATTATTTTAGTACGCTAATTTTGTGGCTCTCCCAACGACGCGTTTCTGTCATGTATAAATAAACTCGATTGTGTGTGGTTTGCGAACTCATATTTTCTGAGTGTTTGTAGAATACACTTTCTATGTCTTATCAAGACTTCTTCCTCTACTTAGTAGGGCCTTCCGACTCTGGGATTAGAGTAGCCTATGGTGTCACTGGATCATTTGTTTTCGTTCTCGTTTACCGAGTAATGTGAACTCGTAATAGCATTCAAGCATATCACTTGACGAGTATAACATCAACACCTGTATGTTTTGACTGATGACTTTTTAGTTATGCAAGTTTCCCACTCACTAAAATAGAATAACTGTTTCGATGTGTGTATTGAAAAATGATGACTTTGATGTTGTCGACAACCTGGTTGGGGTCCGCGAGATGATAATAATCGATGGTTAGAGACCTTGAATGACATGGCTCAAAATCGTTTGCAATGGCGCCGGTGCATTTATTCTTTGTGTTCTCTCAAATCCTAATCTTCTGGATTCTTCAACACCTCTACTTTTGACTTTCTAAACTTTTCTCACTGAATCATACTTCTTCAATAATATCTTCTAATTCTAACCTCTCCGATTACTTCTAATACCTTTACTACCTCTTCTACTATTGGATTTGAATTGACGATTACTTCTCTGTGCTGATGTGGTATGGCGACATGAACTGATGTACTTCCGTACGTACGAAGTTCTACGTTGCATCTGACTGACTGATGTTAGGTTGACAAGCGATTGTTTTGAGTCGTAGATAGTGTTCAATTATTGAAATGTTGACCCTGTTTTTCCACTCCCTTCCTGCAGCCGCATTCAAGCTGCCAACTGTATTCCATGCTTCACCCCCCGGACACACTCAAGTTTTCATGATAAGCTAATCTTTTCTGGCCACTAATTGACTATTATCAGTAGAACTTGCAAGGGAAAGAGCAATAGCTCAACCTTATGTTCATTTCTCTCACTCTATTTCTATCAAAAAACTATCCTTGATCACTTCTATCTTATTGGGTTCGTCACAAAGTATTCTTGAGGCTATTACGAGTTTACCTTAGTCGATAAACGCCAACGAGACTTTTACCAGCGTCCAGGTAGGCTACCTTGAATCCCAAACTGCAAAACAGAAGTCTTGTTAAGCGTAGAAAGTATATTTTACAATCACCCAGCAATCACAATGCAATCAAGCACACAACTCTTGTTTATTGATACATCATAGAAACGTCCTTGGGACAGTTAAGAAAATAGCACAGTAAAATACACAGAGACCAATCACAGCCATGGATTTTCCTGGTGGGAATTGAAATCTCAAGGTCAACAACTGGCAAACGTAGAATCCGAAATAAGGCATTTATCAAGCGAGTTTTGGGGATCTAACATCCCTAACAATCTTGTGTTTTTTCCCAAAGAAGAATTCTTATTTTATTATTAGTATTAATGACCTATGCAAAAGAACAACACACAGAATGGAAATAAATTTAAGAAGAGAAATATATTTACCAGAGAAAATGAAAAAGCCTATTAAAATATTAGGGTGAATAGTTTAACTCTATTTAATATCTTCTTATTGAATGCATAATAAATTGGGCGTCAACAACTAACTCTCTTGTAATTATTGTCAATTAATCCAGTTGTCTTACTAATTTTTCATCTACCTTACCACTTACTCACTCACTTATCCTACTACATAAGATCTCTCATATTGTTTATCCTAAAATAACAACACGATCTGATTTACTGATTCATTTTTGAACAATCTGATTCACAAGTTGACAAGTTGATATGCATGCATCACCAGTGTGTGTGTGTGTGTGTGTGTGTGATCATTGTGGCAGGCAGTATTAATAAGTAGTATAAATAATATGACTAAAATCCTCCTAATCATCCTAATCAATTTTCTTGTTGCCCAAGTATGACTGACTTTAAATGGAGAAAGTTATTTTTAGACTCAAAAAAAAAAATCATTTACATCATTTTACATCATTATTCTCTCTCTCTCTCTTCATTTCTGTGACTATTTAAGCAAGAAAAGCGTAAAATCAATGATGAAATGTTCATTATTAATACACATAGTTTGTACACACCTCTTACTGTGTCACTCTTCTTTTTGCCTATCAGATATTATGTATGTGTGAGTCCGAGTTATACAGTAGTAGCAGTACTACTACTAATAGTAGTACTAGTAGTAGTACTATGACAGTAAAAACGAGGGCAGAAAGTGAAATATGAAAAAAAAGTACAATTTTAAGGGGGGGCAAAAAAAATGAAATAGATTTCTACAGGAAAGAAAATAAAAACAGTTAAGTGCTTTTCATTTATGAAGGTAGGTAGGTAGATAGGTATGTCAACTTTCTAATATATATTTACTTCCTCTCATAAATAACTGAATATATCTCATAATTCAATAATTAATTAAGTAAGTAAATAAATAATCACTTTTTTTTCTCTGTTTTAAAACTTATTTCTCAAAATAAAAAAAAAAAATAGATAATAGAGATTGTAATCGGTAGGTTTAATATTATGCAGCATCAAGTTTTTGTTGCATGCCAGTGTGTGTGTGTGTGTGTGTATCTCTGTTCTCTATCTATCTATCTATCTCTTTTCTCATTTCTCTATCTCTCTGTTTTCTATTTTTGGTGAAAATTTTATTGAAAAAAGCATGTGACATAAGTGTGTTTTGAATTGATTGGGAGAGTGTGAATAAAAGAGATGAGTTATTATTATTAGTAGTAGTAGTAGCTTGGTAGAAGTACCTCTAGTAGTAGTAGTAGTAGTAGTAGTAGTAGTAGTAGTAGTAGTAGTAGTAGTAGTAGTAGTAGCAGTAAGAGTAAGGGCTGCATTTCATTTCTACAAGTAAACAACATCTGGAAAGAACTCAAAACAGCTGTGTGTGTGTGTGTGTCAATCAACATCAAAGTCACAATTTTCAATACAAATGTCAACTGACAGTTCTATTGTATATGGGCTGGGAACTTGGACAATCACGAAAGTCAACAGTTGTCTATGCGAGAGATATGGCCAGTCTGATGGCAAGACACCACTAGCAACAACCTAGTGTGGAGGAGAACAAATCAGATAACAGTTGAGGAAGAAATTAAGAAACATCACTGGTAGTGGATAGGGCACATGTCGTGGAAAGCATTCCACTACATCACACGACAAGCCCTCATTTGGAATCTTCAAGAATAAAGGAAAACACTAGTGAACACAAAACACTAAGAATTGGAAAAAGATAGTAAGTTGGAGAATGCTGGTTAGTGGCCTATGTTTCATTGGAGGTAACTGGCATAAGTAAATAAGTAAGTCAGTAAGTAAGTGTAAGATCCATTTTTGACGGCTTTGTTTGTGAAAATCCCTCCATGTATACATTTGTAATATGTCCTTATTGATTCCTTCAGTTCTACATTTTGTTAATCTGTTCGATTCCATTTTGAGATGATAATATTTGTATTTTATTATAGTTTCTATTTCTTTTGCCTTCACTGAGTTTCTGTGTTTCTTTCTGAACTGCATTTATGTTGTTTAAGCTGATACTTAGTTATGGCGACAGCCTTTGACTGGACTGACTGGAAGTGTGCATTTTAATTGTGAATTGAAGCACTCTTCCAGAATAAAAAACACTCTGTGTTATAAAGCAACCAAATATTATCTGTCGAACGAAACTGATCTATCCAGGAGTGATAGAATATCATTTATTTGAATTATTGATCGATCAATTGTAAGTAAGTAAGTAAGCTGCGTAAGTAAGTAAGTAAGTGCATAAGTAAGTAAGTAAGTTGCGTATGTAAGTAAGTAAGCTGCTCATGTAAGTAAGTAAGTAAGGTGCGTATGTAAGTAAGTAAGTAAGTAAGTAAGTAAGTAAGTAAGTAAGTAAGTAAGTAAGTAAGTAAGTAAGTAAGTAAGTAAGTAAGTAAGTAAGTAAGTAAGTAAGTAAGTAAGTAAGTAAGTAAGTAAGTAAGTAAGTAAGTAAGTAAGTAAGTAAGTAAGTAAGTAAGTAAGTAAGTAAGTAAGTAAGTAAGTAAGTAAGTAAGTAAGTAAGTAAGTAAGTAAGTAAGTAAGTAAGTAAGTAAGTAAGTAAGTAAGTAAGTAAGTAAGTAAGTAAGTAAGTAAGTAAGTAAGTAAGTAAGTAAGTAAGTAAGTAAGTAAGTAAGTAAGTAAGTAAGTAAGTAAGTAAGTAAGTAAGTAAGTAAGTAAGTAAGTAAGTAAGTAAGTAAGTAAGTAAGTAAGTAAGTAAGTAAGTAAGTAAGTAAGTAAGTAAGTAAGTAAGTAAGTAAGTAAGTAAGTAAGTAAGTAAGTAAGTAAGTAAGTAAGTAAGTAAGTAAGTAAGTAAGTAAGTAAGTAAGTAAGTAAGTAAGTAAGTAAGTAAGTAAGTAAGTAAGTAAGTAAGTAAGTAAGTAAGTAAGTAAGTAAGTAAGTAAGTAAGTAAGTAAGTAAGTAAGTAAGTAAGTAAGTAAGTAAGTAAGTAAGTAAGTAAGTAAGTAAGTAAGTAAGTAAGTAAGTAAGTAAGTAAGTAAGTAAGTAAGTAAGTAAGTAAGTAAGTAAGTAAGTAAGTAAGTAAGTAAGTAAGTAAGTAAGTAAGTAAGTAAGTAAGTAAGTAAGTAAGTAAGTAAGTAAGTAAGTAAGTAAGTAAGTAAGTAAGTAAGTAAGTAAGTAAGTAAGTAAGTAAGTAAGTAAGTAAGTAAGTAAGTAAGTAAGTAAGTAAGTAAGTAAGTAAGTAAGTAAGTAAGTAAGTAAGTAAGTAAGTAAGTAAGTAAGTAAGTAAGTAAGTAAGTAAGTAAGTAAGTAAGTAAGTAAGTAAGTAAGTAAGTAAGTAAGTAAGTAAGTAAGTAAGTAAGTAAGTAAGTAAGTAAGTAAGTAAGTAAGTAAGTAAGTAAGTAAGTAAGTAAGTAAGTAAGTAAGTAAGTAAGTAAGTAAGTAAGTAAGTAAGTAAGTAAGTAAGTAAGTAAGTAAGTAAGTAAGTAAGTAAGTAAGTAAGTAAGTAAGTAAGTAAGTAAGTAAGTAAGTAAGTAAGTAAGTAAGTAAGTAAGTAAGTAAGTAAGTAAGTAAGTAAGTAAGTAAGTAAGTAAGTAAGTAAGTAAGTAAGTAAGTAAATAAGTAAGTTATCGGTTTTTTGACAGGAAACCTTGCTCAACTCAAGTTTCATTGCTATTTAGAGCTTGTCATCAAAGTATACATTTAATCTTCAACAAACTAGTAGTCCCCTCCGGAGTCGAACCTGCATCATCCAGATTTTCAGTTTAAAATCATTAACTATTGAATTATTTGAATTGTGACTAACCTAATGTAGTATTAAGTCACATTTAACAATCAACTA